>VWZT01004370.1:1843-26589 GCA_013397055.1 Pachycephala philippinensis | reverse complement strand
GGTTGGCCTCTTTAGGCATCATGATAATATACATGTATATTAATATACATATACATAATATACATATACATAATATACAAGTTTATACGTTGGCACTCTGCTGTTATAGGAAAATTCCTGCGTGTTTCCTCCTTGCTGAGCTTTGGAGTTGCACTGGATGGAATCACAGAAATATTCCATTTAGGATTGCTGGGAAGAGCAGGTTTGTGACCAGATGGTTGAACATTGGTGAAATTCTAAGCAGGTGAAAATAGAGATTTTTTTTTCTTTTTGGTAACTCACCCAGACTGAATCTTTCCAGTTCTTGATTCCTGCTTGGCACAAAGCGATGTCTCTAAATCAGGAGAGACCATTTAGACTAAAATATTCCACTCCTCTCCCTCAGTGCTCGGAGGGAGAGAACAATGGCAAAGAAAGATGAATGCTTCTTGCTATTTAATTGAGTCTAATAGGCTATAAATACATTTTTTCCCTCAACTACAGGAGCAGAATGAAAGGCTTCTGGTAAAACTGGTTTTTCACTAAAAAAAAAACAAAAAACCCTGCTCTTTGGAAAAGCTTCTGCACAGAGACACCTGTGGAAATCCCCTGGAGTAGTTTTAAGGCATTTTAATTCCTAATAAAAGCTTTCAGTTCAAGAGCTGCGCTGATGCAGGGTTACAGGCATGGAAATGTTGGAAATGTCATTTAGAGTTGAGTCATTTTGCAAACCTCATTTTTTTTATTTTTCTACCTTCAATGTTGAATTTGATGAGCTCAGTAAAATCCAAAATGCAGCGTTTTGCTGTATCAAAAAAGGCTCCCGAAATGAGCAGTTCAGCACCTGTGTAAATTCAGTGGGTTTATGACACTCTGAGCTTTATTTTTAGGGTTATTGCTCTTTCTCTCCCTTCTGCTTGTTTATGGCCATATAAAAAATGATCTCCTTTGCTTAGATTCGATTGCAGGGATGTAAGAAAATGCTCCAGTTCCTCCTGGGTGGGTGAAATGCCCCTGGCAGGCCTTCAAATGCAATCCCTGCTCTGTACACCCTCACATTTAGTAAATAAATTACAATTTGAGGTTTTTCTGCATTGTTACCTGGCGATGGCCAAGTCTTTTCAAGCAATTTAAAACCTTTTTTTTTACTTCATTTCATATTCAGCTCATCTCTGTTAATAGTTCCCCCCAATTAGCATCAAAATCAGGTGAAATCTTGACATCCCTATTTTTTTTTCAGCGCTTCAATCACACGTTATTTTGCTTTGTGCCATTAACTAAATCGTGCCCTTTGGTAAATTCAAGTATCAGTCAAACATTAACGTCCCTTCCCCGTGGCCACGAGGGCGTTTGTCAGAATTATTGCTGCTCCCGTGTGTCTGTGCTCGTGCATCCTCCAGGATTTATGGAATCCATCACCTTTAAACCAGCTCCAGCTCCCAGCTTGTCAGAGCTAACAGGAATTTTATCAAACAACTGCTTTGTGCCTCATTTTCACTCTGATTTCCCCACTAATCTTAATTTTTCCTCCTAAAAGAGGCACGGGTAATAATTGAGTTTCTAATTAAGATTCAGACTTTGTGGCTGTGTGTGTGCAGTTTTAGTGCTGATGCTTTTCTTTTTGCTCCAGGAATGATTCCTTTACTCTCATTATTCCAAATATTCCTAATTTGGGGGTATATATGCGGTTTTCCAAAAATTCAGGGTGGAGTAACCCATCCCAGTTGGGATTTGATGTTTCCAAGGATGGTGACTCCAAAGCCTCTTGGGGAATCCTTTGTTTGACCAGGAAAAAAAAACCTTTAATTTAATTTTCCATGGAATTCCCTGCATTTCAGTCTGTGCCCAGTCAGGAGAAGGAGAAACAGAAATTGCCCTGTGACTTCTCCAGTCTTTGATGAGATTATCGATAAATAATTGATAAATCCAGAGGAATTGCACTCATTTGCTGGGGGAAAACATGCAAATAACTTGTGATTCATAAAACCAAGCACAAATCTTGGTACCTGATATTGCACAGTGTGGTCCTAAAAGGAGATTTAGGGGCTCCATGAAATCCTAAGGCAGTGGTCAGCTCATAATGGACATAATTCATAAAAATAAGGAGGTGGTTTTGGTGTTAATAAATAGTTTTGGTGTTAATTACTGGTTTGGGTGTTAATAGATATTTTTGGTGTTAATAAATAATTTTGGTGTTCATAAATAGCTTTGTTGTTAATAAATCTTCCTCCACCTCCTTGGATGATTGCCCCCAAAGATCCAGGCTGGCAAAGGAGGTGCTCCAAGGAGAAACCCCGTGAGTGGCTGCCAGGATTCCAGAGGGAGCAGGGAAATGGGGCAGGGGCTGATGGAAGGAATTCCATGATGGAAGGAATTACAGCTGTTCTGCTCCTCGGTGCTAATGGGATAATGGGGTGCTGGGATCCATGTGCATGGATTTCCATAAGAAAGGGGAATGTAGGTGAAAGAGATTTCACCAAAAGTCCCAGGTGACAGCGGGTTCAGGCTGGGAATAACGGGAATTCCTGTGGAATGGGAATTCATCCTCCTGCAGCACGGATAATTAACTTCCAGGGGTTTGGGAAGGTTCTGTCTGGGAATATTTCCCCATTTTTCAAAACTTCTTCATTCAGAGAATGAGGCAGGGAAGTGCTGTGCTCCTGAGAGGAGATGCCAGACAATATCATTATAATTATGGCCCTTGCCTTGATGAAATTAACCTTTTAATTGGACCTTCAGGTTCCAGAACGTTCCTCATGGATCATCCCAAAGCAGTGGGGACAGATCCATGTCTGTGCCTTGTCCTCCCTCACCTGCAGCTCGGCTCCATCACTCAGAGCACAGCTTTGTTCGTTTCCATTCATTAATTAACAGCCGCCATTAAAAGCATGGCTTGGACACGTGCTTCACAAACCAGTCCCTCACTGGGAAATGGAAAATAATTGGGATTTCACAGCTCATCACCACAGCTGCAGGGGGGTCACACGTGTGTCCCCTTTGAGAGGCCAACCTAGAAACAGAGACCAGACAGGAGTAAGGGAATAAAGGTGGATATTTATTTGAAAAAAATCTCTATTTTCACCTGCTTAGAATTTCACCAATGTTCAACCATCTGGTCACAAACCTGCTCTTCCCAGCAATCCTAAATGGAATATTTCTGTGATTCCATCCAGTGCAACTCCAAAGCTCAGCAAGGAGGAAACACGCAGGAATTTTCCTATAACAGCAGAGTGCCAACGTATAAACTTGTNCCCAATTTCACCAATTAAACTTTAGCTAATGATGGAATTTCCCCTCAGCTTGCCCCCCTTCTCAAGATGCTGGGTTACACATTTTGGGCCTAGGCCGGGCTGGGTGTCCTTGGAGAGCAGCCTGGAGAGGCTTTGTTCTGTCTGTCTCAGCATGAGAGAGCAGCAGCTCCCAGGCTGCAGGACACTGCACAGTTACACACTGGGAATGCAGGATTGGAAATATAGAAAAGTTAAATGTAAGGCATCACTGCCGTGTCACCCTGTGGCTGCTGGGGCAGCCAGAACAGGACTGTCATCTTCCATCCCAAATCTTGTTGACTTCTGTGCTCCTCCTTCCAGGACACTCAATAATTCTCTTCCAGCAGCGAGTGACAGGGGCTGCTTTAAAGGCTGAACTAAAACGTGTCATTTGGAGCCATAAATCATCCTATTTTTATTTTTCCCCACGTGGGGACGTGGTTCTGTGCCTTGCTGGAAGCCAGAAATCCACACGGAGGCTGTACCAACAGAGATCAGGCTCCGTGTGTTCCCAGCAAAGCCCAAATTCCAGCTGGTTTTTCCTTCCCATTTCACAGAGCCCACTCCTCACTGGGCAATTCGTTATTTTCCACAGCTGAAGCAGCTGTGGGTTACTGTAATTATGGATTTAATCTGTCTCTGACAATCAAGGGTGAGTACTAATTTGAACTTTAGCCATCTCCTTGGAATCGGGTTAATTTGCTCATTATTAGAGTGGCTGATGAAGGGAAAGTGTTTGGGAGCTGATGTTTGGCCTGGATGGAAATAACTGAATGCAAAATAATAGTGGTGGTTCTGGTGTCCTTTCAGTGTTGCTGAAAGACAATTTTTGAGCTCCCCAAACATTTTCAGCTCGTAACTTTATTTTAATTAGTGAGCCGGGCTTTCCTGGGGTACATATTGATCAATAATGTTTATTGTAGAGCAAAAAAAACACTTTTAAATAGAAACAACAGGCTAAACGCACCAAAATTTGAGATTAAAGGAAAACTTCTCTTGGCATGTTTGTCCTTAAATAGTTCCTTGCTTTAGAGGGCAAACTGTTTGTCCTGGTGCCATTTGTGGATCTGGCTTTATCCCCTGGAGAGCAGATTATGTTTTGCTCTCATGTGTTTCCCTTGGAATGACTATTCATAGCTCCACGTCCTTATTCCAAGAGGTTTGCCTCAGCAAAATCCCACTGGCTTCAGGGGAGCTCTTCCTGCTGGTGAAGGACAGATCCTAAATACCAGGAGTGGGATGGGAGAGGAGCATGAATTTCCCTGGAATCAGCAGAATTTTGGGATCTGATTCCATCCTCTCTGATTCCCCCCTTCCTGTGTGAAGAGCTCGAGGAGGTGATTTGTCTGCCATAAATTTGGCTCCCAGGGAGGCAGGAATCCAAAGAATATTCTTCAGCCACTTGCAGAGCGTCAGGATGCCAAGAGACAGCTCTTGGAATGGCAGGAAAATGGGAATAAAAAGGGGAATGTGCTCATCAAATTGTCCTGGTTCAGCTTGGACATCTCAGCCAGAAGGACTGGATCAGGGAGAGGGGGACTTCCAGGTTTTAATTTAATTTTTACTTAATCTGGGATGGGATTTTTTTAACCTAGGAATCTTAATTTATGTATATATGTCAATGTACAGATATTCCTGCTCCGTCCTCTTTGGAAGGGAACAGGAAAGCCTCAGAGAATTGCTACAAAAATTCACTGATGGACTTTCTGGAATGCATTTCTTGTCCCCAGCCTCATTATTCCATGGTTTTTACTTTCCCATGGAGAGATGTTTAATAAGTTAAGTGCACTTTTCTTAGAATAATGAAGCGTGTGGGTGGATTTGGGCTTTTTTTTTAAATAAAAAGATGCAAGTCCAAAAACCTGTATTTAAAAGTATTTCTGCTAAGGCGTGCTGGTCTGAGATGTGGGCTGTGAAATTCTGAGTTGGGATCACGGTGGATTTAATTCCTGTGCCTCAGGCTGGAATCTTTTCCATGATTTTCCATCATTTTCCTGAAGGATTGGGTGGGTGTGGGTGGCATGGTGACAGTGACAGTGTCACCCCCACCCTGGGAGCACCTTTGGGTGCAGGGTGCTCCAAGGATGGATCTGAATCCGTGAAGGTTCTCTGAAATCTGGGATTCAGCACCCGGATTTCCATGGAAGGGGATCCTGAGGCTGGGGAGAACAGAGGGAAGGATTTGTCTGGAGTGATCTGTGGAGCTGAGGGGTTTTTATTGGGATGAGCACAGAATTTTCTCCTGGGGCTGCAGAGGGCAGGAATGGGATCACCCCACACCCTGAGGGACCACTTGGCTCCCTGTGCCTTCCACACTTTGGGATTTTCCATCTGATCCCACATCCCGGTTTTCAGGCATCCCAAACGCTCTGTAACTCCACCTCTCTCCCTTTAAATCATTTTAAAAGTGCCCTTCCCAAGCAGCATCTCCCCATCCCCTGGGAATTTCCAAACACAGAGGTCCTTAAGGAGATTTTTCAGCCCGTTACCTGCGAGTTCCTGGGTGGATTTCAGCTGGAAAATATCTCATTTTTACAAGAGCTTCCCAAGCTGTTCCTGCCCTGCTCTGCCTGCAGATTTGGGTTCTCTGCCTGGGATTTAGCTGACAGGGAAGGCAGCAGGGGACAGGGGGTGACTCGAGGGAAGGGTAATGAGCAGTTTAGGACAGAGAGACTTAAATCCTGGAGCTTTTTGGCCATCACCTGTCAATAGCTCCTCTGCTCAACGTTTTTCCCTGGGTTTTCCTTGTTCCAAATGGATTTGTGGAACCTTTTCTCACTGCTTTTGCTCCAAGTAATTTTTTTCCTTCCGTTTCCATTTGTTTCGTTGTAGATCTTTTCAAATATATTCTCTCCAAATGAAATATTAATTTTCCACGGTAGGACGAAACACCCTAAAGTCAATTAAGGTGTTGAAGTCAGTCCTTTATTTAATTTGCTTCCGACTGGAAGCAAATTCCCAGGGGATGCTGGAGTTTCAGTTTTAGGTGAGTGGCCATGGAATTGCTTTCCCATAGGGATGATGATGATGAAGAAGAAGACTGACCAGCAGATAGAATCCCTGAGCTCAGGTGTTTCCCAGAAGCACAAAAATCCCCCCCAGAGCTCAAAGAGAACAAATCTGTTCTCAGAGGAAACATTAAACACAAATTCCTGAACTTGGGCTAAAATAATCCATGTACACCATGCCTTTTGGCCTTCCTGTGGAAAAAGCAACTGGTAAAATATTCATTATTCCGTGCTCCTGTGGGCAGTTCCTTTGGTTTCCCACGATTTATTCCCTTGGTGTCACACTGCTCAGCGTGCAGGAGCACAAACACAACTTCGGGAGTATTTTAGGATTGCAATTTAATCACTGATTTACTTTGGAAAATGAAATCTAACCCAGGAAGAGCCTGGAGCAGAGCAGAGGTGACTCCTGGTCACTCCCAAGCCTGGAATAAAACAACTTTATTACCATTAATTTCCTTTTTTGCCTTGAGATTGGCAGGAAGAGCGGAGCAGCCCTTGCTGCTCTGCCAGGGATGGGAAGCTGAAAAAACCCAACCCAGAAAAAGGGAATTTCTATTCCCTGGCAGAGCAGGAGTCCCACAATGCCAGGGGAGGGATGGTGGTGCTGGAAATGGGGAATCCAGGGTGGATTTGGGATTCTCCAGGGGTGGGAGGGTGCCAGCTGCTCTCACTGGTTACTCCCCCGTTACTACATTTTTACACTCGGCTCCCAGCATCAGTCCAACCATGCCCCCTTGTGTTAATTCCCTCTCCTCGGGGCCCTGAGCGGCGAGAAAAAGGAATTAAAGGAATTTTCTGTGTGTTTGTATACGTTCTGTGTGTATATAAATATTTATGGCCCGGTCGTGTATCGAGAGCAGGTGAAGTGATTCCACTCTGTGCTTTAAAAAGTAAGAAAAACACATTCAATTTGATTCCACTCTGTGCTTTAAAATTTAGAATAAACACATCAAATTTGATTCCGCTCTGTGGTTTAAAATTTAGAATAAATACCTTAAATTTGATTCCACTCTGCCACTTGGTGCTTTAAAATTTGCAATAAACGCATTAAATTTGATTCTGCTCTGTGCTTTAAAATTTAGAATAAACACATCAAATTTGATTCCACTCTGTGCTTTAAAATTTGGAATAAAGACATGAGATCTGATTGTTGTATTTTCCAAGCCCACCAGCCCTGATGAAGCTGTGCTGTTGTGATGGGCGTGTGTAGGAATTCCCTGGTGGAGGATGGGTGCTGCCTCAGCTCAGGGTGGGCTTTGCTCCGTGATACCCCCAACTCCAATTAACACAAAGGGATTAATTAACTCCTCTTTGCCCGCAGTCAGCAGCAGAATATGTGAAGTCCCGGCTGCCCGAGGTGCTCAAGCAGCATCTCCAGGATTATGAGAAGGACAAGGAGAACAGTGTCCTGTCCTACCAGACCATCCTGGAGCAGCAGATCCTCTCCATCGACAGGGAGATGCTGGAGAAGCTGACCGTGTCCTATGACGAAGCAGGTATGGCTTTGCCCCCTCAAAATTTACATTTTACTGCCAAAAAAATTTGCAGTAAAATCCCTTTCAGCGTTTCCCCGAGCACCTTGTGCAGGTTGAACTCTTGTCCTCGTTTTTGGGAGATATTTTTGCCTCCTGAAGTCGGGCTGTGGTGGGAGATGTTCCTCGTGAGTGATGGGATGCCAGGGAGCTGAGAGGACACTTCTTTTTCTCTCAGCATTTTGTGCTCTGAGCACTGATGTTGATTGATTTCCCCGTGTCTCTGCTCTGTCCCTGGCACCACGTGTTTTTTGCCCTTTTCTCCTTCACAAATAACTGATTTTTGGGCTTTCCCAGCTGAGGGGCAGGCACAGAACCTGATTTTAAACGTGACATGAGCCCATGGGCAGCCAGACCCAGGCAATTTTGGAGGCATTTTAACACTTCCAGCTCTGCCAGAGGGCTGGGATTTTCTTCTGGCATTTCCTCACATGTCCTGAAGTGCTTGAAATGCTCCAATTTCAAATATTCCAACTTTAAATGCTCCGACTTTAAATATCCCAACTTGAAATGCTCCAACTTTAAATATCCCAACTTGAAATGCTCCAACTTTAATATTCCAACTTTAATGCTCCATCTTTAAATGCTCCATCTTTAAATGCTCCAACTTTAAATATTCCAACTTCTTACCCACTTTGCTCAGACTCCTCCTCACACTCCCACTCCTGAGCAATGAGATTCTCTTGCAGCTGCTTTGATCTGCACACTCTGGGTGCTCTCAGGGCTCTGGGAATGGCAAACAACGACAAAGCTCTGTTAATTTATCAATTAAAGCCACTCATTAACCCAATAAATTCCCTGGCTCTCTGAGCTGCTGGCATCTGGAGCACTCTGGAGCCCCCTGAGCTGCCTTTTGGAGGTTACACCTCCCACAAGGAGCTTGGATTGTGGGTTCTCAAAGGCCAGCAGAGGTAAAATGAGGGTGCAGAATATTTCCTTCATCACATCTGGCCTGCTTTTAATGATGCATCAAAAATAACCTTCAAAAGTTGTCCTTTTCTGTCACCTCTGCTGATCTTTTCTCACACAGAATTTCCCACTCCGATGAACCCTGTGAATTTTTTTCCCTCAGTTTGGTCACTCCAGCTCCTCTCCGCTTATTTTGATTTATAGGAGTTTGTTAAGGAGGAGAAAATGCAGGGAAATTACTGATTCCAGCCAGAAGGAAAAGAAAAGCTTCTTCCTTTATGGAAATCTCTGTGTTTGTACAGCAAAAATAAAGATTAAAACTGCTCGAAACACATATTTGGGGATTTATCTCATCCAGCAACAATCATGTGGAAATGAGAAGCTCCGTAATAACTGGTTTGGAAAATTCCCAGCACACATTCAGAGCAGAGAGGCAGCACAGCTGCAAATGAAACCCCAAAATTCCAGCTTTTCCAAGCAGGTGGAGGCACCTCCAGAGATGAAAACACAGCAGTGGAGCCCCCTCATCCTCCTGATTGTGCCCCTTATTTATGAGGAAGGCAGAAATGGCTCTACCTGCCCTTGAAGTGAGAGCTGATTGTGAGCAAAGCACAGAAAATGGGCAGTTAAATATAATTACAGCAGCTGCTGGTGAGCCTGGGTGCTCCAACCACTCCAGCCCCCGGTGGTGGCATTTTCCTTTTTTTTTTTTTGGCTTTTTTCCACATCAAAATCAACTCAGCGAGGAACTTGAGCTGCTGGTGGGGCATAAAAAATGAGGGGAACAATCTGAAAATTGGCAAAATAAAAGTGATGGTGATGAGAGGGGAGAAAACACAATTTTGGGTGGCAGGGAAAGCCAAAATGCTCTGGGTTTGGCACAATTTTGGGTGTTAATTTGGCCTTTCTGGCAAGGGAATTGTGTGAGGGATCACCCAAAGCCATCCTGGAGCTTTGCCAAGGGTTTAGCTCCTGGAATAACCACGAGCAGGTGGAATTCCAGCAGGGAAGCTGCAAAGGGAAATGTCTGAGGGGCTCAGTCACTGACTGTAGCAGGGTGTGGTGTCCAGGGAAGCACTTCCACACCTTTTCCAGCCAGGAAACCTTTCCCATCCCTCTTGGAAGGGGATTTTCCACCCTCAGGAACTCCTTTCTCCCCAGGGATGCTTCCCAAAGTGGGTCCGGTTCAGCTGCATCCGTTGGAACATGGAATAAAGCCAAAATGCTCTGGGTTTGGCACAATTTTGGGTGTTAATTTGGCCTTTCTGGCCACATCCAGGATTAATAAAGTGCAGCCTTGATGGGCTCGACATCCCAACGTGAATCTTCCCCTCTTTTTGGGAATCTTTCCCTCTTTTTGGGAATCTCTCCCTTTAGGAAATCAATCCATCAGCGCTACAAATCAAATGGGTTTGTCTGGAAATGGTCAAATGCTGGCAAGACTTTTCATAAGGTTTGAGTAAGGAAGCTTTAAAAAATGAAAGCAGGCCAAAAGTGACAGATGGGTCCAAATCCTCTCCTAATCCCTAAATCCTTTAGTTTAAAAAGTGGCATTCTTGACTAGCTAAGGCTGAGGTAATTTTGTGCAAGAATATTTTCTCCCAACAAAGCTTTGTTGGCTCTTAATCCCATTCCTTTGATTTACAGCATCCCTAAACATCCGAGGTGGTCAGTGCCTGATCTGGGGCAAATTTTGATTATTTAGAGGCATTTTGGCATTTCACTCTGGTGTGCCAGGAAATTCCAGCCTGCTGGGAGCTTCTGGAGCTGGTTTCATCCTGCAGACAATGTTTTTTTCCTTAATGGATGGCCCTTCTTCCCCAGGAGTCCTGGAGAAATGGAGTTTCATTATTACCCGACAAAAAGAGATGGAATTCATTTTTCCCTGCTGTCAAGCAGTGCTGGAAGATATTGATATTTAGGAATTGCATCCAGAGCCATGTGTCAGCCCCAAAATGGGTTTTTTTAGCTGGTGTTTGCTGGGGTCCAGCTGGGTTTGGGTGAAGGGGGGTTTGTGCAGGGAATGCTGCTGGAAGTGCAAGGCCTCAGCCTGGAGAGGGGCTGGGAAGCTTTCTGGAAGTGTTTTAGGAGGGATTTAAAGAGCAGGAGATAAAATCATCCGTGAAAGGTGATAAAAACAACACTTCCAAAGGCAACGGGGCTGCACGGAGCGTGCAGGAACAAAATCAGGAGAGCTGGAAAGGAGGAGGAGGAGAGCCAGAGGAAAAAGGGAAAAATTATTTTGGTGGTTTGGGTTTGTTTTTTTTTTTTTCCCAAGGGGGGTTTTCATTTTTCTCCTTCTTTTTCCATGGGATCACCACCCTGGGTGTCACTAATGAAATCCCTGAGCATCAGCTGTCCCAGGAAAATTCTGCCTGGCTTCAAATGTGGGATGGATCCTGATGGATTTGCCTCCCTCAACGCCCATAAATCCCACAAACATAAAACCTTTAATACCTTGGGCACCGTGATTGTGGAGGGGTGGATTTGCCTGGAATTGCCAAGAGATCAGAATCCCTTCTTTTCCCCCCCTTTTTACTTTTTGCCACGTCAGCTCTGCAGATTGTGTTTTCCATGGATTTGGGTATATTCCCTAATGGGAAATGCAAAGCTGTGAAGATTTCTCAGGCATCAATCATTGCTATTTATTGTAGCTGTTGCTGCCAAGGAGGTAAAGCTGACAGAGTCCACGCTACCACGAATTTTGTCCGAAGTAAGAGAGTTTTAATGAAAGATTGAACAACTTTTATATGTTAATATGCAAAAGTGTTACGAATGGCATAAAATGATCGGTCCCTCGGACACCCACCCCTTGGGGTGATTGCTCCAGTTCTGAGACATCCGTTTCTGGATGTTTTTCTGGCTGAAGCCACAACAGTCCTTGAGAAGTAGGTGCAGGTGCAGAGATTTACAAAACTGTAACATTGTTTTAAATTCTTCACATGAGAAAGAGAATCTTCACAAAGTGCTGCGAGGGCTAAAGAAATTCCCAGCCTGAGGCCTTTCTTCATACCCATAATCTATTCCCAAACTGTTTTTGTGGCTCCCTCCCCTGTCCCTGTGCAGGCACCACGTGTCTGATCGCGCTGCTCTCCGACAAGGAGCTCACCGTGGCCAACGTGGGCGACTCTCGGGGTGTCCTGTGTGACAAGGACGGCAACGCCATCCCCCTGTCCCACGACCACAAGCCCTACCAGCTGAAGGAGAGGAAGAGGATCAAGAGAGCTGGTGAGTTGTTGGAAGGTTCATCTTTTGTTTGGCGCTAAAATTGATGTTTCCTGCGGGAGAGGGTGGGGAGCGCCCGGCTGTCGCACTTGGACACGAAAAGAAGCACGCAGACACTTTGTCAAGAGAGAAGCAGAAAAAAGGGGGTCAGATGACCCTGAGCTTTTATTATATATGTTCTTAGAAACTACCGTGGATTGGAGGGAGAAATTATCACCCCCCAATCACACTGGTCAAAGGAAAAATCCATCAGACGTCTCCGCCTAGGAGAAATGGAATGCAAACAATAAAGCACGGTTAGCAAAGCATGGCTGTGTTTACAGAAAGTGCGTGAGAAACTCTTACAGAAAATGAAAACATCAAAGAACTGCAAAACTTAGGGCAACACCCGGCTGAGGCATCAGCAGAACAAATCTCCCGTTTTCCATCCAAAATTCCAGTGGGATGTCACAGGGAAGAGGTGGCAGGAGATGATCCACCCCTAAATGAGCTGGTTGGGGTAGGGAGAGCAGCCTTCAGCAGTGACCACTCCTTGGGATCTCCACAGGGAGCAAATGGGGAACCAGGAGCATCCCGGGAGCTTCAGCCCCAGCCCTGCCCAAAGCCTGGTTTTGGGAGGCCTGGTCTGAGGCTGAGGGAGGTTTAGTGCTGAAATCAGCAGAGCTTGGATCTGCTTCATCCAAGCTGGGTTTTATTCCCATATAATGAGCACAAACATGGAAATCGTGGCAGGAATAGAGGGAAAGAAACGTTCCCACAATAAATCTTCCTTGTTTTCATCACTTGTCACTTCAGCCACCTCCTGGTCACGTTGGGATCATCAGGTTTAACAGCCAATTCTTGGATTTGTCCAAGTCTTTTTGGAATCCATTCCTGGTTTGGCTCCCACAGCAGCAGCAAAGTCTTTGATGGAGAAAAGTTCCTGTGGTTTATGTTAACCCTGCACTGAGCATTGCCCCAGCAGTCCAGGGCCCCTCTCCCCTCCAAAATGGGAATAAGAACTTGTTCCGTGAATATAAAACATTTTTAGAGCCCTCAGGTTATCAGTGTGCATAAATACCTGTCCCTTCCTCTCCTAAACACCTGTCCTCACAAACACAGGGATAGCAAGGTTTGCCCTCACTGTTTTCTTCTGCACATTGCCACAGGTTTCCCAAGGAATTGTGTGGAGCAGGAATTCTGTGCTGTTCCAGAAGCTGGGGGTTTCTCTGGGGGGAGGCAGAGCCACTCCTGGGGGAAGCAGAGCCACTCTTGGGGGAAGCAGAGCCACTCTTGGGGAAGGCAGAGCCACTCCTGGGGGAGGCAGAGCCACTCCTGGGGAAGGCAGAGCCACTCCTTGGGGGAGGCACAGCCACTTTTGGGGGAGGCAGAGCCACTCCTGGGGACAGCAGAGCCACTCCTGGGGAGGCAGAGCCACTCCTGATCCAGTTGTTGCCATCCATCTCTTCCTCGCAGCGCTCTGAGATCTACCAACAGCACCTCCTGCATTTTGGGCTCTGCAACTCCTCAGGATGAATTTTTGGGTGGTCTGGCAGGAGGCAGAGAGCCGCTCTGACCTTCCAAAGAGCTGCTTTAAGCGTTGCTGTCTCTCCCCAGGTGGATTCATCAGCTTCAATGGCTCGTGGCGTGTGCAGGGCATCCTGGCCATGTCGCGCTCGCTGGGCGACTACCCCCTGAAAAACCTGAACGTCGTCATCCCCGACCCCGACATCCTGAGCTTTGACCTGGACAAACTGCAGCCAGAGTTCATGATCCTGGCCTCGGACGGGCTGTGGGACGCCTTCAGCAACGAGGAGGCCGTGCGGTTCATCAAGGAGCGCCTGGACGAGCCGCACTTCGGGGCCAAGAGCATCGTGCTGCAGTCCTTCTACAGGGGCTGCCCCGACAACATCACAGTCATGGTGGTGNGAGCCACTCCTGGGGACAGCAGAGCCATTTCTGGGGGAGGCAGAGCCACTCCTGATTCAGTTGTTGCCATCCATCTCTTCCTCGCAGCGCTCTGACATCTGCCAAAGGCACTTCCTGCATTTTGGGCTCTGCAACCCCTCGGGATGAATTTTTGGGTGGTCTGGCAAGGGGCAGAGAGCCGCTCTGACCTTCCAAAGAGCTGCTTTAAGCGTTGCTGTCTCTCCCCAGGTGGATTCATCAGCTTCAATGGCTCGTGGCGTGTGCAGGGCATCCTGGCCATGTCGCGCTCGCTGGGCGACTACCCCCTGAAAAACCTGAACGTCGTCATCCCCGACCCCGACATCCTGAGCTTTGACCTGGACAAACTGCAGCCAGAGTTCATGATCCTGGCCTCGGACGGGCTGTGGGACGCCTTCAGCAACGAGGAGGCCGTGCGGTTCATCAAGGAGCGCCTGGACGAGCCGCACTTCGGGGCCAAGAGCATCGTGCTGCAGTCCTTCTACAGGGGCTGCCCCGACAACATCACAGTCATGGTGGTGAAGTTCAGGAATAGCAGCAAAGCAGAGGAGCAGCAGTGAGGGAGCCCCGGGCTCGCTCCGGACTCGGGACGGACTCGCACATTTTAACCACAGTAGGAAGCTCTAAAACGCCGTTCGGGTTCTCCGCGGGAGGAGCGGAGCCCTCGCGGCTCTGCTCTCAGCTTCACAAAGGAGCAATACAACAAATCCATGCTGAGCGACGACAAGAATCCGGTTTGTCCCCGTGTCCCTGCCTCCCGTGCCCTCGCTGCTCCTTAGGAACCGACCGGGACCTCCCATTTCTCCCTTTTCTTTGGTTGGATTGCTCCCCTCCCGTGTGCCAGCCCGAGGTGGGCACGGGGGCACGGCAGGGTCGGGGCGGTGCTGCTGCTTTCCCCTCGCGGGTCTCACTGCTCAGAAGCTGCTCTCATGTTCCTCATCTCCGTGACCTGCAGTGATCAGGGTGGATAGGAGAAGGGTTTGTGACCTGAAGGAGGAAGAGGAGCCAACTCTCAGCCTGCTGCCGCTGCTGGCTGTCGCTTCGTTTAACCTGCCCCCGAAAATAAACCCTGCCGAGCATGTGAGTAGGTAGAGCTCCTGAAGCACCACGTTTATTCAGGCTGTGCATTACTCTAGAACAGTTCTTCTAGGCCATATTGTATCCAAAACCGACTCATGGTGAACTTCAGCAAAATCCTGGGAGTTCTGAAGCTCCTGGATCAGAAGAGAGCTCAGCTGTGGTAGCAGAATGTCTGTCACCTGCCGAGAATCACCCTGACCTTACTTCTATGGCATGGACTTGGGAAGTGATGCAAGAGAGAAGGAATTCCATGAGTGACTGTTGGGAACCTCATCCCAGCAGGGCATTCCTCAGAGCTGGAAGTCAAGCCTGTGAAGGACTTGTTTGTATCCCTGCAGATGGATTTGTGGTGTTAATCCCGGGGCAGACCCCTCTGGAGCCAGGTTTGGGGATGACATGCAAATGCCAGGCAGCATCAATGCACTGTAGAGATGAAAGGTTGTGTTAAATCTAGATTTTAAAAGTATGTTTAGGTCTAACTTTCAGTATTTAATTGTATTTTGGAATCTGTGACTGCTGTAAGTTGGAATGAGGACAGGCTGAGCGTGCTGCAGCTGTGTCATGGCAGAGGGACAGGGCAGGCAGGATTTTGGATGGCTCATTTATCCTCATCCTGCCTCACAAAAATCCCCCAAAACATGGTCCTGGGCAATCTGCTCAAGTCTTCAGGGTGATGGAGGCTGTGTCTGGGTCTGGAGGTGGATCAGGGATGTGATGGATCCCCTGGCATTGCCTGTTCCTTGGGAAGTACAATATTCCTCATTTCCCACCACTCTCCTGCAGGGGCTGGGGTGGGGCTGAGCTGTGCTGGGGAGGTGCTGAGGGGGTCGGGGTCTCTCAAGGCAAAAATCAAAGAGCACAAATTCCTGCTCGAGAAGGAACCCCCATCTTTGTCTGTTCAGTTTTGTCCCTAGGTCACCTCTCCCTAACAAACTTCCCTCCTTCATAAGGGGATAATCACAGCCCTTAATTGGAATTTCCAGCGCTGTGCAAAATGTGCCTGGATCCCGAGGCAGCCTCTGCTCATCCTGAACTGCAGAGAGAGCCCCTGAGAAGTGTCCAGCACCCTCCGGAGCAGCAGCAGCCAGCAGACTGCTCCTCTCCCAGAGGATGGGAAGCTCCTGACGTTTTTAATCCCCTTCAGGGCGCTCTCGGTGCAGGGAGGTGCAGCCTGGCGCTCAGTGGAGCAGCGAATAGGAAATGGTAATAATTGCAGAGGTGCTATGGTAATAATTGTTCCCGTGTGAGGAGGAGGCTGAGGGCAGAGCGCTGGGAAGTGCAGCCCTGGGGGGAGAATCCCATGGGAGCGCTGGGTGCTGGGCTGTGCTCCAGCTCAGGGTGTGGGCTTTGCCTTCCCCGTGCCCCTCACGGGAGATGCTCCCGTTGTGCCTTTCCTTGGGGGGCACAGCCCGGATACAGCTGCCCTGGGAAAAGGGGAATTCGAGCCAGCAGCTCCGAAGGAGAGGGGTGTTTGTGTAGCAGAGGCATCCCCAATAATCCATCACAGGCTCTGGAGAAGCTGGGATGACGGCCATTCCCAGAAAAACGGGAATTCCCAGTATAGATGGCAGCACTGGGGTGATCCTGGCTGCATGGAGCATCCCTGAGGGATCCGTGACCCTGGAGCACGGCTCGCTCCCTCCGGCGCTGGGATAGACAGGAAAAGGAGCGGGCAGGAATTCCCAGCCGGGAGGGAGCACTGGGATAGACAGGAAAACGAGGAATTCCCAGCCAGGAGGGAGCACTGGGATAGACAGGAGAACAAGGAATTCCCGGCCGGGAGAAAGCACTGGGATAGAAAGGAAAACAAGGAATTCCCAGCCGGGAGGGAGCACTGGGACAGACAGGAAAACAAGGAATTCCCAGCCAGGAGAAGGCACTGGGATAGACAGGAAAACAAGGAATTCCCAGCCGGGAGAGAGCACTGGGATAGACAGGAAAACAAGGAATTCCCAGCCGGGAGAGAGCACTGGGACAGACAGGAAAACAAGGAATTCCCAGCCGGGAGAAAGCACTGGGACAGACAGGAAAACAAGGAATTCCCAGCCGGGAGAGAGCACTGGGACAGACAGGAAAACAAGGAATTCCCAGCCGGGAGGGAGCACTGGGACAGACAGGAAAACAAGGAATTCCCAGCCAGGAGAAGGCACTGGGATAGACAGGAAAACAAGGAATTCCCAGCTGAGAGGGAGCACTGGGAGAACCGCTCACAGGAAGGGAGCCGCGCTCACAGGATTTAGGTGAGCACAGAGGGCAGGGCAGGGCAGGAAAGGTTCGCAGCCTTGCCTGGATCATTCCAGGACCATTCCCTGCCATTCCCAGCCCCTCCAGGGCCCCCAGTCAGCCGGGCTCAGCCTCCAGGCGGCTGCAGCTGCAGCAGGAGCTGGTTCAGCGCCTCCCGGCAGCGCCCAAAGCCGCCCATGCCAACCATCTCCGCTGAGCCCGCGGATTTTCGCTTTCATTACTTTAAAAAAGGAATTCCGGCCGCTTCAGGTTTAAAGAGGAAGGACTGACGGAGGTGAGAGGCTCTGCGTGGTCTCCCCCAGCCCTGTGCAGTGCCTACCCGTGCTCCCCGCTGGAAGCTTTGGAAGTTTTTCATCCCGACCGAGGCATTCCCAACTTTGCGGTCGTGCTGATTTGTGCCAAACTCTGTCGCGACACAGCCGGGGGCCGACGAGATGAATCCATGCCCATATCGCTTATGCAAGCTGACCAAGCCAGGGTTCTCCCGCTGCCTTAACGCTCCATCCTCCATCTGGGAAGGGTTGCCAGGTGCTGCTGGAGCCGGGAATCTCCCGCTGGCTGCGGCAGAAGGGCTCCGGCACTCCAGCACTGCTGCTGCTCTCCTGCTGCTGCTCTCCTGCTGCTCTCCTGCCCGGGCTCCTCTCCAGGAACAGGGAGCTGCCTCGGGCTGGGAGCGGCTGGCACAGCCGGGAGCTGCTCCTGCTGCTCATCCAGGGAAGTTTTGTGGCTTGATCCCCCCGGGGACATCTGTTCCCCCGGCGGGAGCCCCGGGGCACAGAACCGATGCTGCCAAAGAGCATCTTCAACGTGACAAAATGTACCTTGGACCGCTGAGCCGAGCCAGCTCCGGGAATTCGGGCTGTTCCAGGGATTTCCGCGCTCCCAGGTCACTCAGGTGGGGTGTTGTGATGGTTATCCCAGCCTGGAGCACGGATTGCCGTGGAGTTCATCCCTCTGGAGTTCCTGGCGGGGCTGTTCCAGGGATTTCCGCGCTCCCAGGTCACTCAGGTGGGGTGTTGTGATGGTTATCCCAGCCTGGAGCACGGATTGCCGTGGAGTTCATCCCTCTGGAGTTCCTGGCAGGGCTGTGCCTCTCCCGGGCTGTCCCTCGGGGCTGGGCACAGCCGGCTCGGTGCCACCGCGGCTCCTTCTGCCCCTTGCCCGGATCCAGCAGCATCCCCCCGAATCCCACCGCAAATCCTGGGATAAATGATTTAAACTCCCGGGAGCCAGCCCCCTGCTGCTGCTGTTGTTGCAGGGTTAAAGCATTCACAGGTTTAACCATTCACAGAAGTGAAATTAAAATATCATGAGGATTTTAGGCTCCAGAAGTCAGAATTAAAGTGCTGCATCAGCGTGAGCAGTGTTGGCTGCAGAAACACCAATGCCACAGCCTAAATTAAAAAAAAAGGAATTTTGTGTCTCAGGATACAGGACAGCCCTGCTTTAAATAATACGGATTATTGCTAATGTAGCTGATATTTGCTTTACACAGAAAAGCAGTTAATAAGCGATAATACTACAGAAAAAGCACCTCACCAGCCTTTCATCTCCCAAAGTAGGATTTTAGGCCCCTGTAAAAAATTCCAGGTTTACAGCTGAGAATGTTCTGCTGGAATTTGGCCCCTGCAGAGCCCAGAGCTGCTGCTGGCCCTTGGTGTGCCCGAGATATTCATAAATGGCCTTTCTAAAGCTGAAGACTCACAGCAAAAAAAGATCTGTACAGTTAACGACGAGCTGAAGTTTCATTACTTTTATTTTTAGTGCTGACTGGACAAGGCTTAGGGGAGCAGGTGTTTTATAGATGGTTTTTCCTTAGGTAACTTAAAATTCCAGGGATCAGCTGTGTCCAGAGCTGGAGGATAATCCAGGTGCTGTGGTAAGCAAAATGAGGATGCAGCTGAAGCCTTTCCAGAACCATAAATAGAGGTTTGAGGGCGATTCTTGAGGGAAGAATTTATGGATTTCATGGATTAGGGCAGCTCCTGTGTCTGCTCTGCCCAGTCCTAAGGAAGCTGGAGTGAGGTGGTTTTTAAAGTCCCTTCCAACCCAATCCCAAGGATTCTGGGAATTATCTGAGCAGTAGGGAACTCAAGCACTTTCCCCCCTGAATATTTAATGGCAAATCCTGAATTTTTTGAAGCCTGTGGAGTTGGATCAGTACTTCCATGGACTCTCCCTTTTCCAGCCTGCTCTGACACCAATTATCCACAAATGTGAGGCAAAATGTAGGGAAATATCCCAAATATCCTGGTTATACTGACCCCAGGGAATGCTGCCTTACACCTGCAGCATGGTTTATTGGGAATTTGGTTGTTCCAGAGTGCACACAAAGCATTGCAGCATTTTAACTCTTTAACTGTAAAAAAACATCCAGACTGGGAATTTCACATTGGAACCCACTTTTGCTCCCCACCCAGCAGCAATTTCCAAACACTTTTGCCCAATGAATTACGATGATGATGATGATTACTATTATTATTATTATTATTATTATTAGGCTTTTCAGGCCAGAAAACCCCACAGCTTTCCTATCAAAATCACAAATATCTGGAATTCTGATTTAATACAGCTGCATGAGAAAAAAAACTTAGGGTTTGGAAAAATTCCACCCTATGTTTTACACTTTGTTTTCAGTACAATATTCTAGGCAGATGCAATAAAATTTTGCCTCCCCCTTACTTCAATGCCCAGATTATTTCATGCTTTTAAGGTTTTTCACCTTTTGCCTGGCTGCTCACACTAAAAACTTCCCTAAGAGTGGCTTTGAGCAGAAACAGGAGCTCAGTTGGGAATTTTACAGCCTTTTAAGCAATAATAAAGTCAGAATCAAATACAAACCAGATTTGGAAATGAGGGTCTTTTAGGAAAACCAGGAGCAGGATGGGTGTTTTTCCAACGTTGCTGTCACTGTAGGTGACAATTAATGACAATTAATTTCAGGTGGCACCAAGAGATCACTGTGTACAAACCCAAGCCTTGTAACCTGTGAGAGTGTCAGCATTTGGGGCACAAAAACCCCAAATTCCTGCAGGTGACAGGAGAATTTCTGGCCATCCTCACCTCCCCATGACTCTCATTCCTCCCTCACCACGAGCACTCTCTGCTTTATCCGTTTTCTGAAGGCAGCAGAGTCAGAATTCCATTTTTTTTTTTGGAAAAAGCAATACAAACTGTGCTGTAGGATCAGTGTTCTCGTGGCAAATAATTTATTTCTAAGCATTTCACACGGCAGGCTCGGAGAGAAACGGAGGGGTTTGGGGTTTAAGATGTGTAAACAATCACAGAACAACGCAGTTCTCCCAGGATCTGCTCCGAGAACAATCAAATCCCAGCTCCTAACCCCACGGCACAGCTGGAATTTTACCTGGATCTAGGAATACAACAGCATCATTCCCTCAGTTATGCAATACTGTATTTTCCAAAAAAACAAAAAAAAAGCCTTTATTTTTTAAAAGCCTTGACCTCCTTCCCCATCCATCCTTAGAACACCGACATCTGCAATCCTCGTCTGGAGAGTGTTGTCCCCGAGACCTTTCATCCCTAAAATCCACGAGCCCATCCCCGAATCCCACCCGAAAACCCCAGGTGCAGTTGTTGAGCAGAGCAAATGCCAGCACTGCCCACTGAGCCCGGCGTGCTGGGGGCACTGGGGGCACTGGGGACACCTCCTGGAGCAGCCCTGGTGCTTTGTCTCCGAGAGACAGCGGGGCTGTGGGGTGGTGCCAGCCCACGGGAATCCCTGCCAGCCCGGCCAGGACATCCCCCTAGTCCCTCCCCCGTGTCGTGGATGTGTCCAGGTTAATTATGTTCATGCAATTGCAAATTCTGTATCGTTGTCCATTAGAAGTGTAAACTACTGAAAACTGGGCCTTGCTGATATGAATAAAGTGATTAAAAACCGGTCTTTCCACACGCGGCGGAGTTGGTCTTCTTGAAGGTATTAATGGGGGAATTCCTTCTTTTTTTGCGTTTTGGAATTGGAACAAAAAAATTCATCTAGAGACAGACGTAAATCACAACAGGAGGGATTTTTTCATCTTCCCTGCAGGGTTCCAAAACTCCTGGGATGCATCACACACACAGGTGTGGGGGGATCGATTATCCCAGTGTTTTTGGGATGTCCAAACTGCTCGTGAGCTCCCCTGCATCTCCCTGGTCTGGGAACACAGCAGAGACACCAAAGTCCTCCCATTTAATGTGGACGGAGGCACACACAGAGCACACATTCCCAGAATTTCTCATCAGCTCCTGCAGATCCCACGGGATCCTCAGGCTGGGAACAGTCCTGGAAGGACTGTGGAGGTGACACACTCAAACACCAAGGTGTGACACTCTCAGGAGGGTTACACAGAAAAAAAGGTTGGGGTAATTTCGTGCTGGGCAGAGAACAAACAATGGAGAGCAGCAATAAAACAATAAAAACAATCCAGGCAGGAATTGGGGAAGCATCCTCAAAGCTGGTTTCTTGGCATAAACACCTTTCCTCAGTGACATTTGGTACATTCCAGAGGATTCAGGGAGAAGTCCCAGGGTTGCTCGGAGCACAGGGAAAGGCAGCAGAGGCAGACGGGACAGAGCATTCCAAAGTACCTCTGGGTGTGGGATACACACGTGGAGAAGTGCTTTGTGAATCCCTGCTGGTTTTATTTCACCTTGCAATGCCCTACAGAAATGCTGCCCCAGCAAAGTTATCTCCAGAACCCACTCTTACACCAAATCTAAGTTTCTAAATGACCCCAGAATCAAAGGCAAGTTGTTGAAGTGTTGGCTGACAAATCCTGCCAAAACTGGATCAGTTCACTCGGTGTAAGGTCATGAACTGCAATCAAATGTCTGTACTTACAGGTATCGAATTTGATTTTATAGAGGAAGAATAGTTCTGCATCTTCTGGAACAGTGACGTTGACTTTGAGTATATTTAAGCAAATTCCCACATAAACATCCTCAAATTTCAGGGGTTTGACGTGGCTCATCAGCTCGTAAGTCCTCAGAGCCAGTTTTCCATCCAATATGTATCCCAGCCCGCTGCAGTAGGGAGGATACAGCTTGAAGGGATATTCCTTGTAGGAGATGTATCTTTTTTTCCCGAAGCCTCTGTAGGCGAAGTTATCAAAGAAGGGATACCCGGTGAAAACGTTCTCTGAGGAATTGAGCTGCAGCAGGAATTTCACCAGGTTGGGAGTGTTGATGAAGACGTCGGCGTCGGTCTTCATGAAGAACCTGGCGTTGGAGCAGAACTCGGAGAACCACTGGAAAGCCATGATGGTCTTGAGGGTGAGGTTGTCGTAGGTGTCCGTGAAATCCTGGCGGATGATGTCCCCGTAGAGGACGCTCTCGTCCTCCACCGACAGCGCCGCCGCCGCGTCCTCCCCGCGCGTGTCCCGCCCCAGCAGGAACAGGGTGAGCACGCGCTGGCCCCACCAGGAATCCCGGGAGCCCCAGGTGATCCTGATGGCCTGCCTGGCCTGCACGTCGCCGGGGCTGGAAGCCACCAGGATGACCAGGAAAGGGTCGGTGTCGGCGCAGGCGGGGCGCTGGCGCAGCGTGAAGGGACGCCGCTGCCGGTACACGGGCTCGTACTCGTAGAAGTAGAGCACGTTCAGCTCCTCCAGGCCAGTGTTGGAGTAGAAGGTTATGTACCACATGGTTATCAGGGAGAACACCAGCAGGAACACAAAAACCCACTTCAAGGGCCTCATGTACGAGGCGCTGACTGGAACTGGCGTCATGGTGGGGATTTGTTGGTGCCCCTCAGAGCCCGTTCCGCCAGTGCTGGAGCATCTTCCTTGCTGAAAATGAAAGTGGAAGTGGCGTTCAGAGTGCTGTTATTTAAATATCACCTTTTCCTTGTGCTGTCTGAAGTGCCAGCTGGAGTTGTGCTGTGTTACCAGCCCATCCGAGCATTCCTGATCTTGTCACAAACCTCATCCCACGGATCACGGGATGCCGAGCAGGGTTTGCACTGAAACCTCGGAAATCACCTTGGGAATCTCCCCTGCAGCGACCTGATCCCCACCCAGGACCCCACTCCAAGGGCTGTGATCCCAGGGATCTCAGCACAACATCTCCGACTCAATCCCACCTCGAGGACAGAACACCAGCACCAAATCCAACAAATGCTCAGGAAATGGATGCTCAGAGGCCTCAAAAATTTGTTGTTTCTGTTAAAGACAGGAAATCCAACTGCATGAGCTGGAGTAAATGGGACAAGAAAGCAGAAGTACAAGCAAATATTTCATCCTCATTCAAGGCTTGAGCAGCCGCTTGTTCTGAGAGGGGCGGGGGGGAAGATAAAAATCAACTTCCTTAAATCAAGTGATGCAATAAAGCTATTTTTGACCAAAACCATGACCATTTTTACATTTAGCCAGGTCATTTTTGGATTTGAGGCACATGGCTTGGCCTGGCGCTCAAGCTCCACAGCAGGTCCTTCCAAACCCCTGTGGAATCCGTGCTGAAGCCACTGTTCCAATGTCAAAATTGGAGATTCCAATGGATAAATCTTCACAAAACCCAGTTAAAACCAGACCCCCAGTCCTGTACCCTCCAACGTTTGCCTTCACTGTATTTCCCTAAAACTACACGTGCTCTATCATATATTTTAGACATCTTTAAGCCAAAATAATTCCAGTGCCTAACTGTGGGAATTCCAAATGGTTTCTGATGTTTGCAGTAATAATATTTATCCTGCATAGGTACACACAAAGACACAGTCAGGATGATGGAAGGTTTGGTTTCACAGCACAATTAATTACTCTTTATCTTCAAAAACATCACCACAGGGCTCGTAAATGTTTTATATTTGACAAATAAATCCAACCCCCAGCACAGCACTCTGGAATCCAAGGGAATTTGATTTGCCCACCTGCCTCGTGTTTCTGTGTAGGATCTGATTTTAAATTAATCATCCTTTAAAGAAGGCATTTGGAGAACATCTCACCAATGATGGCTTTAAAGTGGATTAAAGCAATTTTATATAAATAAGTATTTAAATAGAAGAATTTTGGACTGATTCCTCTCAAAATCAGTGATTAACTAATAGGAATTTTGTCTTTTTATGCATCAACCTGACTTTCAGTGGACAGTAGGAAAATACACAGTGGAAGAAAATAACCTATGTGTTAGGGCTTATTATTTGATTTCAGATCAATAACATTTATTTTGATGATCAGCTTAAAAGCATATCACTGAAAACTGATCTGTTTGGTCAGTTCTTGTCTGCTTACTGGAAAAAAATATTATAAATGTTTAGATTCTTTACAGGCAGAAGAGCCCAGTTTCATGACATTGTGAACAATAAAATTGGAGATAAATTCTGATCTGCTACAGAATGAAAAACCTGGGAAAATAAACCTCAGTTCAGGGCCTTTACCCACACCGTACAAAACACAACCTTAAAGGTGGTGGATCCTTATGGAAGTGCTGCAGCAGGGGCAGGCAGGGCAGAGCTGTGGGGTGTCCAGCCCCCCAAACCCTGCAGGGTGGAGCTGTGGGATGTCCAGCCCCCCAAACCCTGAAGGGCAGAACTGTGGGATGCCCAAACCCCCAAACCCTGCAGGGTGGGATGC
>VWZT01004367.1:0-57182 GCA_013397055.1 Pachycephala philippinensis | reverse complement strand
TTTCAGGACAGCTGCTAGGTTTGACTTTCTTTGTGGATACATTCTTCACCCTCAGCCTTGTTTACTTCTCCCCAGACTTGAGATAATTGGACAACAGTGTCACCTTAATCTTATCTCAAGTTCCCTTAGGCCACTTAACTCACAGCCCAAAGTTCCAGTCAGAAGGCATATTTAGGGACAGGTAGGCTTTGGTGGTAGCAGCTTCTTTAAACAGTTTTGCCATAGCAGGAAAATATCCCTTATTACGATGTTTAGAGTATTAACCGTAACATTTCAGTCTCTCACAACTGGTCCAGTGAAAGGTGTCCCTGGAGGCATATTGGATGTAAATGATCTTTAGTGTGCTTTCCAAGGCAGGCCATTTCATGATTCAGCATTTCTATGCCTTTCAAGCTTCAAGTTCCTATGGCTCATCTTGAAGTAACTCACCTGTTCGTCTGCATTATGAAGGTCCCCAAGGATCCTCCATGTGCATTTTTTTAATTAATAGAATTCACTGAACATTGTCAATCAGTTTTCTGAATACTCATGAAGTAAAACAAAACATTAATTTCAGCTGCACTTGAGTCCCTTTCACTTGAGTTCACTTTCTCTAAACGTAAAAGTGTCAAGTCATTGATTAATTTCTGTTTGAGAAGAGCAGCTGATAATCTATTTAAAACTAGAAAGATGAGTATTTACATTTTAGTATTATTAGTGTTTATGTTTTCATATGCATTGATTATGAAATATCTATTTTGCCTCATTTCAGATACATAAAAGTAAATTAAGCAATTTAAATAAATAATAATTGTTTGTTTACTGGCCTGGGAAATGCAAGTACTTGTTTCTTTGATGTTTGTAATTAAGAAAGGAGCAGGTATTTCCCAGAACTGAAGATGACAAGCACAAATTTCTGACTACAAAGTCTAATTCTGTGATGTTATTCAAAGATATAAATATGATTATGTTTAATATGAATTCTCTTGGTCTAATGGGAAATATGTTTTGCAAAGAATTTTTAACATTGACTTAAAAATCCATTGAACTCAGGCAAATGAACAAAACTTTGGCTTTAATTATCATCAAACTTTTCACATTGGTCTCTATTAAGTTATTAAATGTTGTAATATGCCATTTCTCATTACACACTTGAATTTTTCTTTTTTCATACTAACTCCAAACAGGATATATTGAAAGGTCATGGAAACCCTCTGATCAGCATTACCAAAGGCCAATTTAATTCCTTTTACAGTCAAATGAACTTAGAAGAGGATGGTATTTAAAGCAACAATTTGTGGTTCTGTCCATCCAAAATGAGCATTGACTGCTTTCCAATTCAAAAATACAAAATTCTAAGCCACAATTTAAAAAATCTTTGTATAAGAGGTTATATAGTGCTTTGAACAAAATATCAGAAAACTAGACAAAGTTACAAAGTTATTGATGAAATTTATATTTCTATGTCATGACTCTTTTGAAAATAAGAGTAGAAGGGTCAGAAAGATTGATTTTGGTTCATAAATCCTGCAGAATGATTTAACATTGGAATGTCAAAGACAGGTGGTGTATTCATGACACTAATATAGATTTAATACTGGTTTTGCGGATATAGAACTATTTATATGTTTTTGCTTTCTTTGGCTCTTAATACATTCTCTGCCTGGACAATGAAATGCAGATTAACAAACTGGAGCTGATGGTGGGTGTTTTATTGCCTTGTGCTTCATCCATGTCTTCAGAACAAAATGCCAAATTAATTTAATTAAAATAATTTAAAAAAGCCTTGAATCATAGAATATCCTGAGTTGGAAGAAATCCACAAGGGTCATCCAGTCCAACTCTGGCCCTGCACAGGACATCTCAAGAGATACCATGTGCCTGAGAGTGTTTTCCAAATGCTTCATGGACTCTGTCAGGGTTGGTGCTGTGACCACTTACATGGGGAGCCTGTTCAGTGCCCAATCACCCTCTGGGGGTTCCTCATATCCAGCCTAAACCTCCCATGCCATTCATGCTGTTCCCTCAGGTCCTGTCACTGGGCATCACAGAGAAGAGATTGGTGTCTGCCCCTCCTTTTCCCCTCACAAGGAATTTGTAGACTGCAATGAGGTTTCCCCTCAGTCTCCTCTTTTCCAGGCTAAGCAAGCCAAGTGACCACAGCTGCTCCTTTTATGGCTTCCCCTCTAGGCCCATCACCAGCTTTGTGGCCTTTCTTGGATGCTTTCTAATAGCTCTATATCCTTATTATAGTAGAGATGCCCAAAACTGCACACAGTACTTTTAGCTATAGAAATGGGATTGCTCACATAAATATTAATAATTTACAACTGATGTATAATCAATTGTGTATAATCAATTGTCTATCTCAGTGACTTACAGTCAAGCTGGGTGATTAAAACAACTATCTTCATTGACTATGGTTTCTCTAAACACATAATTCTTCTGTGGATATGATTCTCAGAACTCATTCTAAGTAAGTTCATTAGGTTAAGCATTAAATGTGCATTCTAGTAAAACATATATTTTTTCAAGAGTGGCTGAAATTCAGCTTACACCACAGATGTTTAGAACTAGCCTTAAACCAAAATTTCAGGAAATGTACTTAAACTGACAGAAACTCAGACATTATGGGCCCCACAGTCAAAATTATTCTTAAACAGTAATAAGGTGTTTCTGAAGTTCCAGACTCTGCATAGCCTATGTCATGCATCTGTTTAAAGGGTACTAAAGGTTTAATAGTCTTTTTTCTCTACAACAGATCAAAACCAAATAGCTTGATAAGTTTCCCTACAGATAATGAAAATGTCAAAACATGCATTTTGACAATGGACAAGGAAAATGTATTTTCTTCTTAAAAATTAAAATAAACAAACAGAAAAACCCCAACATCCACATTTCATGTATTATAAAAAATATTTAGAATAAGGGAGTAAGCAACAAAAACAGCCAGGTCATGTTATCAGAAATAATTTGCATATTTTTCCAGAAAATTCGTTCAGAGAAGAATTTGTCAAATTCAGGTGTTACTTTTCATTACAATAGGAAATAATCTTGGAATTCTTAGGAATGGCATTTTCATTTTCCAAGAGGATGTAAAGAATACTGCAGTAA
This sequence comes from Pachycephala philippinensis, assembly GCA_013397055.1. Taxonomy (NCBI): domain Eukaryota; kingdom Metazoa; phylum Chordata; class Aves; order Passeriformes; genus Pachycephala; species Pachycephala philippinensis. Next base: position 54,089 of record VWZT01004367.1, on the reverse strand, counting down.
GGAAAAGCAAAAAAAAAAAAAAAAAGATTCTGCCGATATCTTCATGTAGCATTTATTTCAGATACATATTGAATTTAAATAGATTCCAATGTGTATTTTCAAATGCACTGTCCCCTTTTTCAGAAAAACTATCAGCAGAAGTTTCTCCCAGTCAAAATTCTAAAATTTAAGTTTTAATACTTCAACATTAAACTAGATTGATTGCACTCAAAGGCCTGGATGAATCCTGCCTCATTGTTTGCATTGAACTCAGTAATTTTGAAATACATAAAGGACCATGAAGGAACAGAAAATTACTTTTTTCCATCTCAAGCACCTTTTCTAACTGCTTGAAGTGAAGATAGGATTAGTTGTCACCAGATGTCTTGTAGTACCTGAAATTCCTCCTCTTTAAGTCTTAGTGTTTCTATTTTAAAGTTCTCTGTTCGTTCAGTTTGATTTATCCCCCACTATATACTGTCATTCTTAAATATATATCACCAATATCATCTGCTTTATCATAGTTATACCAGTATATCTTCTCTCATTCATTCACACATATATTTTTGAGTACTGTGTTTACAGAAAAGGAGAAGCAGTACTAAGTAGAGTAAGACATTTATTAAATTCTCAGTATAAAACAGGATATTATAAGAATAAATGCAGTGATTTTCAATCTCCACAGTATTTCTCTCTTATGCCATAGTCTTACACAAGTCATTATATACTTGAATATGAGTTAGAATGCAGAAATTGTCTGTTGTATTTCTGGTTTTATTCTTATATTAAGAGTACAGTGACAAAGTTACTGAGAAGCCCCTATATGCTGGTGATAGACAGAAAACAAAAAGTAACATCTTAAACTGTCATAATTTGGATTAATGTGTGGATGCAAAAAAGTGTGATTCAGTATCCAAAATACTCTGGAAACATATAAAGGGATCACTTGTGGTTAGCTTTTTTCCCAGTTTTCTGTTTCATTGAACTGAATGGCAGTGTTCTGATGTTTTGTTTCATTAGTGTCACCATCAATATCCAGAACACTTTCTCAAGAAGAATAATTCTCAGTGCTACCTTTTAAATCAATGCAGGACTTCTGGAATACGCTTGAATGGTGTGTGTGTCATCAGCAATAGACACCCTTGGACTTCTGTATCTTTAAGCATGAGCATCAGAATTAGTACTAAAAATGACATGGTGATTTATTCATGTTGCTCGATTAACTTTCTCCCATCAAGCTTGTGACAACTAGAAAAAGTTTGCGCTTTGGTGAAAAGGATGATGAATCATTATGAGGTGGCAGGGATCCAATAAATGTGATACTCTGAGTTCGTATTGATTTTCTTGCATTTACTGGCTTGTGTTGCTCTACTTACTAATTTCTGTACTTTGGTCTGTGTCAGTCTTCTACATTTTTATTTCTTCACATGTTCCTATTCTGCCCAGAAAAGGTTTTTGTGAACTGTCATCTTTATATAATGCAGTAGCATTTGGATTCCTGCACTAATTAGGGCTCCTGGTCCTTCGTTGGTGCTCATCACATCTCTTATTACTTAAACCCTGCTTGTATTACTCTGTAAGGCTTACAGTCAGAAAGTGTGATATTTAGAAACAAATACCATATCCTCATTTCGCAGCAGACAATAGTAATAATCTGGCCAGCACAATCAAGAAATTGTGGTATTTTCAATTCAGGTATTCTATGCATTCAGACCAAGGAGGACGTTTTTTTTGTTTTCTCCTAAAGAAAAGACTGATCGTAGTCATTGATAAAACTCATGTGAATTTTCATATTAAAATTTCTCTGTGAGGCGTTGAGGCTTCTGCTCCAGAAGTATGTAAAGGAAAATATAAAATAACTTCTCCTTTCGATTATTTTTATCATTTTCTAGCTTTTTTTATTTTAATGCATATATTTTACAGAACCTATTTGCCTGAAAAAGTACATCTAGTAAGCAATGTCCATACTGTATTCTGTGTGTAATAAAAAATAAGAGGATATAAGTGAAATATTAACTTGAAATAACATGATAATCTGTTGCTGGTTTTTTCTTTGTTTGTTTTTCTGCAGCAAAATTTCCTGTAACATTATTGTTATAAGTATAGAGCTGGCAAATTCCATACTGATGAAGCCTGGCTAACATCTGAAGGAAACGAGTCTCACCTCACTACACAATCGACGTGTAAATGCATTTCTGGTGAGAACTCAGATTTTAGATTTATACAGACAAATTAAACTGTGTATCTATAAGTGCCTATATGTGTCATAACCCATATCTGCGTTTCTCTTACTGTCCGTGAGTCTCAGGTGAGTTGCCTACATGTAAGTAGTGTTATTATAAATGCCTACTTGTAAGCTTTCAGTGTCATTATAAATGCCCTTTTTTAATCAAAGACATACACATGGGACCATGTGGTACAGTGGAAGACGAAGACCTGTGCCATCCCAGGGCCACAGCTGGAGGCTAAGCACAGTATTAAATGTCTTAAATGTCACCAGACCCCCAAGGGTGAACAGCTGAAGACAGCACAGGAGCCCTAGTCAGTACAACCAGCAAGTCAACAAGCCTGGAAATTTATCCTCCTGTGTAGCCTGTAGATGCTTGATTCAATTGCTCACACACTGGTGTCTAATGCCATTTGAGCTGTCCTAGACAGCCTGAGGTATCACATAGGACAGTCAGATATGACACAAGGCCTGTGAGAGACTCATGTCCATGCCCTTCTAATGCTCTACCAAAGGCCAGGCAACACACCTAAAGAATTAAAAATGTTCCTGTCACCTACACGTCAAAAGAATCCCTGTGTAATTGAGGGCCAGCTGAAATACTTTCTGGAGTCCACTGAATTTATTGATGAGATATCTTCTGACTACTACAGTGTGTTAGAAACCTATGCATCTGTAAACTCTTACATAGAATTAAAACCTACTTCATGTGTGTATCTGTCTTTCAGACATCATCCTATTAACATTTTAACTTGCTTAGGTTGTTTTAATAGTCTAGATAGATATTAAATTCTTGAAAAAATAGGAAAAAATAGTTGGCTGAAAGATCCTGTTACTTCAATTCTGAAGAAGATACTTTTGTGTGCTTTCAAATCTTATTTGACATCAGAGAAACCGCCAAGTAAAACACAAATCTACAGGAAACTGCACTTTACTGGTTCTGCTACTCATGGTCCTACTTATTTTCGATATGGTTCTGGAAGCACTATACAGCAACTAATTCTGTGTTATTGCTGTGCCTGTTTTGCCATCATTTCTTTAATGTAACTTTCCTGCCACAATATATAATGAATGGTCTCCTCAAAGCTTGCTGCCTTATTTGCAAAATGTTTGCAACTGTGGAAACTTCTTCAGATTCCTATGGTTTCCATGATAGCAGTCTTATGTTAAATAGTACAGCATGAGCAATCATTATCGTGTAGAATGAAGAACAAAAACAGAGTGATGGTTTAATACTCCTTTTGTTTTTTGAAGTGTCCATTTGATATGATGAAATAATTTTCGTACAACTTCTAAAATATCTAGCTGTATGTATTATTGAGTCCCAAAGCTAAAATACTTTACACAATTTTCCTGTATAAAAAATGTTCAAGTGTTGGTTTATCCATAGTCTTATTCTCTTTTCAGATTACAAACCCTAAGCTAACTGATTTTGTCATTTCACAGAGAATCAGTTTGAGGATACTTAAAATCCTAATCAACCCACTAAAACACTAAGGATCTTGAATTATGTTGGGCATTAATGCATCTAAATATTCTAAAACATGTATTGCCAGTGAGAATTTGTTTTCCTAGGTCTGGTTACAGTAATTATTAGAGTGATTCTCATTAATGCTGCTATAAAAGGTCAGTTATCTATTCCTACCATGATGCCAGTTTTTCTTTAGTTTATGACCCAGCTTTTTTCCCAATTTCTCACAGTGTCAGCTGCCTTCAAAACTAGGTGTTAATCAGTGAAGTAATTCCATAGGCAAAGAACACTAAAAAGCCTTTTCTAATAGTTTCAAACATCTACAGAGAAAAGATTATTTTCAGATTTCAATCATTTCTTCTGAACCTCTGATTTTTACAGGAAAAAAGAATTAAGACAGTTGTTATTTACTGTAGAAAAATAGCTCCTGGGCATAACAAGCAGATACCTTTATTATGCTTTAACTTCTGCTTTAATGGCTATAATAAATCAGAATGGAACTGAAATAATTCCATTGACATTTGATTATCCTAATATCACTGACTCATTCTAAATCTCAATGGAAAAAGTATGTTTTCCCTTTAAATTGCCATTATACAACTAGATGTACAAGAAATAATTACACTGACTTGTCAATTATTCTGACAGTAAGGGAACACCATATTGACTTTTTGTTGAAGAGGGGCCATTATGCTAACAGCAAGAGAAAGAAGTTTTTGAATTGATGTGTGAACATTATCACTTTAAAAGCTTTGTTCTGAGACAGTGTTTTCATGAGTCTGTGTGTTTCATGCTTTGGTATTATTAAGACATAGAAAATGGAATAATAAATGTTACTGTGTAAAGTAAGGTTCTGTATGATTTAGAGTAAAACAAAGAAAACCACTCAGCATACAACTCTTCACTTGCTTTGGATATGATGCTTTCTTGCCCAAAACATACCTGTGTTCTTGGTGAGTGACTACTAGAAAAAAAAACAATTCAGAGGTAGTTTAATGTATTATTCAAGATGGGAAGTGGAAGGGTGAGAGTGTCAACTTTTTCATTCTTTTCCCACAAGTCCTTTCTGTCAATTGGAAATAAAAGAAAAAATGTATGCCTTTTTTTGGTATAGGCCATACACTATTCTCAGCTCATTATAGTTCTCATCCTCCTCATTTTTGCAGCGGAGATGTCAGACTGTGCAGATATTTTTACTTCAGCAAATGCTTTTGGCTCTCTGGAAGAATTCTCAAGCATTTGGGCTGGCAGCTTTGGTGTTGTCACTTGTATTGTCATGTAGATATGCTTCTGATTAGTTCCTCTTGCTCCTGTCACTTTATTGTCATTTTTTCCTGTTGATGTCATTTTTGTTTTGCTATGACTTGTGCTCCTCCATTTTATGATGGGGGCTTCCTTGCAACTAACCCCTCATAAAATCTTTTTGTAAGACGTTTTAATAGCCTCGTAGCAGCAAAGCACGGGTGAAAAGATCATTTTCTTACCCAGTTTTCTTGGAAGTCTTCCACTGTACAGTTAAATGCCTGTGTAGTCATGTACTGTGCAAGAAAATTACATTTTGCTGTGAGCAGAAGTTTAACTTTTTACAACATGTATTGCATTGAAATACACATTTTGCAACCAGATAAAATATTTGATGTGCTTCTGAAGTCCTCCGAACTTAAAAAATATATTATTTGGGATGAACATTTGCATGGAAACTCTTAGATAATACTACAAGATGTAAATAATGTAAGTTTTCTAGTACGGCTGCATTATTTAAGGGAAAGTGTACACACCTATGTAGTAGAGACATGACAGAAAGGAGAAACCTAAGGGGAATATTAAAAACTGTAACTCTTTTCTTACCATCACTTAGATGCTTCAGTCGTCTTCATGATCTTCTCCAGATTTTATTCTTACAGTTGTAAATTATGTTGCTTTTTGATTTAATAAATATATCTAATTGCTTCATATCTTAGATTGTGGATCCACAAGATTGTTATTTACAGTTGAACTTGGTAAGAGGAGGTAAATTGAATACAGGAGCAGAAAAGAAATCTAAATAGGTGGCTCACCATCGTTTTTACATCTTCTTTCTTCTTTCAAGAAATCTCTTGATAAAGTTTCAAGTCGTGATGCCTGAATATTTCAGATGACAGAACACCAGGTTAAAAGGATGAAGATGATTAAATCTATTACACAGAGTATTTTAATAAAGACAGAGAGGTAGAACAGACTTTTGTTCTTCTGCTAGAGCCTCTTCTTCCTGTTTTCTCTGACATACTTAAATGAAATTTTACCGAGAATGGAAAACCAGCTAAAGTCAGTGAAAACTCTGTAGTAAATTCTGATGTTCTGATATGAACCAGTATTTGGCTGAAGGGAAATGTCTGGGACTATATCTCATAAGAAAGACAAATAATGGTAAGGTCTTCCTAGGAGAATCACTGCAGTGTATTAGAGGCTTTTAGCCAGCTGGTCCACAGGAATAGAGCAAAAGAAAAATAACATTTTAAAAAAAAGAGAGAGAAAGAAAAATATATGACCTCTTAGAGACTAAGTGAAGAGGTATAACAAGGATAGCAGATCTAAAAGGCTGTGGAGGAATTAATATAAAGGATAAGGAGATGCTGACTATAGGTCACATATGGCTTACTTGGGAAAAATCCATCCGTTTTTTTTTACTGTGGTGTCCTACCGTAAGTTTAAAAATGTATATTCCTGTTACAAAATGGAAGGATTGTTTGGTTCAAAGGAGAGCTTGTAAAAAGGGTTCGAAATCTAATAAGGAAAAGAAAAGAGAAGGAACAGAGGACAAGCTAAAAGACAGCACTCAGCATGAGTTCCAAAACTACTGCTTATGAGGAAAAGCACAGAATCATGGAAGCGACCACAGTGGTCCAATCTCCCTGCTCAAGCAGAGGCATCCTAGAGTACATGGCACAGAATTGTGTCCCAACAGTTCCTTAATATCTCTGGTGAGGGAGACTCAAAAACCTCTCTGGGCAATCTGTGCCATTGCTCAGTCACCCACACAGTAAAGAAATTCTTCCTCATATTCAGATGGAATTTCCTGTGCATCAGTTTCTGCCCATTGCCTCTTGTCTTACTGCTTGGCATCACCAAGAAGAGCCTGGAAACATTCCTCTTGACACCTTCCCTTCAGATATTTAGAGACCGTGGTGCGGTCCCCTCTCATTCACGTCTTTTCGAGGCTGAACAGGCCCAGCCCCATCAATCTCTCCTCATAAGAGAGGTGTTCCCATCCCCTAATCATCTTTGCAGTCCTCCATTGGACTCACTTCAGGATCTCGATGTCTCTCTAGTATTGAGGAGCCCAGAAATGGACAGAGTGCTCCCTATGCTACCTCACTTGGGCTGAGTAGAGGGGTAGGATTAACTCTTTAATGTACTGATGAGAAAGAAGTGTTTAGAAAGTGAATCTTTATGTCCAGCACTTTTAAAGAACTTTTGAGTATTAATAGCAAGAATTTGAAAACCCTGTGCTGTCACTGAGCAAGTCAATGAGTGAAAAGCATTACAGATACGTTTCAGGGAGTGGAGGAAAAAAACTAACGTTGAGAGAATGAAAAGATCTTGATGGGTTTTGTTTAATGAACAGAAGATTTAGAAGTATTGTGATAACATGAATAAAAAAATCTAAAAATTCCAACAGTCAAAAATCTACACACAATATGTCAATATTGTTTCTTATATTGTGAAGTGCAATTGCATTTGGGTTTGGTCTACATGTCAGACACTTCAATTAAATTATTCTCTTGAATTTTCAAAATGACAAAAGCTTTTGTGAGATAAGAAAACAATTTCTCTGACAGGTCAGTGCATAACTATTTTCATGAGTAGAAAGCACTAAAGCTTTTATTAATGAAACAGAGAAAAATGTAACAAGAACCAAGGGCTGGAAACTGAATCCAGACAAATTCAAATACATGAGAAAACACAGGTTTTAACAGTGAGAATAATTAACAGCAGAAATAAATAACCAGCAGAAGATTTTCCATCACTGAACATTTAAAAAAAAATTATAATTGAGGGCCCAATTCAGGCTGCCTCCTTTAGTTTTCAGTTTGAAGGTGTCTGCCTCATGCACTATTTCAGAACACTCAGCTGATTGTTCTCTCTGTGAAAAACATAAAGGCAGAAATATTACAACTCCAGATACGATTTCATGGAGTTGACACAAGCCTTCATGTGTTATCCTCATGAACCAATGTGATATTTAACATGAATACGTAGAATGTTGTAGGACTTAGCCTAAACAGTACTAATATGAAAGGTTAATTTCCTGATACTGAGAGGAACCACTTGGAAGAAATCAACAGAAAACACAGAAGTGCTTTTCAGCATATTGCCAAACTGGAATATGTTCCATGCAGTTCAGGTTCAGAAGATCAAAACCTGTCCTGAACAGGGCCACTTAAATGATTGTTATTCAGTTGTGGAGAGTACTGCTGTGTACATGAGCTCACTACTCTAACAAGAAGAGCAGTACCCCAGAATGTGGGAAACTTGTGCTGAGCAAGTGCTCTGCTTACTGGTTTTTGTTGTTTTTTTTTTTTTTTTTAAAGTACAAATACCTCATATGATATGGATAAATAACTCTGGTAAACAGAGACCAGAACTAGAGATACTTCTCTGACTGTTTTCAGTGTGAAAACACAGTGCTTCTTCCTGGCCTCTTGCCTAAACACATTTCCCTCCTGCCTGGAGTAATTAGTAGGCCACCTACTGAACAACTTTTAAGTTTGACTCTGTTTTAATATGATTTTCTCTTGAGGCTTCTCTATTGCTTTAGAATCCCTGACCATATCACACCTCGATGTAGCTGAGGCCAAGTCAGCCTTCTTCATCCCTTAAACTACCTGAGCCTAAGCACTGCACTCTGGATCATTGTCAGGTAAGTATAGCAAGCTAGTATGGGAAGCCCCAGTAAAAAACAGATGGTGAAATATTGCTTTTCTTTTTTAGATGGATAATTGCTGTTTAAAAAACCACAACAAATCTGTGTTGAAAAGTAGAGGTGTTTAGATCACTGATGTGAGCCCCTTTAGCGCCCAAAAGCTCAAAAACTGTTCAAAATCTGTAAAGTAAAAACTAACAATCTTCAACAGAACGGATGGCTCTGAGGCCCAAACCACACCTGCATTATGCATTCCTTTAATTTTTTCCAAGATAAACTTGTCTCTGTTCTCCCTAATGAACATGAGATTACTGTAGGATGGTAGCACTCAAAGGCCCCAGTGGGGATAGGGCTGGGTGCTATACAAACACAGAAAAATTGCTCACCCAGCACAGCTTATGATCTGAAAGGCACAAAGAGTTTGAGGGGTGTCAATGGAGGTATAGCTTCTGAGCAAATGAAAACAATGCTGATTAACAGAGCTTTGGTAAGTGAATGCTTTCTTCTTCTTTTTTCTCTTCTAATGGGAGTAGAGGTCAAATAGAGGAAATGGCAGGACTGTGGAAGTTAATGAAAAAAAATTGAGAACAAACATGAAATGGGAGGAATAATCACAGCTTGCTGTCTCTGGATCTGTTCTACCTGCAGGAGCAGGTAGGCGTGATATTAGAGGGAGCTTTAAAAATTTTTTAAAAGAATTTATCAATTTGCTTTTTAGATGAGACAGGCTTCTCTTTAAAATTGGGGGGAAAATATGGGCTCAGGTTATCCTGAGCCTCTAAGCCTTTATGCAAATACTTCGTTAAACATATAACTTAGTCAAATAATAGCTAAAAAACCCATGTCTAACCAAACCCTCATACTCTAGATATGAATTTGCCATACAGCTGAATAATAGACTTCTCTTCAAATATTCATATACTCCAACCCAGTCTATAACTAAAACCAAAAATAACAATTAGAACAGATATAATGTTAATATACTTGAAAAGGCAGAAACTATGAGCTTAAAAACACTGAGCAAGGGGAAAACCTTCTAGAGTTAATTTGGAAACCTGTGGATGCCAGGAGAGTTTGCCATCTCTTCTGTGTTACCATCTGGGGCCTATTACAATCCCCTAAAGTCTCCCCTTTTGTTAAAATTCAGATGTAGATTGAAATTTGTAAAACAAGTGCATCAGAAGTAGGAGGGCTGGGTGCACTGCAACCCACCTGGCATTAAGAAGAGAAAGGTTGTTAGAAGTTGCCAGAAGAAAAAGCTTAAAGACCACTTCCTTTCAGCAGATAGGTGCCTCAGTCTATTCAAGTGACAAGAATGATCTTGTCCTTGGCAAAAGTCTATAATCATCTAAGTGGAGCTCATAATTTTTCGAAAGCAATTTACACCCATCCTTTTACTGGCCACAGCACCCTGTTTTCCCAGTGGTCGGAGTGCCTCTTTAGGATGCAGTTCACAAGAGCTCAAGCCCCTCAGGTGTCTGAAAGGATTCAAACCCAGCACCCTTTTTTCTCTAATGAAAACACTGTAAATTGTCATAAAATTGGTTAGACTGGTGTGATGAAGAGGTGATCTCAATACTTACTGCCAAACATTTTTTGCCATGCAGAAATGCAAGGAAAACGCCATTGTTTAGTGGGACTGAAACTAGCACCTTTTCAGGTGTTGACATTTCAGGTGTCATTTCAATAGGTATACTACTAAAAAATGGATGTTGTAGATTTTGAAAAATTGCCTGTATCTGTCTCAGACCTTAATACAAATTATGAGCATATGATTTATTATACTAAATATCAATAATAGAATATTAGCTATCTTGCCTAAGGTTCTGAATTTATTTGTTAATAAAAAAATATGCAGTATACTAAAGTATGTCAGTGTCTGAAGAGTAAGCAGTTGCTCAATCAATCTTGCAGAGTTGGAGTACACTGAGTGCCTAATAAATGTACCGAAGAAACCCCTTCAAAAATATTATATTTAGGCCTGAGGTAACATGTATTTGTATATTTTTTTCATCTTCAGTACATGAATAATGGTGGTAAAGGAATGAATTAGCAAGTCCAGCCTATGCTAAAATCATCTTTAAAAGGGATTGATAGACAGAACAAATAAACAGAAGAAGGATTCTACTCTCTTTTGTAAACTTTCCTTTGAAAATATATAGCATGTTCTTACACTTTTGAAACCTTTTTTATCATAAGTGTGTATCTAAGCTATTTCCTTCTAATCTTCCTTCTCCATAGGTACCACAGGCAGCTAACCGTAGGTAGGTCAGCAATTAAAAATTATGCTACAGATACAGGGAATAACGGTTAGAGACAATAAAAAAGTTAAAGGACTCAAATATATATCATGTTAAGTGCTGGAAACTCTGAAAGTTAGACATCCAGCCTAGGAAGTGAAATCCATAAACCTGAATTAAGAGCCTAAGGGTGGTGTTCATTGATGCTTTTCTCTAGCGGTAAAACCTGTAAGAACTTTCTGCTCCCTCTTCTCTCCCAGTTATTTATTCTTAGCCTACACAGCAGTATGCAGTTTTCTCAGTCTGTTCTGATGCAGCTGTGTGCAGGGAACATTCTAAATGGGCTCACAGGATTAAAAAAAAAAAAAAAAAAAAAAAACCAAACCAAAAAAAGAGAGCTTAACAACAACAGCAAAGAGGATTTTTTCTTTTTTAAACCTCATCCAGGTCACTTCAGTGGTCCCATTTATAATACAGCCCCACAAACCCTACCTCATCTGACATGACAGTGAACTATGGTGTCAAGATGCATGGTATTTTTACTTTCTGACCTGCTAGACAAAATATGCTCCTGAACCCACACCCGAGAATATGATTTAAAAGAGGCAGATCTATGAAGGTGTAGTCTGGTAGTCATCTGTGTTATGGCATTTCATAATAATTTCATACTACATCTATTGCTGGATCACAAAGCACTGCAGATCATCTTGGAGCACAGGAATGTATTTCTGTTCAAGTAATCAGAGCAGATGATGTGAATTTTATGCTGACTTCATACTTTTAACCAAGGTTTATGCTTGCTGTAAGTCGGTAGATGACACCTGAAGCAGCATAAAAATAGAGTGGTACAGACAGGTGATATTTTATCCAGCATAAGGCCAGCAAAGAAAAAAGTTCTTCCTTCAAAGGCTTGTAAACAGGCTTGACAAAATAGTCATGTGGCTGAAGTATTTTGATCCAGTAGTAGGCACTCTAAAACCACATTTATTATCTCATCAAAACATAGCATGCAATGGCTTGAGTCAGCACTTAGTTCAGCCAGTCCAAAGTGTTAAATAGGGGTTTGGTGACTTTTTCACATATAGTCTGCCCTTTGACTGTGAAGAACTCTCTTACTGTTTTCTTTAGAAAAATACACATTGTTTATATGCTGTGTCTCTCTGCATATTAGCCTAGCTATTAAATTATTTGATTAACACCTTGAAACTAAGTGCTCCAGTTTGGGCTGGCACTAAAGTACTAAAACTCTTCAGCTGCATGTTTACCTTTGGCATTAACCAAGAGGCTGCTGAAGATTCTGGGTGGATTTTTTTTTCAGAATAGGACAACTGGATTACCAGAAATGCTTCATTCAGCCAGAGAGGAAAGCAGATGAGCAGCCCATAGCCTAAAGATTAAAAAGCTTTTAGGGGTCACTTGGGAGTCCTTGTCCTTGCTCCTAAGAGACTTTGTGACTTTTAATCCAGTGATTTTTAGGAGCATTCAAAGCTGTCTTTGAATTCCCATCTTTCCTTTTCTGTCGTGTGTGAGCTCTGTGAACTGTGTATGCTGGTATTCTCTCTGCAGAAACACATGCTGTGTCAGTTCACTCCAGAAAAAAAATAAAACAAATCCAAACTCCTCCCCTTTCTCAAGCAAACAAACAAACAAACAAACAAAAGGCATGAATATTTAAATTAAACTAAACAAACAAAAAATGACAACCTAGTAATTTTTTAAATTATTATTATTGACGTGGTCCCACCATGACCAGAGATTTATCACAGGGTAAACAGAAACAAAAAATGATCTTTTCCTAATACAAAGAAAATTTCTTTCCCAAATTGTATTCACTCTTCCTGTAGGCACAGTAAAGGTGGATATGGCCCAACGTACTTCTTTTGACTGCATAATCCCTTTTACAAAACTACAGACTAGCAGAGATAATTTAGCTAGAGCCAGAGGTAACTTCTTCCAGATCTCATTAGTGCCATTCAAGTGTTGGACAGGGATGATCATCAGCAATACATTGTGTATTATTTCTCACACAGGTGATGCAAAGGTAACTCTTTTGTTCAAAAGGTGATTTATGACTGCCTGGAGTCTCTATCTTAGTCCACCGAGGGATTTGTGATATGATATGAAAGTTCATTATTGACAGGATAATAAAAATTTTGCTCTGCCTAAAGTACTTACATAGTCTCCACTGGAACAGTACATGGGTCTCCCTCTACCTGAGAAAATGTTTACCTACCCAGTTTCTGGGGAAAGGAAATACAATTAGCCCAGTTTACAGTTGGGGAATGCATATTCACCTCTGTTCCTACGACACTGAAATCCACAGCCCTGAGTCAAGTACCTAAGCTCCCTGCTGTGATAATTAAGTACTCAAGAATAAATTTAAACATTAATTTTGCACCTTGGACAGTAAACAGGAAGATATGCAGGAGTAGAATGGGTCAGACAGGTAATAAATACTTGTATTTATCATTAATATGAACCCCAAAAACATGGTATTTCTAATAAATTCATTTATGAACAAAGAAAATGGTAGAAACTAGCAAGGAAACTAGTTTGTTTGCTTGTTTGTTTTCTGTATAATAAGCAGAGGGGTTAATCAGCATCTGAGGATGTATGTGGGACATTATGGTAACTGCCCACATTACTGTCCTATGCTTGTTCTAAATTCACTTGCTAAATGACTTAATCCCCTTAACTAAACAAGTTAACTAAAAGGTTATAAGTTGTAAGACACATGATCAATTTAGGGCTATACTGTGTTCCTAAACACTAGACCCTCTTATCTAGGGCACAGAATGTGAAATATTTCTGGGCAAAAGTAGACTCCTGTGTTTGAGGTAGTCACCTTATCCTCTATTTGTAGTGAGTGACGAGAAATTAGTACTTTCATGTAATTTTCACTTTATATTTCCCCCACACATGTGAAGTACCTCAGGTGGTTTAGCTGTTTACTGAGTCAAAGGGGATCAGATCAGATGTAGGTGGCATGACTGCAGACATTTAAACTTAGCTGATGTGAATCACACCCAAAATTAATTGAAAAAGAACTATATCTTTTATTATTTCTAATATAAATGATACTATGTTCACCTAACAGGTTCTCAAAAGATTTGCTATTCACTTAGGCTATGAGGCATAAAAATTAGTAAGAAAAACACAGGAACACTAGAGAAAAGATGGTATTGCAAAAATGTAATACCTGGAATTACTTTTCACAGGTAAAAAAATGAGGGCATTACTAAATACTGAATCAGCAAAAAATATTTACTTTGGGACATTTTCCTTCATTTCTAATCATGATGTTGATACAATTAATGAATCAGTCAGCACTGCTGATGTTGATAAATCGCTTCCTTGGCCAAAATTCATCCTTGTAAGTGCCTATGGGTTGCTGACTGGGCAAGATCCCACTGTAGAATAAAACTTGACAATTTTTTAGAAAAGTTCCAAGAAAGTTTGGGTGCCTGAGGAATACGGACATATATAATTTTTTTGTCTCTCACAAAAATGTTTTCACAAAACTGGAAAAAATCCCCAGGCTGGAATTTGATTACATAATCACAGATTTACTTTAGCAGTCTGAAAAAAACCAAAAGACAGTAGCGAGTTGAAGACTCGTGAGGTAGTTCATCTAGATAGTTTCCAGAGTTTGAGCATTTCCTGCCTCTTGGATTTCATAGAGTAGAGCCACCTCCTGTAAGTAGGTGTTTTTAACATTTCTTTCAAATGAAAACCAAACAGCATTTACTACAGAAGTAGAATGGTGGTTGGAGCTGACATTTTACCCACACAGCAGCTGAAGAGTAAAGTCAGACCATGAAAACACATGGACTTAATACCTATCTTTATCTTATTGGATGCAAACCCAATAACTCTTTGACTGGTGTACTTCTTTGAACTTCCTTTGGAATACATCTAAATCAATTTCAAGGAGGCGCTTAATTTTTAGTGCTGACTTTAAGGGTTGTTTATCCATTTTACCTTACAAAGGCAGTGATAAAATACCAAATGTATGTGATGAACTGGAACCCATCAGTCCTCAGATGAACATAGTGAACATTCATTAGACTTGACAGCCAGGCTTATATACATCACCACTGCTTTCACTGTACTCTTTCTTACCACAGAAAATGCNTTTTTTTTTTTTTTTTTAGTGTTGGCTTAATACTACTACCATTGTAGAATAAGACATTTGGAGATGTGGAACATGAAGATTTGAACTCCTATCCACAGATATAAATTTACCTTGTGTTTCTTATCTGATCACAGGGCCAGAGTAAAAAGGAAATCCCTGTATCTTTCCTTTGAAAAGACAGGTTTACACTTCAATCAGAAGGAAAAATATTTGCTTATCCTTCATGAAAGAAAGAGAAATGTTTAGTTTAAAAGAGTCTGGCAAAACTTTTGATACAGTCAAGTTGCTCTCTAGTGTCAAGTCCAAGGTATTTATATATGCAGAAGCTATTTCTGGAACCTAAGCAACTTCAATGTGAAGCTGTAACAAGTCATGCACCAACCCTATTTCTAGGTGTCTACATAAATAATCTTAACATAGTTTGAAATGCTTTGGCATCTTAAAACCAGTAAACTGAAACATGAGTGACTGTATGTGGTTGTCTGTTGTTTCACTGGATGTCTGAGTTTTTATTGCTAGTCTCTTCCCATAGCTTCCACGCTTCTCCTTGGGCATCTTTAGGCAGATATAAGCACACTTCAAGTGGGAGATATGTGGTCTATAATACAATAATTATAAAGCAGTTGGAGCTGTTGGTTAACATACATAAATAGAAACAGGATTTAATAAGCTACGGTGCCTCACTTTGGCATGATGCTCAGTGAGCTTTCACCTGCAGAACAGGCATCAGTGAGTAAGGAAGTGGCCACAGCTCCTAGGGATATGGAGCTGCCATGTTTCTCCTGTTTACAACTTCAATGTTTTGATCTCAACCCAATAATTCCTGGCTGCCTGACCTAGTGAGCCACTCCAGACTCTGCTAGTTGATGGTAAAAAAACCCAGGGCTTAGGACTAGCAGGCAAAATCCACAAGTTTTACTTGGTAACTACACATAAATCTTAAACAAAATACCATTTAAAATGTGTAAACACAACGCTGCTCATCATATTGGGAGAGTTACTATGTCCAGAGCTCAGAAATGGCTTCTTGATAAGGCATGGAATGAACAGCAATGAAAACTGGATAGTCAGACTAATTTCAGCGCTAGATATTGAGGCCAAAAGGAACATAGAGAGAGGAAATACCACATTTGTGATGAGCCGCCACTGTGACTCTGTTTGCAAATGTGTGATTAATGTAACTTCTTGCTCCACTGGTAATTTTACTTATGAGCTTTTCTTGAAGAGAAATACTAGTGTAGCAGTGTCACTGCGCAAAAAGGTGAGAGATCATCACCCTGTGTGTCCAGTACAGTTATTGAAGCCATACGTCATATGTCAGGATACAACAATGAATCTCTCACAGCCTTGCAAGGGATTTGGTAACGGACTGGAACAGCTCCCAGATTAAATGCTCTCAAACTGTATTTGCTAACAGAGTGTGAAGTCCTAGAAGGTCCAATAAAATAGTCCTCAGTCTGTTTACAAAAGACTTTTTCTTTTCCAATGTTCACAGTTCACTTCAAACAGGACAGTGGATAGACTGACGATGGGGGTGCTCCTTATCCTCTCCTGCAAGGAAGGTATAGCTGCAGTCTACGAAACTTAGTTTTACCCACCTAATTTGTATGGTGCTCCATTAATTTTTCCACAGCACATGCACTTCAGTAAGTCACTTAGACCCAGTGTATTTCTATCCTCGAAGCTGTTGCATTTATTGGGAAATAATTCATTTCATTCCAGACAGCCACACCAAATGGAAGTGAACTACACGACATGCTTGCTGCTGTGTCTTTCATCTCAGTGTATTGATTTGAAAGCTTGTACTGATTTCTCCCAAATTAACCTTTTATTTTTTGAGTTATATAAATAAATAATGTGAAGGAAAGCAAGTGAAACTGAAGAGAGAAAAATCAACAGCACAGCTACAAGATCCTGAGCAAACCACTCCGAGCTTTCTTCAAGGAAAAACATTTCTCTCATCCCATTTTGCTGTTAGATGTGTCAGTTTTACTGATTCCGATAATATTAACCTGATCAAAATTTAACAAAGACAAATAGAGAAATCATATACATAATACATAAGATAAAAATACATGCACTACTCTCTGCTGGAAATCTCTTATTTTTATATGATTCTCTGATATTCCTTAAGATGTTCATCTCAAATGTGAAAAAGATAAATAATTTATGATCAAAACTCTAAACCTTGCCTCATGTCTCTTCTGATTTACCCTTAAAAAACTGGTTTAGCAAACTTTATCTTGAAATAGTCACTGAACTGTAAACAATCTACTCAGTATTTTGTCCAGGTGATGCTGCAAATTCCAGATGGGAAAGAAATGAAGATTACAATCATGAATGTTCTATGTCATGCCTACTAGACAAAAAAAAGTCAAATACTCTGGCAAAATGAGTCTAACCTCTTACATTTAACTCAGTGGTGGATCCAAAGTTTCTTCCATTTCTTACAGAACTCCAAGATCCCTTATCTTGCCTTTTCCCATAAAAGAGCCACAGTGTCAGCTGTCAGCATCCTTTTTCTCTTTCTTTGAAGTGAGTTTTGTTACTGCAGGGCAGTATGGTGCCTGACCCGAGATGGCCTGTATTGCCCTATGAAAACATGGCTTAGCAGAGAAGTGGGTAGGCAGTTTAATAGCTGCCAGTGTATCAGCAGATGACACCAGACAGTTTGAAAGGCAAGCTCCCTCCCACACCATCCAACCTTGTTTTTCTTCACAAAGGCATGGAGAAAAGCTGCAACCTGAGAGGGCAGAGAAGAACATTTGAAAGCTTGAAGTACTTAGTGACAATTTTAAGAGGGAGCAAGAGTTCAAGAAGAAAGTGGAGGCAAAAAAAAAAAAAGCTTTACTTAACTGGCCAAGAATCTCTCACTTTTTAATATTTTTGTTCTCCAAATTGCCTCCTTTTTTACTATTTATTTGTATCATCTCTCAGTTCTGTCTTGTTCTGTTAATTATTCCCCCATAGAGTCCACAGAACTTTGCAGAATAGGGTTGGATACATATTACTTTACCCTTTGGCTAATGTTCTGAAAACTTTTCTGGTTCTGGCTCCACTTCAGGGTTTATGATCCCCATTTCCACTCTCATTTCTGGGGTCATTTCCAGACTTGCAACCACATTTCTGTTTACATGGCTATACTCATTAGCCTGAGAGGGATCATGACTCCTGGACTTTGAGAACCCCTGTTCTAGGAAATACTGCAATTTAAAGGGTAAATGATAACGAGGTGGGGAAAAAAAGGAATGATGAAATATATAATTGAGAAAAACAAGGTCATATCAGAACAAAGAGGAGAAAATGACCAAGAAACAGAAAAGGAAGATGAACACAAAAGAAAAATGAGACAGAAATTATATGGGGGAAGCTATGTAACATTTTTAAGACAGTGCTTTGAAAATGTGTCTTATAGTGTAAAATCCTTTCTTATTAGCTTCCAAAACAAAGAGTTGCATATTCCCATCCATTAACATAAAACTTCTTCCATACTATTTACATAGAACTAAACTGCATAACCTTGAATGAGTTTGATTGTTGTTCTGGAAATTGCTTTGTTCCGTAAGTAGAATGTCTGTAACCCATTTTATCACATCACTTATAGGAAAAAAATATTTTAAATTGTATTCATCTTTTATTAACTGACACATATTTTATAAACATGATTCCGGTATGTTGCTGAATTTGACCAATGTCAAAAATCCTCTCCGAATGTGAGCCCAATACTGAATGCCTCCAAGTTCTCAATCACTCTTAAATACTGTTAAATAGCAACTCTAACTGGAAAAAAAAAGTTTTGTCAGGTTTCACAACTTTTGTTAGTATGCAGAGTCAAAATATTATATTAATGCAAAAATATCTGAAAATATCAGAAAAAAAGAAGTCCATACATTAATTATTTCCACTATTATAAGATTTAATAGACTTCTTAGCAACACACATACTAATTAAAACTGGTATATAGTGGCTGTATAGAGGAAAGTAATAATAAGTAATAATAAGTAAAAATAATAAAAAAGGTCACTTACTGTGGTGACACAGTCAAGAATAACTGAAAGAGATCTTTGAAATATGCCTATGCAATCACTTCCAGAAAAGGAAAAGTTTTTAATTTTCTCCAATATCCTGAAAGAAATAATCTTGCAGAATCCTAATCCTCACCCTGTAAAAATCTATGCTGATTCCTTTGTCTCCTTCACATGCATTTCATGCTGGGCAGTCTTTTAGTTCTAAATACTGATGTTCAGTATCTTCTATTAACTTTCTCTTAAAACCTAAATCTTCAAGAACCATGAAAAAGACAAAACAGAGATCCCATCAACCGTGTTTAATAGAATTTGTAAATGAACTGGGGGGACTGTTCTCCTGTCAGTACTAAATAATTCCCCAAAAGTGCATGTGGGTGAGATTTTAAACCTCTGCTTTTTGCAAAGGAACAGCTAGCCAAGGCATTATAAGGAAATGCTAACTGAAGGAAATCTTGCTCCCAAGTTAGTTGAGTGTGTGTGATCTCACTTAAGTAGCCCTGTGCTTATTTAAGCAAGGCACAAGCAAAACAGCAAGGGAGCAGAAGCTGATACTATGAATAAATCCATCATTCCTACAAACAGCTACAAGGAAGTGATTTTCCATCCTCTGCTAATTTTATCAACAGCTACCAGCCAGCTCGTGAGTCTGGCCCTATCCCGTTTTTAACAATCTTGGAAGGGAAGTCTGCCTGCCCCTGTTGCACACTGACCTGCAGAGCTGGATCCTAAATTCTAAGACTATTAGAGTGGAAGCAAAAGGCTGAGATAATACACAAAGATAATGAATTTTGTTTATGCTGAGAAAAACTGGTTCTATTACACATGCTGCTTCAGCCAGCATAGCAATTGAGATCATGGTAAAAGTTCTGTCAAGTCTGCAAATGAGACTTCTCAGATTAAGAGATGAAAAATGTCTTGGCCAAGCCAAAGATGATAATTAACAATTCTAGTCAAAGTATTGCAATAGGCATTATTTACAATATTATGTGCAGGTCCCTTCACCTTCAGGCATTCAGATACCAAGTAATTAATTCTCCTGTCAATCCTTTGAACAAGATGGATATCTCCGTGCTACATATAGGGAAAGTGGTGGACAGAGAATTAGAGTTTGTTCAGCTAGACACAAGAGACTGAGTTTTTTAGTTTGAAAAGTTGCCATCCCCCTCATCTCCAAAGAGATGATTTTCTTCAACCATATTTATCTTTCATTACAAGTCATATGATTTAGCTCTAACTCTCACAAAACTAAGGTACCGAAAATGGTATTATTCACAATGCCAATGGGCACACTTTAACTGCAGGGTAATAATTTCTGTTTGAGGTGAACTAACCGTTTAATTGATTTTGCATAGCCTGTATCAGATCTTAGTGGTAAAAATAAGAATTAATTTCATCTATCTTTCTGTTTCATTTTTAGACCATTTAAGCCACAAACGTAGTGATGTGTTTTTATAAATGAGTATAAATGTAAATATATATAAATAAAACCATAATCATAAACTAAATACTATAAATGTGTGCGTACACATACACATAATCTGAATATAAAACAAACCAATTCAGAGTTAAAAGCTGTTCATTTGCATGCGTATCATACACTAGGAAATCTTCCAGAAAGGCTTGGAAATTATGAGTTATGCAAGGGTATGGAGTATGCAGTTTGAAATCAAAAATTACACTTAATTTCTATTGCACAGTGTGTACCTCCATACTTAAAAAAGGCCACTGTGTTTTTTTGAAGCCAAGCATATACAAAGTCAACTGTTTAATTCATGGGTAAGCACTGTTGATTTGAAACTAATCACAGAATAAGCTGATTTGGAAGGGACCTATCGGGATCATCGATTCCAACTCTTGGCCCTGCATAGGAAACCCCAAGAGTCACACCATGTGCCTGAGAGCACTGTCCAAATCCTTGCTGAACTCTGTCAGGCTTGGTGCTGTGACCACTTCCCTGGGGAGCCTGTTCCAATGTCCAGCCACCCTTTGGATGAAAAACCTTTTCCTGATATCCAACTTAAACCTCCCCTGTTACAGCTTCAGGCCATTCCCTCGGGTGCTGTCACTGGTCACCACAGAGAAGAGATCAGTGTCTGCCCCTCCTCTTCCCCTCACGAGGAAGTTGTAACTGCAGTGAGGTCTCCCCTCAGCCTCCTCTTCTCCAGGCTGAACAGACCAAGTGAACTCAGCCACTCCTCATGCATCTTCTCCAGACCCTTCACTATCCTTGTGGTGCTTCTTTTGATACTTTCTAATAGCTTAATGTCTTTTTTATATTGTGGCACCCCAAAACTGCAGGTAGGCCTCAAGGTGAGGCTGCACCAGTGCCGAGTTTAGTAAGAATGTATTAAAGTACAGAGCTTAAATACAGTGTTTTGCTTGTGTTAGCCTGCAAGAGCAAAATCTCAGAGGTTAGTAATCTCCTCCGTTATTTTGTTGCACCTTTGAAAACAAACTCCCAGACTGGTTCAGCGACTAAAGAGAGCAATGGTACTTTGGGTATTACTTTGGGAAGCAGAGCTACATAACAAAAGTTATTAAGTACCTATGCCATGATCTGAATCAATCCTGACCTGTATAACATCTCTGCATTGTGTTATTAGCAACACCCTCCAGATAATTTATTTTGGAATAATCTCAGAGAAGATTGGTACTCCTTGGTGTTTTGCCTAAGAGAGAATGTATTACTCATCTGTTGTAAGAACGTTCTCAATCAGAATAACACCATATATATTCTTGATTATGTGTCCTCTGATTCATTTGAGCAAAGTCTGCCACACTTAACCTACACTTGGATGGACTTCAACTGCAAGTGAAGTGAAACTTAGGTATTCTTTATCCAATCCACAGGGGTAATTCAGGTCTCAGTTAACAGATGCTAATATGTGATTTGGAGAACATTACAAACTATTACTCTACAGATGAAGAAATAATGACTAATTTTGCATAAAAACTTAAAATACAAAGGAATATTATGTTAAATGCATAGTTTTGACCCATATAACAACACATTAGCAAGTAATTTATTTAAAAATACAAATAATATGTTGCAATATGTGTTCACCTATACTTTTTAGTTATATATTAAAAACAAAATGAACATAAAAAGCAAAGCCCAAAAACCTGCAATTGCTTGGGCAAAGTAAAAATTGTATGAATAAGTACACAATATGCAATTTTTTTTTTTTACACGATAATATTTGAATGCTTTATATTAATGCAATTACACTTTCTAAAATTTTTCTTTGAGGAAATAACACCTCATTCTCAGTGTTGTATACATGAGAGATTAATGTTCTGCAAGAAATTTAAGAATATCTAAGTCCAACCATGGAAAAATAACATGTTGACTATACTTCACTATATAGATATGCAGGGAATGGATGCTCAAGAATATTACTGAGTGAGAAGATGAGTGATACTTCTGTGATTCATCACCATTCTATATGAGCACCTCACAAAACTTAATCATTTTCATGTACACTCAGATTTGAGATAATCCAGACACATTCTTGCAACACTGTATTTAGAGAAGCCCATACGGGTGCAGGGACTGCAATGGGGCTGTATTGGTCCGAAGTCCAGAGCTGTTACTGTTGGACTGATTTCAGCATTTGACAATTGCCCCCACTATCAAATGGCAATCTCTCATTTAATTTTGCACTAGTGGCTATCCACCCATTAACAGAAAAAAAGAAAACATTCTATCCATGAGCAACTACTATTGATACATTTTTTACTGCCAAAGTCTTGTGATCTGTTTCTATTCACCTCTTTAAGATATACCACTACAATGCTTTTGGGTACTTTAATTAATACTGCCTATCAAGTCTGCTGACCCATTGACGTGTTTTGCTTTCCATTTGACGGACAAGTGTCACCTAAGGAAGATAGCATAAATTGTTCTAATGTTGTTGTGTATCAGCACTATTCCATTAACTAAAATTATTTAAAGGGGATGACAATGTCCTGATGCCTAGGCAGTTACCATTTTTGCTTTACAAAATTTTCTGCTATGAATAGGTGAAAGACTCATTACATTAAAAATCTGCCAATCCAGACACTGGCAAATATAAAAAGTTTTATGGAGTAATTAATTACTGATTCTTCAGCCTCTATAACGGTAGGTCCTGATTCTCTTTTCACTTGTGCTGATAGTATTTAAGAAACAGTTTCATTTTACAGGAATTTAATTAAGCAGTAATAAAATGAGAGGAGATTCCGGCAGAAGTTTTTCAGTTCCTTCTCTAGCACGTATACTTTCCCCTTAAGACACATAATATAGCTTACAGTGTATTGATCCCTGAGACCTAAGGCTATCTGGAAAACAAAAGTTTCATTTCCTGACTGATTTTGTATCTTGCTTTCATTCCACATAAGAACGAAGTGGAGTTCTTTTGTAATTTTATAAAAAGAAGGCACAGAGAGTGTAAAATGAGTATGTATACAGCAGCTCAGCCAAAACAGCATTCTGAGATAATAAGGGGCCTCTCACTGAAAACACATCTTCTGAGGGAAACAGTATGGGTTAGTATCATCAGCTGGCTGAACAGTCTTTTTTTCTCCATGAACATTTTAATACTGTTCCTGTAGCTGGTTTTGATCCTTTGTCA
The DNA here is from genome assembly GCA_013397055.1 of Pachycephala philippinensis. Lineage (NCBI taxonomy): Eukaryota > Metazoa > Chordata > Aves > Passeriformes > Pachycephala > Pachycephala philippinensis. The sequence goes on along the minus strand of VWZT01004367.1, from coordinate 30,493 downwards.
TTTGCCAGAACATGTCTGTGAAAGAAATCTCAGTGAGGTTTTAAACTCTTTGAACTTCCTCGATAATTAAAAGAATTTAATCACATTAAAAAGGCTTTAAGTATAATGATAGCTTGCTCCTTAGTTATCTGGTTTTTATAGAATGATGAGAGGGTAACGCTTTATTTAGAATTTTTATATTTACATATTATGTATCAGATTTATATTCACAGCTTTTTAAATATTTTTATTTTTTTATTGCTATTCTACTTATAAATCCTCTGATATTTTGTTGTATTTCACTCTGGTTTCTTCAGCAAATATATTCCTTGGCTGTTTTGAAACATTTTGCTACAGCAAAATAATATTCTGTTGATTCAGTTCATGAATCAGTGATAGTAAAAGACCTGAAAACTAATTTCATGGTGGAAAAGTATGCTATTCACAAATGACTCCTTTATCAAAGCTTTGTAGCTAAGCACATCTAGAAGGGCTCTCTCTTTTGCTGTGAGTCAGTGTAAAGCCAGCACGCAGTGTTTACACGTGCTGCTCTGGCTCTCATGCAGCCGCCTTCGGCAGGTTTGTTGTATGCAGCCAAACGATGCCCCAGGCCAGAAAAAGAAATTTCAGATAACATAGAGCCACTGTGTATTAGCTTGGTCATTTCAGAATTGTAGCGATTAAGGAAAAAAGTGTTTCAAAAACATACCAAGTTCATTTCAGAATACTAATATTTAAAGTTGAGCAGTTAAGTTCAATGAAGTTTAACATGTTAAAAGATTTTTTAAGGTTTTTTTATGGCTGCACAAAAGAAGGTCTCCATACAGGGGGGAAGGTACAACATATAACAGTTAACAGTTACTCAGCAGTCACTTATCAAATAAACTATTCATATGTAAAAGTATAAGTTTCTAAATGGCATGTAAGTTATATAAAATATAAGATCTATTGTATCCCTCCCCTTCATTTGTGAAGTGGTTGACTTTTTATGTGGGAAATGCAAAACATTTTTAAGATTTTTTTTGTATTTATAAACAAACAAGTGACAAAGAATTAATTATCTATTTTTCTGACTTTTTTTTTTAATGACCACACCAGCTTTGCCTTTGACTGTGTTAAAAATTAACTAAGAAGCAAAACATCTCCTCTTAATGTACAGAGAGGGTTTTTTTGAGTCTTATTTACCATCTGTTGCAGCAAGACCAGAAAAGGCAGAACACAGAGAAAACTGAAAGGGAAATATTGTTTCAATGTTTTTCTTACACTTTTTAATTCACACTTAAGTGAAAGTGCCACGGGGCTCCAAGGTGATATTACTACTATTTGTTTTGGTAGAGAAAAAAAAGCATTAAGCTTCCATTTTAAAGCCTAAACTGGAAGATTGATATGTCTGAGGCCTCATGTTAGAGAAAACAATGGCCTAATGGTAGATCCACTCCCACCCCAAATCAAATAATCTGAATAGTACATGTAGCTCAGAGACTCAGCCTGCAGGCCCTTAAGTGCTGTAATACACATACAGCTTTTAAAACTTAAACTTGAGATGCATAAAAGGGGAGGGTCACAGAGCATGCAGTTTAGACCAGCACACACTGAGATGTTTGATGCTATGCTGTACCCCTGTTTGAGGTAAATTCAGTGATTCAGTAAGAGTAAAGCATCTAGAAAACACCAGGCAAACTGCAATTCTTCTTATAAAGTGGTAAGTGAAGAGAGAGGAAGAATGAAGATATATATACCCGAGTGATGATACGAATCTAATTAAAATTTTCCCAGAAAAAAAAATGCTTACTTTTTAATGTGAGGCTACATATGCATCTTTATTCATATTTTGACAATAATTTACAAGTGACAAAGTTACCCAATTGAAACTCTTGCCCCACAGTCAACTTTAAACTAAACATTTTGATCAGATAATACTTTAAAAATCTTATAAATGCATTTGCTGATGTTTATAGGTTTTTCAGCTTAGACACAAAATCTTACAGTCCGAGCTATGTTTTTTAGGGGATAAACATGTTTGGAGAGTAAGAATGAATGTTGGCAGCCTTACTTAAAGTGCAGAATTTTTGTGTTATGTCAAACCCACATCTTAATTGGTCACTTGAAACGCACCATTTTAAATAAAGTGTTAGGATGCCTCTCAACCCTTCCATCTAGAACAGCTTCCAGGAAAATATGGAAACATAAACACAACTACTGAAACAATTCTATTGAATCAAAAAAATGATCTGGAATAGCACAAAAATCTAAAGGGCAATCAAATCAAAGCAAAGTACCTCCTGAAATGGTAATTTTGATTTGTTTTGGGAGTAAATGCGTATTTTAGGATATTTTTAAGCTTCATTAGTGAGCAAACAAGCTCTCTCTGTTCCATTGACTCAGAAACAAAACCAACCAAACAAGCACAACAAACACGCAAATACAAATATACAAATAAGAATCCTGGTGCTGAAAATTTAGATTTACAAAAATAATTACTGTTTCCCATTTTCAACCGTAGACACAACAATTTATTTATGTTCTGTGGATCTCCATGGCTGCTCTTTGGCACTTCAAGTGGACATGGCAGAGGTAGTTGTTCTCCTTTCCAACCATCTGCATTCACAACCATATGCACTTCTGGAAGAGGATAGAGATGCTTCTCCATCGTGTGACATGATCATGGTGATGTTTACATCCCTTAACCTCCTCTTTTAAACTTTTGCTGCATCTGCTTATCAGTATGGCACACTGTGAAATTGGCATTAAGCCATCAGACAGAGAATGACGCCATATGAACTGGAAGTCTTCTGCCAACCAGCTTGTACATGCATTTAATATTAATTGCTGTCAGTGATCCTACAGCCAACTCTTTTGGCATTGTGGTAAATATTGAGCATCTCACTTCTGAGAATAATCATCTGTGTTGCTCCATGTATTTGCTCTCATAGTTCACAAATTATTAAATGAAGCAGAATCAAGATTGCCAGAAGATGATCTAACATTTGAAAATTTGTCTCCTATCTAAATGAGTATATGGAAATTATTATGCTGTGCTTGTCTATTCCAATTTTTATAGCTCTTTTTATATGTGCTATTATTAATATCTCTCTGGAATAAGTTGGGAGAGATGCCATTTGTTCATTTAAGTTCAGAGGAATAGAAGTTTTCTGAAAGACTGAAGGATTAATGTGGCACTTCAAGCTATGATACAATACATGTTTTCCTTTTATTGTTTGTAATTTCAGTGGAAGTCACTGACATAAGAACCTGAAACATCTAAGCTAGCTCAAGACCTTTAAAACTTGTAATTTTATAATGGCAAACTTCCCTAAACAAATATTTATGATGTGTGGTCATTCAGAACACAAACAAAATAACAAATAGCAAAAAAAAAAAAATTATTTCATGCAACATGTGTAAGTTATTTTGTGTAAGTTCTGTGTAAGCAGAAAAACACCTCTGGCATTATAAATTCAGAATACATAAAGGCCAAGTATTCTTAATGTAATTGTAAAATCATATCTATACAAGCAACTTTTTTCTGATATAAACCTGGAATTACAGTTCAGCACAGAAAATACCTGTACACACATGAAACTTTATTCCAGCATTCATACTGCTGAATTTGGTGTGATTGATCATATTTATATATCTTCATTTGTGAGTGAAAATTTGTTATAATCTAGCCTCAGTGTTTTTTTCTTAATTACATCAGTATCCTAACCTAAAGACAAGGGTGAAAAGTAAAGTAAATTCTAGTAAGCAATTTTGTTACTGGCACAAGTTTTATTTTTGAGTAAAAAATATCCTCAGGTAAAAATCAAAGAAAAAAAACAGAACTAGATGAAAAAACAGATAAGTGTTTCTAAGGTTAATACTTAGGTATTTTTAATAAATGATCTACCTATTATTCCAGAGCCTTAAGGTTGTCTTAGGCAGTGTCTGACCTCGAGTGGTAACATGAGTGATTCTGCCCTAATAAAATTTTAAACACTGAAATCTGCCACTGCAACTATAACCAGGGAGAATTTTTAATACCATTCAGCAAACCAGTGTACTGAGAGGCTACTTGAAAGAAATAACAATGGGGAAGTTAGAAATGACAAAGTTTCCATATCTCTATTAGCAAACACAGAGGACTGCTATAAAATTGGTTTTTACATCCTGATTTTGTCAGTGTTCACTCTTATTACCGTTATACATTTGCTAATAGGGGAAATGAGATAATCATTTTACCTTATTGAGAATGCATTTTTCATGGATGGAAAGTGGACTTATCTTATCTTTTACTTTGTATAAAATCCTTTTTCATGATTAATAATTTTACCAGCTTGTCATAGTTGATCTTTGTTTTCATTTTATTTTAATCAAGACCTCAGCAATGTAGATCCTAATTTGCATTGTGCTATATATAATTAATGTTTCAAAGCTGTGAGGTGTATTGACTTGTAATAGGATGTTACTCATTAAATAACATTTTTGGAATATTGTTATCACAAATATGCTTTGGAAAATATGCTTTACAATGTCACTACGTCCAATATAAACTCATGAAATAATTCTATGAAAGTCAGAATTACTACTTTCCTTTGCTCATCCTCTTTGTCCCTTAGTAACGCAGAAGCTTCCTCATTCTTTTAACAAATTAACATGCCAGCTGTATTATCATATGCAAATATAGCAGAAAAAAAAGGAAAAGAAAAATAGTCAAGGTGTATGAATGTGTAGGAGGAGGGAATGATAATACCATTGAAATTGGCTTCATACTGATATCAAGTGACATGGAGAAAAGACCAGAAAGCCTAACCTCTTAACCTCTGGTGCTTGGAGATTAATGTGAAACAAGTTCTACATCCCTGTAGATCTGGGGACATCTGCTCTCTACATACCCTATTTGTCTCCCTCTCTCTCTGAAAGGGCGTTGGCTCTGGCTACAGTGCTGTGGTTTCCAGACCATATGATATTCAACAGCAGGCAAGAGTTCAAAATCACTTCATTCGACAGTATTGCATTGCTATGGCACAGGAACCACAGGCACAACAAAAATGTTTGAGAGTTTTATGCCAGCTAAGATATTCCTAAGAGAAAACAAAACAAAACAAAACAAAAACCTCACTTTACCCTATTGAAAAAATCATCGGTAAAGGGTGACTGCTGCAAGAAGAGAAAAATAAAAGTGAGAAGCAAAAATATGTGAAAATATTCCAGAACAAATAAACAACCAGATATTGCATTTTACTATTCATGAAAAAAAAAAAAGTATATGTAGTACTGAGGGCAAACTGCATCAGTTCATCAGTGTTAACCAGTGTGAATAGGTTCAGAAATTATTTTTGCTTTTTGTTGATTTTAAGTGCTGAACTGACATTTCAAGTGTTTAGCATGTTCTGGATTTAAGCACAAATAGAGCCACAGACGTTAGCATGTCAGGCATGTCTCTAGGTGAGTTATTGGATCAAAACCTCAAGTTCTGTGGCTCAGTAGAGAAGTTTCAGCAGTTTCACACTCAGCAGTGAATTCCAGTGACAGACCTTTGTGCTGTAAGACCTCTCAAAATTTTTCTTTTTTGAATTATCATGAAGATGAGTTTTTTTCTGTTTGTCTAAGTATTCAGTTACTCACTGCACAGTTATGCTTCCCAGGCAGAGCAAACTGGGGGCATGTAGCTTCTTGACCTTTTTATAAAGATCCCTTTCAGAATGCAAAGTTTTAAATTGATAGTAATTTTGTTCTTAGAGGGCCTCTGAGCCAAATGATATTTTTGTATACTAGAATCCTGCAGACCCTCATCTCTGAAGAATATTCACAGAAGCAAACACTGACCTCTTAAGGCGAATCTCCCTGCATTTCATCAGTTAGCAAGAGAAAAAGATATATTTTCTAGAGGACAATTCATAGTGGTTGATTTAGACACCTCCTCTGAATCACTCTTCCAAGGACCTATCCTTGTGCATGGATTACTGAGGAAGTCACGGGAAATTAGTCTCATGAGGCCAGTTAGTCTTTATGATTACTGCCTGTAGCCTTATATTTTATCTATATATCATGAATCACAGCTGAGCCGGTGTTGCCAGGTGATAAGACTTGGACCATTAGTTCAGGAGACAGTAAAATACTTCTACATCATATCACTTTCTTTGTAACATTTTATGAATGACTGCTAAATAAACAAATACACATTTCTTTATTAAAATAAATATATATGTGTTACAGTTTACTCAGAAATTATAGTAATACACATTCAACCTCATATACTTGCAATCCTGCACACCCACTCGAAGTGTGCTAATAGTATACTGAAAACATACAATTTTGAACCAGAGCCACAGTCATGCAGGCAGTAGTTGTTACTATTAGGCATGGAGATTTGAATCAGTCAGAAGTTCCAAGAGGCTTACCGTCTTTAGAATATGAGAAGAAAAAGTTTGCAATAATGACAAGTAAAATTGTGGGTCTACAATGAGCAATACTATAGTAGGATCATAGGATAACTGCTTCTGTTGTTTGAAACCTAGATAGATTATCAAAATTATACATGTGTTAAAAATGTAGTATATTCCCTAAGCTTCATCCGTACACAGATGTAAAAAAAAATAAGTAATTTCAAAGATGCAATTCACAGCTTTTGAACAAAACATTATTTCTGAAATGTTCTTCCCCAAAAAAGTGATTACTGAAGAAGCTCATGGATGGTGATTACACATGTAATATATGAGCAGCATTTTCTGTTTTCAGAGAGGTGTTTCATACAAATCCAATGAAAAAGACCTACAGGCACATGCTTTTGAATATAATTTATTAGACTACATTTTCCAAAACAAAAGCATTATAATACATACAAACTATAATTTATATACAGAATAATCCACCTTGTACTAGTTAGAAAAATTAGCAATGGAAAATTCCATTCTCATGTGTATGAACCTGATTCAGCAACACATTTCTAACATCAAGGTGCAGAGCCATCAGAAATTTTTCTGACTATTTTGTCTTATCCTGTAATGACACCTCTTCACTCTGAAACAAAACAAAGCAGAACCAATCACAAGAAAACAAACCATAACAAACACAACACTTTCTTCCTCAGTCTGTGTACACCTACATTACAGTTAGCAGTACAAATTCATTGCCCAAAAACATACTAAGCTTTATCTAGTTTAAGCACCATTATTGGCTTGGTTACAGAATCTTATATTTCAGCATGGATCAGAAAACTGGTAGGAATCTTTCATCCTTGCACAAATAAGGTAGTTTTACATCAAATTAAGAAATATCCTGTCCTTAAAAGTACATGTTGTGAGAACCTCAGTTCTGGTGAGTTTGATGAATATGAAGAAATGTACCAGAATATCTACTTTATGTAGCAGTTTCAATCTAAGTATATAAACATTATATAAAAAAAATCCTCTGCTATTTTCCACTAACCTGATTAAAATAAACTAATAATCTTACGAAAATCCTGGCAACCTACAGAACTAATGGAAGGAAAACCAAAACAAACAAAACCTAACAAGTTAACAAACCCTCCTCTTGTTACAACAAACTTTAGGAAAAGACAGATTTTTTTGCCATGACACTGATAGAATATCTTTACTTTTAGGTGTTGTGTTGCAGCGACATGGCATAAATGTGAAAAGTATTTCTCCTGTTTGGATACCTGCAGGTTTGATTCAGATAACTGCTGACACAGGTCAAGCAATGTTGTCAGCCAGAGTCATGGTGCCCAGTCAGCTGGTCTCTTTTTTACCCATGTAAACTCAAGAAATAAGAGCTAGTATACACCAGAATGTATTGTGATGGAAATAGTATCTGATGAACTGTAGTTACAAGACACTGCAGAAATATGCACATCATTCACCACTAGAAATAAGTTGGGTTTTTTCCCACAAAGAAAACTGTGTCCTTTAATGAGAATGGCCACATTTACCTTGATCTGACTGTACACCATACATCACACTGCTGCAATATTAATTTGATACCAGAAAGTATCAGCACATTGAAAAGCTATGTCTTAAAATGACCAGAGAAAATATGTAATCTACAGGAAAGATCAAATGTTATAGCTCATCCTTTGTATATGAGATGTTCATGAAACGAAAGACTGATTGTTATTTCTTATTTTTATGCAAAGCAACTACAAAAATGAAAATCATGTTCTGTACATATTGAACTAATATGAGCAAACTGGCTAGAAGTACACTTGCAAAGAATCCAGCTAAAATGTTTCCAGTGTCACATTGATAAATGTCCAACACCTGTGCCAAGCAGGTTGTAAAACTGTCCTTTGCTAAAGTCCAGTTGATATGCTGATTTACAGGACAAGACAATAGGTGCCATCTTATTCCCTAAAGAATAACTTTATCCATGGTCATTTGGATTGGAGTTTATTGCCTCATAGAAAACAAAAGTAGATAATATTACATATTACAATTCCACATGAGACTTCACAAGTGGGAGTGGTAAACCCACTTTTTCTTCAACATTATCTAATAGCTTGACCTTTATTTAAGATGAAATTTACATGAATGACCTTAGAATTTTGTAATTTCTTTTTTATCTCCACAGTTTGTGTACCTACTTTAAATTCTAACTAATTTTCTGTTTCAACTTATTTTGTCATACATTTAAACTTGACAGGAAAATTGATTTACTTAACCATAAGCAAAAGGTAAACAACGAATTAAAATAGTGAGAATTTTATATCACAGACTATAGAGATTGACGTTAAATTTAATGATCAGTTCTGTAAGATATAATTCATTAAGTTGCACAACTTTGTCATAAGTTTCAGAAGTTTGTAAGTGACTTAAAACTAAATGAAATAACACTAGCTATAATTGCATTTTATTTATTTTATTTATTTTATTTATATCTTCAATTTTTAGTGGTAATTCAAACCACTAATATTCTTTGCAATCAATGTAAGTATATTATCATTCTAGCTTTTAAATTACCAGCTATCTTCTCTGGTTAAATGATTAAAAATTTAATATTAAATTACCAGTACCTCAGAAATATAGAAATTCCACTGATGCATATAAAGAAAAGCACTGACTGTAAGAGAAAATTTAATTAAAATAGGAGAATGATTTTGCTTTTAAGTCCTCTTTTGCAAATAAAGACTGAATGTTCCTAAGATCTGCCAAGTACTTGTAGATGTAGGTTATTTGCATTTGAATCTTTATTAATACCAATGAGAGAAACTTGCTGAGTCATCTCCTCTTCTGTTTGCGTTTGGATTTCTGCAGAACTGAATCCTGACCCTGTAAAAATTTCTGAGTTTAACAGAAGTGGCCACACTGACATCAACAGGACCATTCTTTTAGAAAGCCAAGCATTTGCATACACATCTGTAGATTCAAAGCTGCAAAAGGTCGAAATCAATCCCTCTCTTATTTGTCAGCATGTTGCCTAGAAGGCCATCAAATACCAAGACAAAACAACATACAAAATCTGATGCTGAAAAAACCAGAAAGGGGTGATTGCAGAATGTTTTAAAATCCCTTACTAAAATAAATTTATAGTCAGAGCAACAGAAAATTTGAGAATAAAGAATCTAGGCAGTAATATGCTTTATGAGTCAAAAAGTAACACTTTGTTTAGGCATCATCATGAATTTTACAGGAGCGCTGAACCTTCTTTTCCTGATCATATGAAGTTCTTCCGTGCTGGATGATATGAATTCATCTGTTAGCTGTTAAAAAATGTATCAAATAAAAATACCTCTGAAGAGCACACCATTTTTTTTTTCCTTTGAGCTAGATTGCACAGGAGTGAGATGTTCCTAAAAAACATAGTGTGCTCTGATTTATGCAGCTTCAGTATCATGATATATTAACAGTGTGTATAGAAATAGCTCTAAGTAATAAAGTTTGAAATTTTCTGTAAATGGTTTTCATAGCACTTTATTTGACAAATATTTTGCTTCTCATCTTGAAAACAAAAAACCCCCAAACTTATAACTTTACTTGTAAGAGGATAACATTCACTTCAGTCCTATAACCTGTTTACCTCAACTTGCATCAATACTATAAAAAAAGCATTACCAAATATTATATTTTATTTATTTAGTATATTTATGACACTCTATGCTACATTTTAAATGCAGTCAAACCTCAATGGTGGAATGTTAGACCAAACACAGACATTAAAGTTATTTTCCGTTAATGGTAATTAAATACATAACATTGCAGGATATCAGGGTCATTAATTTCACATAACCAGTTCTGGAGTAGTTATCCCTGTACAATTAATCGTTGTGTTTGTTTTCTTAAATATTTTCAACTATGCTGTCAGCTATAGGCAGCTTCACTGGGTTGTTGCATGAACCGATCCCTTTATGTATAGTCCTGAGACCTCTGACACCATCCTGCTCCTATGTACCTGCATGCCTCTGCTCTTTTACATGCTGGCTCCTCCCCTACAGTCTTGAGATGGTTCACTTTCTCATACATTCTTATTCTGGACTCTGATTCTAGTTTCATTCTACACTCTGGGGATTTCTAAGCTTACTTGTATATGCAACTCTAGCCCTTTTTCAGCTACTTATTATTGATATGTAATTACAGCAATATTAATGGCAATCATCAAAGCTGTTCACTTAAATTCATTTGATTCTCTCAACAGCCTTTATTAAAACACTGAACCCACACTACCAGTGAATGAAATTATAGTAATCCTAGAGGTGTGAGCATTATACAATTAATACTGCAGCAGCTCACATTTTTAATGTTATACAACTAATGTCCAAAGCTGCTGTTTTTCCATTGTCGAATACTTGTGCTCATTTAGAGCCAAAGAAACAAGAAGTACATGACAAGCTAATGACAGTTAAAGCTCCACCTTTTAATGCTATAAAAAGAAGTATCTCTGGGAAAAAAAAAAAAAAAAAAAAAAAGGAAAACAAAACAATAGATTGATTTTATTTTTGCTACAAGATTACTCCAAAACATCCAGGATAGGCATTGTGATATCTGACCAGTTTAAGATATAGTTCAAGAATTATGTGCAGTTTAGTTGCCTAAATAAACTCAAAATTTCTGTTTCTTTTTTTCATGTCTATACTTTTTGTGATATAAGTGACCATAAACTTCATGAGCCATTAACTCTTCTTAAAAATGTATTCCAGTCCTTCCATGGTTAGGAAAACCTATAGGTATTTGCTGCAAAATTTTTGCTTTCTACAAAATGAAGCAACCTGAAGGTCAATTACTTTCTGAATCTTGTTTTATAGGACCACTATATACTGTATATTACAAAATACAACCTGCTTATCATAGGTCTAGTACTACTCCTACTGAAGTAGCCAGGCATTTATCCATCAACTCCAGTGGGAGTTCAATGAGACTCTTAAAATAAATTCTATGCTATTTTCTTAATATTTCTGTCCTCCTTTTAGGTCAGATCATCTGCCCTGCATAATGAGACACGGAAATACTTACGAAAGTGTAGGAGAGACACTATTGATATTGAATAATTTAACTTCCACAGTCCTCTAATTTTATGTTAAAACTTAAGACAATGTCAAGTACTTCTTGAAAAGAAGCAATTTTAATTGTTTGTTTGAAGATATTGACGAACCAAAGATTTTATCATGTCTTCTTGCTGTGTTTCTGTTCTGTAAATAATAATCCTTCTTATGAGTTTCAAATTAGTTTAAAATTAAGGTACCTGCAATATTTTCTGTTCACATTAATTATTTTTAGTTACAATACTGATGCAGAGAACACACTGGCTATCATTATCCTTAGTTCATTTATACTGATTCTGATCTGAAAAAAAGCATGGAAAGAAGTGGACTTTCCATAATTCCTCTCTACAAGTTTTTATATGGCACACCCCATTCTCTTTCTAGTTCTGCAGGAGAAGCCAGTCACATTTGAGTGTTGATTCTGGGTTCCATCTATAGTAAGAGGGACACTCCATGACAAAACACATCTAATGCCTGGATTTTGATGTGTTGAGTTGTACCTCCGCAATTCTGCTTTTGCTTCACTGGTCATAAATGGCACTTAGGTTATCATCTCAGGTATCAGTATCTGCATCAATTGTAACTCAGATTTTTGAAGCTAAGAACCTAGGTTCTTAGCGTGCCTTTTGGGTACTCGTCAACTTTGCTCCCCAGAGCTGAGAAGACTCAACAACAAGGTCATTCACAGACCTTGGCTGGGATTATGCCCATGTACTGCAAGCTGTGAAAAATTGAAAAAAACCAATGAATTTCTAGAACTTGAAAGAGTTTGCCGTTTAAATTTAAACAATATGCTTAGGAACTGAATTGAAATATTGGAACTTCACTGAAAATGAAAATACACAAGTTATATTTTTCATATATTATCAAAACCACAGTAGCTTAAAAAAAACTGTTGAAAGTGATGACATCAAATTTTTTTACCAAAGGAGAAGGAAAAGAATCTATCTTGAGAATATGAACATTTTAAATAAACTGTCCTGTTAGAAGTGTGAGCTGTTTTTAGTCAGAGAAGTAAGGTTTGTGTGTTTGTGTGATGATTGATGGTTTGATGGTTTAGTTAAAGAGGTAACAACAAAATTTACACTCCTGATATATGAATTATTGGTGCCCTTTCCACTGAATCAATCATAGTATAACTCGTGGTTTCAATTGTTTGGAGCAATATTTTGAGTTTTCAGATAATTGTGTTTTGCATTGCACAGGTTATTTCATTTTTGAAAGATCTGTTTCTGAAAGTTGCTCCTAAAGCCAATATCCATAAATACTGGTGCTGGTTCTTCCATTTTCTTTCAAAAGAACACTTTCTTTGCAAGGCATAAGAAAAAGAGGAAAAATTCCTTCGCATTACATTTTCCTTAGCAATCTTAGTATCACTCTAGAAGAATTATGAATATAATAGAAAAAAGAATAAAAAGAATAATAAAGAATAGGCTCCAGACAGTTTGTGGAGAGTCATTGCCTCTTTCACTTTGTGATACAGTTTTTACACGCCACACAGTTTTTTACATAAAACACAATTCATTGCCATGGAGCACACATCATCATCATCTTTGTCTCTTCTTAATGATATTAATGTAAATGGGTTTGCACAACTTTTCAAGCTCCTGTCTCTTGTCTATCATACAAATGGAAGCAAAAACATTTGCATACACTTTATATCTTAGTTGAAGGGATAAGATTACTGAGAATTCAGATTTTTACCCTTAATCCTCAATTACTGGTTTCTTTGGAGGCCAAAATGGACTGATAATCACTATAAAGTCTCATTAGACAGCCTCGGAGTTTCCAGAAGATTGGAGATTTACTGTGGTTTTCGCTAATGAGCATCTTTGAACTAGGCAAATGTGCGCACCAATGTTCAGTTATGAGGAAAACAATGAAGTAAAAACCCTTTTGTTCATTCAAGAAATACCCAAGCAAGCTGGAGCCATACTTTAAAAATATGTTGAATGAGAAACAGCTGGGAAAGGCATACATAGCACCACATCTTTCCATGAAGAATAGAGAAAAGAAGCTTCGAAACTTAATTTTGGAAACAGTAATGTTTTGGATGTGTTTCCAAAATGCAGTCACCAGCCTTCTGCAGCTTTCTGTCATCCTATGGAATTGTGATAGCCTCAAATACAGACTACACTAGTTTGACATAATTTTTATTTTCATTGCAGTACCTATGTCTGTTGGGCTGACTAGCAAGCAAAAATCTAGTCCTTCATAGTGTCATATTCAGTTTAAATACGATCTGCATATTTATAGTGCACTTGAAAATTTCAGAGGGAAAAAAATATATCTACATAAGGAAAATGCCAATACAGTAGAACTGTAGCAATTTTAATACAGTAAATGCTGCTAATAATAATAACAACACATTAAAACCAGTTGTTAGCTTTGCTTATAAACTCTTTAACTTGTCTCACTTTTCTATGGGCAATATATTTTGCCAACATTATCTTACCTAAAAATTGTTGTTTTATTTTGTAGTTTGCCATTTAATAGTTGTAATCCCATGGTTGCTATATGTTACTTTGATAGCTGACACCACATCACTCAGAGATAAGTCTAAAAATAGCTTTCTTCAAAGCTCAATGTCTTTTTAAAGAATATGGTTTCTCTTTGATATATACATACATCTCCTACAAATGTTAATGGTCTTTTATGAAGTCATTGGTAGAGAACATTATTTAAGAACACAAAATATTTCTATACTATGTAGATAACAATCATATCGCAAAGTGCTTGATTCTAACTTCATTTACAAGGCAGCTCTGAATTTAGGGTAGTTTGACGTTAAGATTCATTATTCAGCTACCGAGGGAAAAATACCAGCTAACATACTAGACTATCTACAGAAATTATCAGCCATCTTGATTATCATCAACTCCTTCACAGCTTTCTTTTATCTATATTTTTAATTTCATAAAACCAGGACAGATCTAGCTTAGGTAAGTCTTTTTCAACATAACTTATTCTTCATGAGAATATAAAGGAGAGGAAAGGGAATCTAAAATGTGGTAGTGTCTCATCTTGTTTTCAATCCTTCCCAAACTGTTTGTAAGCTCAAAACTTTGCTTTTATATTCATGAATATTAGTTCTGTTGAAGTCAGTGAGTCATATTACTGCTTATGTAACTGCATTGAAATCAATGGAATTAAATCAAAATAAAAGGGCCAAACAGAAGCTTCAGAATGTGTCTTGGAGCAGAATACTCATCTTCTAGTGAATCACTGTTGCATCTGTGTACCAATTTGACCAAAATGGTTATTTCATGAATATACATATGCATACGAGGGAAAAATTTGGAATTACAATTATAATTCATTTTGTATTGAAGTAAGTGATTCAGCAGGTGCTGTGTACTTATTTTGCCAGGTAGAAATATATGTGTATCAATAAGTAACATAAAAATCAGAGAAAATGCTTCCATTTAATGGTTTTATATGAAGATCATGGCTAAGTCCTCAGTGGTGTACTTCATTTCCACATACCATGAGGAACTCCCTTTGCTTACTGTCTTTTCTTCACTTCTCAAAGCGTTTTTCTCTGTTTAACTGAGTTTTTCTCGTGCTTTTTGCAATATTCCTTCTCCTATCCCTGAAACAGAAATTCCACTTTAATATTATTTAAAAAACCACAACCTAAGTACTGCAAGTAGCTTAGGAGAATTCCTTTTGAGGATCCATATTGTTCCTGTGGACAGCTGTTTATGTGTGTGATTGAGAGGAGTCTGAAACTGGAGTGGATCTGTGAGCCTTGTGACCTTATACTACACAAGACTCAGCAACTAGGGAGCCCTGGCATCCAGAGGCCAGTCACTGGGCAGACTGGAGGGATCCACACTGCAATTGCAGGGTGTATTTCCCACAAAGGGACCTCCATTCTGATCAGCTAGAGCGGGGAACAGGATGAGGGCACTGGTGCTGTTTGTGTCTGTGTGAGTGCTGGGTGTGTCACCTGTGTTCATTTGTGTGTCCAGCCATGTGTATGTGTAGTGTGCCTATAGGAAACACGGTCTCAGCTACCAGCTGGACCTGGGGAGATGGAGCAGTGGCATCCTCAACTCTATCAGCCAGATGGATTCAGCAGCTCCAGACTCTCTTATTACTGATTATGTGTTATTTCTCTAAAAGTACCTGTAACTCCCGTATTCCAAGTCTGACGAGTTTTTATGCATTAAACTTGGGAAGAGATGCTGCAACTTTTGCTTCTTAATACCAGGCACTTTTAGTTAATATAGGTTATTTCTTCTTCAGAAATAGCCATAAAGTATATGAAGAAAATTGCTTTTCCTTAAATTATTTTTCCCATAAGTAACAATTTTAAGTTGATCTCAATATTCTAAACTGTAGTTATTTACATCAATAAAATCAGAATGTGATGTGGATTATATATGGTGCTAGATCAGAATAGCAGCAGCCTCCATTTATTTTGCACAGCAGATGCAGAAAAGCAAAAAAGATTATCTGTTCATAATTTGTTCAATAATTATGAATTTGATTCACCATTTATATTAATAATAGCAGGCAGTTTATTTAGCTGTTGTAGCCTACTAGATGCTGCAAAAGAGACCTCTAGCAGCATCTGTAAATATTTATGCATGATATATGCACTTGGGTTTGATGACCACCAGTGTATCTCAAGCCTGCCATGGACATTTGCTTCTGAAATAACATGTATTTATAGCACTCTTGCAGTGAAAGGAGGAGTTTTTCTGCAGATACATTAAGTGAGCATCAAATCATAAGTATTTTCAGTGATGAAGGGTATGGTCACTCCCTACATAAATTCTTCAGGATGGTGATTTCTGTAGTGATGGCTGCAGTAAAAAAAAAATAATAATAATAAAAAAAAGCAACCCAAAGTAAATCCTCCCAAACAAACACATATTGATGTTGAGGGTAGAGCATACGCTTCCTTTGAATCACTCCATACAACTGTCCAGGAAAGCTAGAAAAAGGTAAAAAACACATTATTGAAATCTAATGTATTTGGGTAATAGTGTTAATACATTTGTAATTCTACTGCAAGCTTGTTGATATAAAGAGTTTATGTAGTTCCAGTACGGTCTAACAGAAAGAGAAAACCATGCTGGCACAGCTGCTTTAACTATATGTTTGCCTTCCAACATAATCTTTCTTGCATCCATACTCATGTCTAACAGGTAGGAAATTGTGAAAAACCATCATAACTTCTCACAGCATTCCAGAAACATTAAGAAGCATAAAGTCTCTACAGCAATGAGGGCATACTGAGCAAGGATACTGGTTACAGACACATTAATGACATAAGTTTCTCCTGGCCAGCTAATGTGTGCTGATAGCAAGAGAAAATAAACACCTCAGATTCCCACTGCTTGTTTTCAGAAGAGCAATAGGAAAATATATTCAGTTTGTAATGACTTAAGATAGTTCAGGAAAATTCTGATTTCTTCTCAGTCCTGGCAAGCGTTTGATTAAAGGACTATGTATCTGGACAACATTACTTATTTTTAAAAATTCTGCCAGAGAAAATTAGTTTCTATTGGTCCTTGAAAAATACCAAACCTTTAGGAAAAAACATGTATTTTGTTCAAAAGTCTTGAAATGAAAGCAGATACCTCCTCAGTTATATATATTTTTTTTTATTTTTCCATTGCAACATCTGGGTTTTCCTATGAGACACACAAAGCCCTTAGCTCACAGATCTGTCTTGTGCCCTCTTACATTCTATTAAAGTGTCTACAAGTCTCTATTTACTTGTACAAGAATTGCAGAACTGTGGAACTCCAGCTTTCTTGGACTGACCCTTACCATCATTCCCCATGCCCCAGTGCTGCTCCAGGAGGTGGGAAGAGGTAGAAGAGTGAATGGGGGAGTGAAGTTGAGCCTGGAAAAAGGAGGGCTGGGGGAAAGGAAGGGGCTTGTTCTATGGTGGATCCACCACAGCCCCTTCCCCTTGAAGGCACTGCAGCCCATGAAGAGCCCATACAAGAGAAGAAGAACGGAACATGAAGAATGGAGCACCGGAGGGAAACCCTTATGTCCTGGCTGCAACCACACTGCCTGCTGTCTCACTGGAAGCACTGGGTGCAACTTGTAGCAAGAACAAGCAGGGAGAGGCTGGTGTCTGGACTGAAGCTGAGCCTGGGAAAGAAGGAGGAAAAGCTGTTTACCCTTAATGTGTAAATGTTTGATTCTGTTGTTTTGGGTTTTTTTCATTTTTTTTTGTTTCCCACTACGTGAATCAGTAATTAAATATTTATTTTAATTGGCAATAAGTTAAATAAATTGTTCAGAGTCAAATCTGGTTTGCCTGCAACAGTAACGGTAATCTCCTGAATCTCCCCTTCTTTATCTTGCACCCATTCTTCCTATTTTCTCCCCCTGTCCTGAGTAGGGGGAAGTAAGCAAGCAGCTGGATGGGCCTTTGGCTGCCAGCCAGTGCCAAAGTACCACAGAGTAAAATTTTATTTTAGACCAGCTATCATTTAAAAAGGAGATGTGAAGAACTTTCTATTTTCATCCTTGCTGAAACAAATTCAGCTATAAAACACAAAGCAAATGGGACTCTGACGGGGGAGAAACTATCTTTCCTTGGCTACTTATACTAATCAAAATATTCTTATTAATGATAAAGAATAGAAGTAAATGCACCAATCTAATAAATCTTTGCATGATGGAGGAGAAGCGATACAAAACACAAATTAAATGTACTGAGATCCAGCTTCTCATGAGCAAACAGCTAGTAGAATGCACAAAAACATTTATGAAGCCCCAGTATTTTTTAGATAGACTGTGAAAAAGCCTTCAGGTTCAATAACACACTAATGAGATACAGGAAATAACGAGAACAGAAAGCACTGCAAGTGTATCACCAGTTACTAATTTAATTATGAGCAGCTGGAAGACAGACGTTACCATAAGTAGCCACAACATAAATATTGCATATATATATATATATATATATATATATATATACCAGTGATACAGACAAAGTACAGCACTTTTGCTGCCCAGTTTAGGCCTCCTGTCAGTCTTCACTGCTTCAAGTAAAAGATATCTGAGTTTCACTATGAAGACTATTACCATTGTCCACATCTCTTTCGTGAGAAATTCTTATCATAAATAAGTCTTCCATGTTGTTTTATTCTCTGAGGACCTGGCTGACTCAAGCTACAAAAGGAAAGATTGTCATCAGAAAGACCAAAAAAGTAGCTCACTAGATCGGTGAGGATGGCACTGCCCTTAGGATGCTGATATTTTGCACTTTCCTTCAGTATTCAGAGCTGAGCTTCTTAATTTTTATTGGTACACAAGAACAGCTGAGTTTTGTGCAATTTTCTATTCTCATTGTATCTTCACTGCATAGTGAATTTGTTTTTTAGTGAGGATGATGAAACACTGGAACAGGTTTCCTAGAGATATGGTAGATGCCATGTCCCTGAAAATATTCAAGGTCAGACTGGACAGGGCTCTGAGCAACCTGGCTGAGTTGAAGATGTTCTTGCTCATTGCAGGGGAATTAAGACTAGATGAAATTTAAACATCCTTTCTAAACCACACCATTCTATGACTGTATGAAATAGCTCATGAAATCCTCGCTTTCTCTCAATGTATCGTTTCCATTTGCTATATGTTCACTGTTCTACAACCTATATTACTGCTTGTGTTTACAGTGTCACAATACAGACTCAATATGAGAACTAGTTCTCCAAGCTAAAAGGGAGTATATAACCCCGTATGACTGGAAGATAGCCTTCACAGACTGAGATTCTGAGGACAAAGACAGAGCACACAGATGATCTTGTCAAAAAGCATTTTATATTTGCAAAGCAGAAACTGTCTCCATCGTTGCTCTTCCAAGATTCCAAGCAGCAAGTTATGAATGCTAGGGAACTATGAAATATATGCCTAGACCCTAATCCTGACAGAACTTCTGTATTAACCTAATGCTGAAATAATGCGAAGTCCTATGCATTGATGGATACCTTTCTTAACAGAACCAAGACCTTATGTTCTTCTGCCTGCATTATTCTCACACCGTGCTTTCCCTCCAATAATTGTTCCATTTTTAAATATTTACCATCTACCATTTGTCTAAACTAAGAATTAGTCTGATTGCATTTTTACATTAAATCCATTTACAACAACAGGCCTATTGCCAGCAGCTAAAGTGATCTTTAAAGATAAGGTTTGTGGAAGAGAAGGTCTTTAAGGTTATTCTTTTTTCTCAGTACAGATATCAAATTGTCCTCCCACTTACTATTCTTTTTAATATCCCAATGAGAGAATTACTATTAATTATGAGATGCAGTGATAGAAACAATGTAAAATGTAAATGGGTAATACAAATCATTGTTATCCATAGATCAAACCCTTAGTCGAGATTTATGTTAATCAATAGATGTGCTTTATATAGTACTTCCCAGTGTAAAATTGAGCATATTGCAATACATCACACTCTTTGCTAATTACAGGGTTTTAAAGTTTTCTTCTAAGGAATTCATCTCCACAGAATGCTATCTTTATCACTGTGGTATCCATTAGTGCTGCCATTTCCCATGTATCATGATGCTGTCCTAAGCCAAAATTCTTTGTAGTGCTTATGAGTCAGAAAGACAAAATCAGTTCAAGTTAAAACCGATCACCAGTCATTTGTCTGATAAGTTATCTATTGTCCTTGTTGATTTTTGCTCAAATTGGCTTAAAATATAAAATTCGGGAGCCAGTTCTGACTGCATTTGTGCTATCACTGTATGTAAGTTTCAACTTACATTTTAAAACATAGGAAGTAATTAACTCCCTTTTCAGATGTGAAAATGACAGACACAAAACATGCTATATTCTTAGACTTTTTATAACATCAGTATAAAGAGTCTGTTACTTGGGGATTTCTCCTTTTTGTCTTCTGTAAGATTGAACTTTGGTGGTAAACGGAAAATATCTGTCACTAGGAGATTGTCAACCAGACTAAACTGTCTGTATAAAGAACTAAAAGGAGATGATGATATGAAAGGAATATAGCAAAAGTCTACAAACCTGTGAGGAGCATAGTGGGCATGGAGGAACTGTTCAGCTGTTTATTCTCTGTTTCATTGCTCAGACTCGTGACCTTCATTTGAAGCTACTAGAATACCAATTCAGACTAATCAAGTGCAACTGATTCTCCACATCATAGGAAGCAGATCTGCAGTACTCCTTGACAAAGAATGCTGTGGATAAAAAAACTATGTAAGTTTAAGGGGAGACTGAACAAGTGTTTGAGATAAGCTGAAGCCAGTTTTAGGATGGCAAAGTGTTTCCTGTCCCATTACAGCTGTATCTTTTACAAATTTATAAAGCAAACACAATGCAAAGTCAATTGTCTTGGTTTAAGCGTATTTCAAATAAATATTCATTATATCAGAACTTCATTAGCAATATCTGTTGTTATATAATTTAAACATGGTATTTATTAGTTCTTTTTACTCTGAAATATAGTAAGTAGATACATATGACCTTTAAAAACATTAATGTTCTCAGACTGTGCCAGATGGCTTATCTTAAAAAATATTATAATTCCATGTTTAGTATACTGACACTATTACCATAATTTGTAGTTGACTATTTTCCCTTTGAAACCTGTGACTGATTTACTCTCTAATAGTTCTAAAGGAAGCTCTTATCAAAGGTTAAAAAAGGTAACCTTTCAAATCTGTAATTTTAAGGTTTTATTTCCAAAGGTGAATCACCCATTTCTGCATCATCATCCTTTGAATCATTTCCAGCTGTAAAAATGTTCATGTGGTCACCTTAATTGATTTGGAGGTCAAATTTGTTTTCCATTTCCACCTTCCACTTTTCCACTATCCATTAATATTATTAACTGTAAATTTCATTATTGTCTGCATTGTGCTTTCTGAAATACATAAATATAACACTCAGGTTTTTTGTTTGTTTGTTTGTTTTTTTACTTTGGTAATACATACTTGAAACATATTTATGTTAATTAATTCAGATTCATTACTCAGGTTCCTTAAATTTTTCACCTCTGGTTGTTTAATTCCCTTTGGTGTACTTCCTAGTCACCAGTTCTTATTCTGCCTTTTCTTATTGGTAGTATTCTGTAGAATGGCCAGATAAAAGATTTTTGTACTGTTGAACCAAGACCTCTTTTTACCACATCTGAGCTTGTTTGACTCAGAATAGGGCTAGCCCATGTAATCATATAACCAGCACAAAATAAATGAACTCTATAGCCTCACCCCAAGTCTGTTTTACTTTCCTTTTTATATACTTGTGACCTAGTTCATACCTTTTCTATTACCTTGTTGCTGTAAGATTATTCTTTGCTCCATATCCAGATTCATACACGAATGATTTCCTTCTGTTTCTTAGCATGAAAATGTTGTGTCCTGGGCTTCCTTTTCCTCTGGATTCCATAAGTTCTTTGTTTCATAAAATTCTTAACAAAACCATGAAAAGAAAAGATATGGCAAAGTTCATAGTAATATTTTCCCTGACACTTTTTATTCATGATTAGTGAGGCATAATTAGCACAGTGTCATAAAATTATCAAGATACCTATGATCAGAATGAGCTGGGTATTTAATAAATCCTAAATATAATCCTCAGGTGCTTGAAACAGCAAGAACTAGAGCTTTTGATAACCATGCCATCAGCCAAGGGACAGATTTCCTGCTATTATCTACAAATCCTAGCCTGCATTAGAATATGAAAGTGGACTAAAGGATTATGTGCTTGCTTTCCAACCCAAGTATTCTTATCAAAAGCAATTTATACTATAGTGTTCTACAGATCATTTCATGAGTGGCACTTTCTGAGCTCAGAGTTGTTATTATTGTATTTCATGACCAGATTGTGATTTGTAGAAAAATGTACCCCATCAAAAAGTGTCAGATGTGGCAAAAAATCGAATTCCTGGAATTTTAGAAGGGTAGAGAGGCCTACTTGCGTTCTGTTAAATTCTGCAACTTCTGTCTGGCAGGCTGGAAAAGATAAGCTGTGCATGAGATATAGAAAAAGCCACTAATTACAGCCAGTAGGCATTTCACAAGAAGATTATGCAGTAAAGAGGGAAAAGTTGTAGAATATATGGTTGTTGGCCTCAGATTAAGGAAAAATAATTGGGTGACGCAGTTCTAGGGGAAGAATCAGTAAAGATACAGATGTGAATCCTAGGTTTGGGTGCATTTAAGGTACTGAGACAAAATTAAAAATTACTGGGGAAAAAATGGTTTCTATGCATCTTGCAATATTATATTTGACATTGTTACAATAAAGCATTGGGGATGTATTTTGACCGATGGAAAAAAAAAAGATAGATTATAGTTTATTAGTTCAGGCTAGCTACATACAGAAAACTATACACAATCCCCAAAACACTACTTACTAAATAAGCATAAAATTCTTCCACTGAGAGGAAAAAACCCTATTTACTTACTTATTTATTTATTTACCACTTTACTTATACATTTTCAGAATTTCTTCTGATACTGATGGAGAATATCTAGACTCCGTCTTTATTGATAACTTACGAGTGATTACAGAAATCACATAGGATTTTCCCCTATGTGAAATATTGATAATGATATTTCAGTCTTCTGGGAATTGTCACCTCTTTTATCCCTGGTAAAATGTCAATCCACAGACTACACTCAAAGAGATAGAGGCACTGTGTCCTGCCTGCAGCATAGATTCATATATTCGTCTGTGTCAAACCCTTCTGTTAGTGTTGAGAATAAATCATTTTCTGGCTGGTCCATTCCCAGTGGCTACTGCCATACAGCTCCAAATATCTTTGCAGCTGCTTTCAGCTCCTGTGTTTACGCCAAGCTGCCAACCCTTGCAAAACAAGGCACAACAACCTCTAAATAGGCACTAAGGTAAGCTAAAATACATGTTTTATCCTGTCCTCTGCATTCTTTTTAGAGAGACAATGTGAAACAATGATAGATATGGATATCAAAGCCTTATAACCAATCTATTGATGCTTCAGATCAGTATAGTTTCATGTTGCATACATACATAACCTTATATTATATTCCAGAATACCATTACACTCACAACTAGAATTTCTGCATATGTGTCATCTATAATTCATTGCAATGAAAGTATATGTCACAAACTTACAAGGATAAAAGGATGAAGAATAGACTCTGGTCACATTGGCTGGACAGTCTATTAGTCTGAACTATTTTTAGCTGCCAAATTTTTCTGAGCAATGGGAGGGATCACATTTACAGACACTGAGAACCATTACCCCTTTTCACTGGCTGCCCTTTCTCAGCAGCACCTTTTGCTCTACAGGTGTCAGAGGTATATAACAAAACATTCCAACCAAAATATTTTCTATATACCATACACCTCTGTATGATACATCAGCCTGTCTCTTTCTTTACACACTCTAGAGTAGACTGCAAACTATAGAATCTCTACAAAAAAACTAAGGATGTCCTTCTAATAAGGCGGTTTTAAAAGGGTGATAAGCATTTACTATGTCCTGATCTGACATGATTCTGACCTATTTTTTCCCCACAGTAAGATATTCTGGAGTGACATAAGTTAAGACAGAGAGGAACATAAATTGAAATAAAAATCAGCACAACTGGCAATATCCTTTTCCCTAAAATCATGCACAAAATGTAGTGCAGCTGACCAGTAATTGTTATGTTACAATAGTGAAGGTAGACATCTGAACTTTAACTGGCAGAAAGGTTCATGGTTAGAAAAGAGTCATGATGCTAGTTTCTAATATAAGAAATTAACTTTTTAAGTGACACTTCGCTGCAATGAAACATGGAGCTTCAACTGTACGTTTATATATATACATACCTATAATCCCACAAAACAGGTTTGTCCAGAAGCGTCAGTAATATGTCAGCTAGTTCACCCCATTAGTATGGAAAGATTAGCTAGACTCTTCCTATTTTCTTTAAAAAAATATTGTAGTGGATGGATTGACTCACTTCCTTTGTAGGAGACAAGTAAAAATATGTTCATTGGTATAAAAAGGTGATTTAACTAAGTTTGATAGGAAATGAAACAGTGGTTTATCAAAATTCAGTGACAAGGTACACTTGATTATTTACCTCATAGAGGAGAGGGTAAGACAAAACTGTCAGAGAAACACCCCACACACACTGAGTCATGAGGTTCAGAAATGTCTCTGTATTTTAAATTCCGTCTCAGAGAAGAGTCTACATGCAGCTTAGTCCGAGACACGGTCAACATTTATGTCTAAAAGGACACATTCACAATCAATCTCCCACATCACTCACCTAAACTTCAAAGTTGAATGTGCTATTAGTCACTTACTGTTGCAACAAGAAATTTCTCAGTCTTGTGGAGTAGTCTTGAGAGGTGTCTCTGCCCAAAAGGAGATCCTGG
The DNA here is from genome assembly GCA_013397055.1 of Pachycephala philippinensis. Taxonomy (NCBI): domain Eukaryota; kingdom Metazoa; phylum Chordata; class Aves; order Passeriformes; genus Pachycephala; species Pachycephala philippinensis. The sequence goes on along the minus strand of VWZT01004367.1, from coordinate 5,694 downwards.
TGTGCAGGAAAGCTCAACGAGCCCTGTGCTGTCCAGTGTTTATAAAGATGATAATGCCTTTTCTTAGATACTGGACTAGATTGCCCAGAGAAGTTGTGGATGCCCCATTCCTGGAAGTGTTCAAGGCCAGGCTGGATGGGACATTGAGCAACCTGGTCTAGTGGGAGGTGTCGCTGCCCATAGCAGGGGTTTGGAACTAGATGAACTTTAAGGTCCCTTCCAACTCAAACCACTCTTTGATTCAATGATTCTGTGATTGAATTATAACCATTTCGACTACCAGAAAGATGTCTTGGTCCCCTTTCCACACAGCTCTTGGCTACCACATTGCCATTCATCTCCCAAAGTGTGTTGCTAATTCATCTCCCAAAGTCCAGAGTAAACTGGATGCAACATCTCAACTCCCACTGGTAGTACGGCTGAAGTGAGGAGCGGGGTTGCAGTGATAGAGGTCATGCAGTTTCTCTAGCAAATGTGTTCTAATGCTTAACTATTTTTATAGCTAAAAAAAAATTCAAATATCCTGACATAAATAGTGCTCACTTCTTAACCTATTTACAGGTGACTTCGAGAAAACAGCTTATTTCCTTAGTCTTGGCAGGTATATTCAATATATAAAGGCTATTGTTTGATCTTTCTTTCTCCTTTTCATCTAGATAAAATAACCCAATTTCTTCAATAACTTAGGCAATTATTCTCTGTCCTCGTTTCATGCAGCTGATTATTTCCACCTTGCAAATGTCCTTGTAGAATTGCACCTCTTTTTCTGAAGGTTTCTCCATTTTCTCAAAATTATTCTGAATCCAACTTCAATGTGCTTGTAGATTCCAAAAGGTTGATGTCATCTGTAAATTTAATCAGTGTACTTGCCATTCCATCAGCCAGGCTGTTAATAAAACTGCTGAACATTACTGGAGCCATCACGGGCTCCCTTAGAATTCTGCTCAGTCCATTCCTCAAGTTGCACAGCAAACCTTTAATAACTGTTCTTTTTGTACAGCTTTAAAATCAAGTTTTTTCTCACCTGATAGGAATCCTATGGGGAAAATATTGTAGGCAGTATCAAAAGAATTGCAAAAATCAAGCTACATGGTGTCTCCTACTTCTCACCTGCAATTGCTACATTTTTTATCCTAGAAAATAGCCAAAGTGTGAACAGTTCTTGATGAAGAAAAGTTGGTGGCTGCTCATTCACCTGGTCATTCTTGGAATGATTAAAAATTGTGATTATTTTGGTATTTGCAGTCATAGGTACTACACAATGAACCAAAATATTCTTATACTAAATATATTCTTATACTAAATATATTCTTATATCTTGACATTTCAACTAATAACATCTTCTAATTAAATATACAGCTTCCAAGCACATATTTCAACAAAATACTTCCAATACAACAGCTCTCCCACTTCTTTTTTAAAAAAATATTTCCTTTTAATTATAGACATTACAAATACCTTTTCCAGTTTCTTCAATCTTGCTAATCTTCCACATTTCTATGGGTAATCTTTAAGCATCGTCTTATAAAGTAGCCTGTCTACACAATATGTCATATTTGCCTCTTAAAAGCATGTTGCTATAATTCTATAATTAGAATTTATACTGCCAGAATTATAAATGCAGCAAATTCACTTAGCTTACATATCATGTTATTATATGTCATTATCTTTTCTTCGTTGGTCTGCGTATAAACCAGAGAAATAAAACAAAATAAATTCCCTCAAATAATTAATAGGACATATATTTCATGTAGACAGAATATTCAATCGTTCTTTTCAAAATGTGTTTTAGCAAAATTAAAGCCTCTTTGGAAAACCCCAAGGTTTTTCAAGGGCATGTTACCCAAGAAAAATGTTAAGGTGGTTTGTTAGTTAAAACATGTTCATTTTTTTTTAAACAGATAGGTTTACATTTATTTGTGTGTCCCATTCTCTTCCCTTGCCTTCTCTTCCCTTCCCTTTTCTAATTTCCTTAATCATGTCATGGTTTAACCCCAGCCGCCAACCAACCAAGCTGCACACAGCCACTCACTCACTCCCCCACAAATGGGCTCAGGGAAAGAATTGGAAGGGTAAAAGCTTGAAAACTCATGGGTTGAGATAAAGACCATTTAATTGGGAAAGCAAAAGCCATGCACACAAGTAAAGTAAAACAGAGAATTCAGTCACATGGACAGGGAGGTGTTCAGCCATCTCTGGAGAGCAGGGCCCCCTCACATATAACAGTGACTTGGGAAGACAAATGCCATCATTCCAAATGTCTCCCGCTTCCTCCTTCTTCCCCCCACTTTATACACTGAGCATGGTTTCATATGGCTTGGAATATCCTTTTGATTAGTTTGGGTCACCTGTCCTGGCTGTGTCTCCTCCCAAACTCCAGGGCACCCCCAGCCTCCCCATCAGCATGGCCGTTGGAGAAGCAGAAAAAGCCTTGACTCCGTTTGAGCCCTGCTCAGCAACAACAAAACATCTCTGTATTACCAACCCTGTGTTCAGTATAAATACAAAACCTAGCCCCATACCAGCTATTGGGAAAAAAATTAACTAAATGCAGAGAAAGTGTAATAAAAACAAGCGCTATTGGATGACCTGCTTTTAGTAAAAATTAGCCATTTATTTGTTAAACCCCTCAGAGACCCTCACTGTAGATTTGAGGCCAGAAGTAGCCCTTGAGTACAGGCACAGGGAAAAGGATTAACTGAAGAGGTGAAAACCTCTGCACTGGTCTGTGGCAAGTAACAGAATGTCTGAAAAAGTGCAGTGGGCTTGTGTCATGATGATTATTACCCTGTAAATTTTTTGCATGACATCAATTTTGCATTATTACCTAAATTAGGTTACAATAAGAAAGTTGGATTATGTCAAATTATCAGTCACTTCATTGCTCATTAAGGAAACAACGAGTTACATCATCATTCTCAGTAAAACTTGATTTTTTCATCAGTATAATTCTTGATGGTTTACTTGTATTGAGAATTTTTACGAATCAGGGCTTTGTGGTACATTTTTTAATGTTCAAGCAGGTTATAGAAACTATCTGAATTATATGAAAGCTCTCTAGACTAACACAGAAACAAAAATTCAAAGTCTCACTTTCCCATTTTCTTGAATAATACTAGTGCAGTCTTGGTAACATAAATCATGCCCATCAATTGATTCTTCAAGATCTTCCTGCTTCCTAACATTTTTCTTTAGCCACCAGCCCCTTTTAACAGTACATTTTTTATTATTATAAGAAAACACAAAGACTCACAAAGTCTGAGACACGAAGTGCCTGAGATTTCCAATATGTGCTAAACTCTTTGCAAACAGCAAATATTAATATGATAGTTAAATCTAGTGAACCCCTTCAGGCATTCTGACATGCTCTAAAATTAAAGATATGGAGAAGATAACGAAAGACTGAGGACTATAATGACTGTGATGAAAAGCATTTTGCAAATGAGCTGACTCAGTCGGACAACTCTGATTATATAGGATTAATAATTGTGAGCCAGAGTATCATAATGTGTTCAAAAAATAATGCACTAGATTTAAAAAGTAACATTTTAAGCACTTCATAGCTAAATATAGAGGATAGCTTGTGGATAGTAAATCGCAAAGGACTAATTTTGTCATGTCTCACAGGGCATCTATTTGAGGCATTGGATTTGCTATTTAACATGCTCTTCAGAAGCCAGTACAAAAAAAAAAAATTAAAGTCTAGAGTCACAAGAGATCCTATTCACTCTCTTCCCACTGGTCATAATATGTCATTGTCTGAGCATCACTGCAATTCCACTATTACTATGCACTCGTCAGAACAACTACCTGAAAATTAAAGTGTGAACTATAATATACATAGATATTTGATGTTTCCAAAGCTGAATGTTCGTTTTCTGTTCAATAGTTCCTAACTTCAAAAAAAATTAATAAAAATAAGAAACAATTAAAATATGAAAAAAAAGAGATATTAATTTGCCTGCTATAATTTTTTAAAAAAACCTAGTGTTTTAATACATGTATTAATACTTGTTGTTGGCTGCTGTTTCTTAGATTCCAGTTTTAATATAACTTTATGACATAAAAAACACCCTATTGCATAAAGTCTGTTTCACATACTTGCAGAATCACAGAATCTCTCTGAGATTCTGAGATTCTCTAGTCCAAAAACATTGCTTAAACAGTTGGCTTCAGCAGGTTAGCCAGGGCTGTATCCAGTTGTGGTTTTAGTACCTCTGAAGTGTAGACATTCCGCAGATTCTCTGGGTCATTTGTCCCAGAGTTTTACCACTCCTACAATTAAAAAACGAAGTATTTTCTTGTGTTTAGACTGAATTCCATGTGTTTTAACTCGTGCCCATTGATGAGATGCCCTCAAGCCTTGTTCAGGCTGAGCAGGTCCAGCTTTCTCAGCCCAATTGCCCAGCCTGTCCAGGCTGATCTGTCTGGTACATCAATTGTATTTCCCAATTTTGTGTCATCTGCAAACCTGCTGAGGGTGGTCCAGACTTCTAGGTAATTGAGCAAGATGTTAAACAGTATTTCACTCAGTATCAATGCATGGAGTACACCTCTGGTGACTGGCCTCCAGACAGAGTTAGTGCGACTAATCACAGCCCTCTGGACCAAGCTAGTTTTCAGTCCAGTCTCTAATAGGGACTGTGTCAAAAGCCTTACTAAAATTTAATAAACAAAATTAGATTATACTGTAGTTCTTGGAAGTGTGAAAACCTGTGATTATAAATATAAATATGTTAGGCTCTCACGTCATCCAAAGGCATATTGAAAAGGAAAAAAAAAGCCACCAGGATATGCTTAAACCAGTTTTAAATAGCTTCTTTGACAAACTCTTTAAATGCATTCCTAAAAAAAGATTATATAAAGCTAAATTATGCCGCATTTGCATGAATTAGAAGTGACAGATAAGCACTAGTACTCACTAGGCAGTGATAATCACTCATCTGAGCTTATTTTACAACTGGTGCTATAATGTCTTCTAATATCTCAGTCAAAACAAAAATCTTCTATGATGTGTTCTTTTTAAAAATCAGAAAATTAGATTTAGAGCATTTATAATGTACATATCTGGGGAAATATTTGCACCTGATATTTCATATTATACCAAATCAGATTTTGCTATAGATCTTCTTTAAATTCTGAAAAGGTATACTCCATTTCAGTGTGCCAATAGTCCAAAAATATGAAGTCTTTGGGATGTGTTCTTTCCTCAGACACCATCTGTCAATGAAGCTGTTCATTCAGTATGAAAGTTTTTTGTCTTTTGGGGGGTTGCTATGTTTTCTTTTGTTATTGTTGTGATTCCGGTATGCTTTGAATTAAATAATTCATTTTAAAATAAATGTTTGGCTCACCTGAATTTTTTACAAACCATGTATTATGAAAAGCACAGATTTTTTGATTCAATATTGCTTCTCTTTTAGCAATCCTTGTTTGCATGGGATTATACTTTCAGCAGTTTTTATAAAACAATAAGTTCCACAATTTTTGAGCAGGGATGCATTGAAACATTATATCTTGCTAAATAATTAAGTTTTGGTTGAAAGTTAAGATGGGAATTTTAGTGAAAAGGAAACATTAGGAAAAGAGAACTTTAGAATTTGCTTAACTTCTGGTGACTTAAATATTTAGTCTTATAGAATGGTAATCAGAAACATGCCACTTTTTACAGATATATATTTATATATGTATTTT
>VWZT01004362.1:1430-27422 GCA_013397055.1 Pachycephala philippinensis | reverse complement strand
GGTTGGGGTGGAAAGGGTTTTTTTAAAGTGCTTATTTCACTTCTCATTATGCTCCTCTGACTCTGTTAGTAATAAACTCACTTTGTACCTCTAAGCTGAGCCTGTTTTGCCCTTGGAGTCCTTTTTTTTCGCTCCTTATGTCAACTCATGAAGCCTTCAATCACTTTTTCTCTCCTCTGCCCAGCCGTAGCAGTGGGGGAGTGAGTGAGTGGCTTTTGTGTGTGCCTGGCGTTTGGCCTGTGTCAAACTACGACAATTACATAATTCTGGTCCATTAATTAATAGTCTATCATTTGTCGGTTATTGATTTCTCACTTCTCATGCTAATTAGTCCCTAGCTTTCGTATATTTTTTGACTTTCCAGTGCATACACTGAGTCTTCCTTACCTCTTCTTTATCTTCTGGTTTCTGCCAAATGTCCTCATGGTCCATAAATTCTGCATTCCAAGTGTCCAACCTCAATGACACACCTTTCCCTCCCAGGATTTGTTCATTGAAGCACATCAGAGTTAGTTTCTCAAAACTTCCAAGTTCCAGTAATTTTCCCAAGGTGTGTTCGTACAAAATGAGCTCATGACAACTTTGCTAAATGCTGGCTAAAATTTATGTAAGGCTAAAACACTGCTTACCATTAATACACTGGTTATGATTAATTAAAAAGAATTAATTAGAACTTAATTAAGACCATTGATTTTAACAAAATTGGAACAGTTATATCATTTCCAACACCGGGATGGGCAAGTTTGGGTTTAATTCCCAAGATTTCTGACTCAAGGCATTTACAATCACACCTTTTTTAAGGGCTCATCTGCCAGGCCTGCTGAACCCCAAACTTTCAGGCTTTGCAGTGAAAACAAGGCCATGAAGATTACTGAAATTCATGGATTTGGGTATCCACTTAGGATTTGTGTATATTTTCTAAGAAGAGTTCACCTGGCACCACATCAAACGCAGATTGTCCCCGAGGAAGTCATTTGTGTCATATATCATGGTTTCCGACTGATCTTGCTTGTGGTTTTGGCTCTTATTAAATGTCTCCTTGGTAGACAAATAGCAACATCAATAAATATCCTTTCCTGTTTGCCTTGAAATAAAGATTGAGTAGCGCACCACAAAATAATCCAGGGGTGCAGCAAAGCAAAACAGTCCTCCAAAATAAAGAGTACTGTAAAGAAAGGGAGAAAGGAGTCTGAAAACCATAAAAACCAAGAACTGAACAGTGAAACAAACACTCTGATATTTAGGACAAAACAAAATTCAAGAACTCAGCAAAAGCAGCCAGAATAATCTGCAGGAAGGTGTTATTAACATTTAGAACTTAGGGTTGATAATTCACCTGTGTAAGTGCTGCACATCAAGGTACATAATTAGATGTCCTAATTGAGGGTTTGACTAATTGCCACAGGCAGCAACACGACTGAAATGGTGCCACTGTAAGGCTGGGGTCTCTCTGCTCTCTACACTCTGTTTTTCTGGCTTTGCTTCCTACCTATTGTGAAATTGTAGGTTTGGATTTGGTTTAATTGCTGGGTTTAGACCTTCTCTCACCTCTCCGTGAATAGAAGCATTTTGCATGATTTCTGGAATACCTGGACGTAAGGAAGAAAAAAGGAGCTCTAAAAGCAATTTCAGGGTAGATCAGGAGCTGCTCAGATGGCACAGGAGGTTGTACAAAAATTGGAGAAAGGAAAGGACAGACTCGGTACTGAAGATGGTGAGAAGGAAAGATAATTGGAACGCTGTAGAAATGAAACTGTTGTGTAGACTTTACACTTCTGAATTTACACTTATCCTTGGATATGTAGTTTAGTCTGCTAAATTTAGGCACAGCCTAATGATAGTTCTTTATAATTAATTAATGGGTTTTGCTACATATGGATAAATATATCCCAAGACTGCAGTGAGAATGGTGCAGCTCTGGAGAAGTGAATGCTGTTGTGCAGCTGCAGCTGCCTGCAGCAGTCACACAGATCTGCTTCCTACAGATTTAAGCAGGTTGTATCCATGAAATCCACTGATGTATCCCTAAATTTCTACAAAAGCAGAACACCAGGTCAGAGAAAATCCAATCACTTTAGTTACCAGCTTGATAATACTTGCATTGCTTTATTGGTTTAAGCAGAGTTAGCAGCCATACAAAGTTATTTGTCAGTGTTTAGGAAATGCTGAATTCCTGCAGCACTTGGACCTTCCCTCTCTGGTGGGAAACTGTCTACTCTGTGACTGCCAGTCCCCTTAAGGAAATTTATACTCATGCAGACACACAGCATCAAATTCATGGATTCCTTAAGCCTGGCCTAATCCCTGTTTCGAGGCTGTTAAAGACTCCAGTTCACCTTTCCTTTATTAGTTTTGCTCTGATGTTCAGCTTATCCATCAGCCCCCCGGGATAAACCAGTCTGGAAGTTCAGGACAGCATCTGTGGTTTGTCTTTCAAGTGCCAGCTTTGACCAAACCGTCCTCAACAGCAACTTTTAGAAATCCTGAGCATTTTCCAGTGCTGGCAATACAGATGCTTCAGAGAAAACATCTTCAGTGTTCCTCTGCAGTGTGAAACAGCCCTTGGGGCTTGGTTCTGCTTGGCTGTGCTGCAGGAGACTGATGTTTCCTCCCTCTTGGGTGTTTCTGGATCAGGATTAAATCAAGCAGGCAAAAAGTACGTATTTTTGCCTCGTATTCCTCATTCAATGCATATCTTTATCCAAAAACTTATCTATCTATCTGATATATAAAATCAAGCTATGTCCAGCTTTCATTGGCCAAGAAAAGGCAGCAAAACTTCCAATGGACTAAAGAGTTCCCATAAAATCTGCCCCATTCACCAAATTTCACATCCCCTCTCCCCCAGGCCCCCTGCCTGCTGTAACAACTTTATTTTGGGAGGAAATAAGTCAGACTTCTTTCTGCCACTGGCACCAGTGCACATCTCTGAGGCTGATCCTACTCCACCCACTGCAGGATTTTGGGAGGCTGTTCCTGCAGGTTCTCAGCCTTGAAGGGAAAAAATCAGCCCTCTATGCACAGCTTTTCTCATGAGCCATGGCAGAGAACACCCTCTCCCTCCTCCTGGCATTGTGGCTGCCTGCAGGGACTTTTGTTTTTTCAATAAAAGCTGTGTCTCTGCAGGTTTTCTCCTTGCTGTTCTGGTTTTCCACAATCCCACATTTCTCTAGGTGATCCAGGCTGATTTTAAGCAAATTATTCAGTCTTACCATGGCCTTTCAGCTTAGGAAGTGAAAGAAATAAATTGGTATTTGAGCTGTCTGCTCAAGACAAAATAAAGATTTCCTGGGTTTGTAGCATGCAGGTTTAAGGCTTGTCCATCCCAGAATATCTTGTGAAAATCTACACATTTCCTGGATAAATCTGAACGTGTGCCATGTTTTTTCTGCTGTTCCCAGAAGACTGTGTGGATTTAAGGGAATTAAAACCCTCTGCACCCACCTTCCACAGAAGATATGAGCCAGAACTATGATTTCCTCTTGCTGCTTTACACTACTTTGGTGACACAAACCAGCCACACAGTTAAAAATCCCCTTCACTAAAGGGACTTGTAGGTTAGTGGGTAACTCTGCCACTGGTGGAAAAATCCCACAGTCGAGCTGCCCTCAAATCAACATGAACAGAGCCATCATTAAAGATATATTTAAATATATCCCTAATAAAAATCTGTGTTGTCAGTGCAAGGCCTTGTGGACTTGGCTGATTTGGCCACGTGAGTGGTTACAACCATCAATAAACTGCATCTCTTGAGTGCCTTTTCTATTCAGGATAAAGAGTTTGTTCCCACAACCACAGGGAATGGTTTTATTTACACCTGGGGATCCCACGAGAGAGCAGGAGATTTTCTGTGAGCCTTCTTAAGATCATAATTGTTGATGGGATTTGTCTTGCCTGACTGCCAGGCTGATGTCTCATGTAAGGCAATTATCAGAGTTTCTTCCACGAGAGAGAAACTGGCACTTCCAGGGGGGATTTCCTCCCATCTTTAAATGAAAAAACCACAAAATGAATCACACTGTAGAAGTGTTCCCACCTTTCTAATGAGCAGAGAAGGAATCCAGATGATTTTGCACACAGCTGGGTAGGATACCATAGGATGTATGGGTAGGACAGCTCATTTGTTGAGACATGTTTGTGCTCTGCTGTGATTTTTACAGGTGGATTTCCAAACCCTGAGACTGGAGGTGACACTGGAGCTTTTTTGGGGCCAATTTCTCACTGGCCCAAGAGCTCTGGTCCCCTTTGTCCCCCCAAGGAGCATCCCAGAGCTCAGTCCAAGCCGTGAGCACTGGGGCGTTATCCTGGGAGCTCTGCCAGACACAGATTGGAAGGACTCTGTTTTCATTCCAAGTAGATTTGGGTTTTCTCTCTGTGTGGGTCGGGGGTAGAAGACACACTGAGTTTTTGGACAATGTTTATTGTAACACCTCCTTGCTCAGCTGCTGCTTGAAATCCCGTTTTAAAATGTTGACAGACATTTGTGGTCATATCTTCAGTTTAACAGGAATAGCAAATTTTCCAGGCTAACAGGAGACACTGGGCCCAGTTTTTTCTAGAAAACTGACTATGTTAGAGAAACCTCTTTCATTTCTCACAACAACAACTGCAGAAGTTTTAATCTGGGGCTTTTGGAAGGGCAGAACATTCCCAGCTTGACTTTGGAGTTTTCTGTTTCTCAAGCATTGTTTGGATTTGTTGGCTTAGGTTCTTTTTTTCATCTAGAGAATGAGAGGAGGAAAAAACCAAACTCTCCTCTGGGAAAACCAGAAAAATTTGAAATGGGGCCAGTGAAAGATAACAGCCATGGAAGACTGCAATACAATTAAATTGTGTTAATTTTCAGATGATTATGCATATTTTTTTAAACAGTTCTGCAAAGTTCTCCCTCCACCCCAAATTAGTCTCTTCTCTTTCTTGGAACTTGCGAGGAAAAAAAAAAATGTAAGAAAACCATTGTTACCCTAAACTTCCTTAAGCTGTTCAAATCCACATCTGTCGTCTGGGGAATCACCTCATTTCCTCCTGAAATCCTTTGCATTACATCCAAGCCTTCTGGTCCAGAGTGAGGGTTTAGTTCAGGAGTTATTTCAGTGCTCTCTGGCTGAGATCCTGGTAATTTATACGATGTTAACACAAAGTCACACTTGAGTGAGATGGGAGCTCAATAATAATTTAACCCCTCCACCTCTCCCTTCTCTAAGCACAGGAGTCAGAGCACGGCAGGGCCTGGAGGGTCAGAACCCTGTCAGAGGCTGCAGGTTTGGCCCAACACAGCCAAAAAGCTGGGTGGCCTTTGGGCAAACAACATCTTTCTCCTCCCAACCTTCCAGTTCCACTTTCCCCTTCAGTTCCTGAACTCTGCTGCACTGGGAAAGGCTTTTAAACACCAAGGAGAGCCTGAAACCCCACGTGTTTCACAGACAGCTTCCCTCATCCAAGCACGGCCCTCTGACTGTACTCATGCCAAAACCCAGGCACGGCTGCAGCCTTTTGTTTCGTGTTTCATGGTTTTGATTTGGACATCTGAGCTGAGAGTGACGTGCTCCTAAGAAATCTGGCTAATCACCCTTGATTGTCTCATCAATGATCTGCCTAGAGCAGGATGTGGAGGGGAACTCTTCCCCTGGGAGTTGTCTTTGTGGGTCAAAACATTTCAGGAGATGGGGAAAAGATTGCTGAACATGAGGGAGAAAATGACTTTTGATTGCCCTTCTTCTCTTTGCTTTATTGTCCTTTGCTTGCTTGATGAGGCTCTTTGGCCTTGGAATGAACCCTGGATTAGTTTCAGTGGAATGTGGGACCAGATTGGAAATCAGCAATGTGAACAGAATTTCGCTGCAGCCTCTCTGCCACGGCTGGACCTGGAGAGCTGCTGCCCTCCCCAGCAATCTGTTCCCTTCCAGAGCACAGAGAAACTCCCAGCTGTAGGTGCTGCCTCCCCCAGGGTGTGGGAACTCCAGGATTTCTCAAAGGCAGTGTGTGGATGTGCACAAACACAGACTCTGATGATGCCTGAAGAGGCCAGCCTAGAAACAGAGACTGGACAGGAGGAAGGGAATAAAGGTGGATATTTATTTGAAAGGCCTTCAGAGGCACACCCTGGGCAGGCCAAAGGCTGCACCCAAGATGGACCCCGAGTCATGAGTTCTTCACACTTTTATAGCTTTGGTCCATTTGCATCTCAGCATAATTTCACCAATTAAACTTTAGCTAATGATGGAATTTCCCCTCAGCTTGCCCCCCGTCTCAAGATGCTGGGTTACACATTTTGGGCCTAGGCCGGGCTGGGTGTCCTTGGAGAGCAGCCTGGAGAGGCTTTGTTCTGTCTGTCTCAGCATGAGAGAGCAGCAGCTCCCAGGCTGCAGGACACTGCAGAGCTACACACTGGGAATGCACAACTTGAAAAATATAAAAGTTAAAACCTTAGGCATCACTGAAAAGCCCAGAAATCCAAATATTCATCAGTTGGCAGAGCAGCCAGAGAGAAAGACTTCTCTGAAAGAGGACTGTGAGAGATATGTTACAAAACAGAGAATTATAGAATGGTTTGGGTTGGACGGGACAGGGACTGGGACACCTTCCACTGTCCCAGGCTGCTCCAAGCCCCAGTGTCCAACCTGGACTTGAACACTGCCAGGGATCCAGGGGCAGTCACAGCTTCTCTGGGCACCCTGTGCCAGGGCCTCCCCACCCTCACCGGGAAGGGTTTCCTCCTAATATTTAATCTAACCCCACTCTCTGCCAGTTTGAAGCCATTCCCCCTTGTCCACACGTAGAAGAAGAGAGGTAGATCCATCATAGCCAATATCGGAGACCTTTTATGGAGCTTTTGCTGCCTCCCAGGTTTGCAGAATTAACAGGTGATTTTGGCTTTATTTGACAAGATCTTGGCAGGAAGAGGCTACAGGGGTGGTTCCTGTGCTGGACACAGCCAGTCCGAGGTGTCTCCAAACCAAACCCTCCACTGGCCAAAGCTCAGCCCATCGGCCAAGCTGGAGGAACCTCTGTGAAAACATATTTAGGAAAGGGTTAAACCCCAGGTGTGAGAGGAGTTAAAAAGGTGTGAGGAGCAATCCAGCAGCACCAGGGCTGAGCACGAAGAGGGGCAGTGGCAGAGCAGCTGGGGGGGGCTGGCAGCTGGGTGAGGTCACCACCACAGCAGGTGATGGTCCTGGTGGGAATTGCACTTCCAAGGTTCTTGTGTAACTGAGCCGTTTGAACTCGTCCTCACCCCCATTTGTTCTGATTTCCTCTTTCATCCCCAGAAGCTGTGCAAGGTCTGTGAGATTCCTCTTGCCAAACCCATCTCTGCCAAAAATGAGGAAACTTAATCACCTACAGCTCCCCGTCTCAGAGTCTGTATCCCGTTACATCCCTCTGAAGTGGTGCATGAAAAGATGGTTTTTCCTGCATTAATCTGGGGATCAAATCTGACTTTTAACAGAGCAAATCCTTTGTGCTCATAACAAAATCACGTGTGGGAGACAAAAGGATTTCCTTCTGTAAACTGCTCTTGAGTTGTTTGGGGTTTTTTTTCATTCCATACTTAACTGCTGTCAATCCTTTTTTTTTTTTTTGGAAATAAAACAATGTCAAAATAATCCCGCCATCTCAGGAGTCAACCTCAAAGACACAATTGATAATTAATTTTGTAATTTTTGGTTACTATTTGCTGAGGGGAGATTTTAAGGCAGGAGCCTGAGCTGTGAAGAATCTTTGCTGGGCAGTGGAAAGGTGATGGTGAATCCCACGTTGTTCCCACCTGGATGGCTGTTTAGGTCAGGGTCATCTTCCACAGCATCTCTGATTTTAGATCAAATGTGAAAGTTGAGGGAAACATCAGCCTTGTCTGCAGATGTATGGATCTCTCCTGAGTAATATTAAACCTGCTGCAGAGAAGAGGAGATTCTGAAAGAAGTGCTGTGAAAAGCAGACAGAAGAGAGAGATTTTGGGAGCAGAAGAACAATTGAGGGAGAGAATGATGAATGATGAAGTGATGAAGTGATGAAGGATTGCAATGATCTGCCTGACCCAACTTTCTTCACACATTCTTTGGTGAAAGCTGGTGCTGCTTCCTTCCTGTGCATCCTGCTCTCACCTCCATCCCTGCTCCCTTATTCCCTTATCAAACTGCCAGGAAAAAACCACGTGCTCTCAGTTCTTCTAAAATTCCTGACTGCTGTGATTGCAGGTGATTCTTGAGGGCAGGACAATGCCAGAGTGCTCTGGGAGGATGTCCCTAGTCTCTGTTACACATCTGGTTAAAGCAATTCAGCATCCTGGCTGCAGAGCAGCAATCCAAGAGTGCAGGGGAAGCAGTCGATCATAAAGGCACAGCTCTCTCTCATGTCAGGACTTAGCAAAAACCTGTTTCCTGCAGATTGAGACAGGCTACAGCATCAAAAATGCTTGTGATCATCTCTTAATTGGCATTGTTCCTTCTCTGCCACATGGGCCAGACCACCAGGCCCCCAGTGACACCTCGGGGTCCCCACGGGCCCCTCAGCTGAGCTCCTGGGGTGTTGTCAGGGCAGACTGGGGGGGTGTTGCAGTAACCTTGAGTGCCAAACTCACTTTCCTCCCTCCTAGGAACACTCTATGGATTTGTGAGTGGTGAAATACATAATCCACAGCAAAATCCCTGATGGATGACAGGTGTACATTGCTACAAAACTTGATCCCTGTGATGGGAATCAGAAAGAGAGCTGGGAAGGATTACTCACAAAGGATGAAGAAATAAATGAGTGATGGAAGACTTGTGGTGGGAATGAAAGTGTTCATGCAGTGACAACCCATAACAACCACCTCGAATCATCTTTGGGCTCTTGTTGGAGTGAGAGCTCCTCTGGACCCAGGCCCAGAGCGAAGACAAAGCACAGGGGTTGAATTAAAACCTTTGAATAAGCTGAAATACATGAAGCCACACCAAAGTGAAATAGAAATGTAGATTTTTAACTTTTAGTAGAAATATATGCTAAGTGCTTTAAACACTGAAAAGCTGCAGCAAAAGAGACCTTAAACACAGTTCTTACTGCAGCAGTGTTACCCTTTCACAGAATTTCTTTACTCTAGACAAAACATAGATGGAACTATGCTGTTCACATTTTTTAGATAGAGTGTTCACATAAACAATAAGAGCTGATAGAAACTATATACACAAATCTGTGTAATACCTATGTAATATTTGTGTAAGACTTACTATTGTTAGAATTAGACCAGGATAGGTCAAAAAAATAAAAATTAAAGTCGTGTCTTAATCTTATTGGTTAATTAACAAATATAATCCACACTTCTGTAAGTTTAGAGAAGAGTAAGAAGTTTTCTTACTTGCTGTTTCGCCTGCTGCTGCTGCTGTTAGTGCTTGGCTTTATCATGTATCCCCTTTGAACTCTACCTTCAGAAAACTATGAGACTATAGAATAAAGAATTTTAGCAGGACAGCAGCCTCCTCTGCTCCTTCACCTTTGGCTACAAAGGGAGGGTGTCCGATGAGCAAGCTTCAACAGGCTCTGAGGGTGCTTGGAGCTCAGTGGGATCTACCCATAACAACCACCCCGAACCATCTTTGGGCTCTGAGGGTGCTTGGAGCTCAGTGGGATCTACCCATAACAACCACCCCGAACCATCTTTGGGCTCTGAGGGTGCTTGGAGCTCAGTGGGATCTACCCATAACAACCACCCCGAACCATCTTTGGGCTCTGAGGGTGCTTGGAGCTCAGTGGGATCTACCCATAACAACCACCCCGAACCATCTTTGGGCTCTGAGGGTGCTTGGAGCTCAGTGGGATCTACCCATAACAACCACCCCGAACCATCTTTGGGCTCTGAGGGTGCTTGGAGCTCAGTGGGATCTCTGTGGAAGCAGTGCGAGGACACCTGAGTTGGGGGGAAATGCCACAGAGTGTGTGTGTCCTAGTCCTGGCCCTGCTGATTTCCTGCCCTGTGTTCCTGGGTAAGGTGCTTCCCCTCTGTACTTTCTTCATGTATAAAACACTAAGGATTGAATTTACCTCCTTTGTAAAGCTGAGTGAGATTGGGTGGATATCAAAGGACAGATATGAGTGTTACAACTCTTGGGAACCCCAGTGTTGTCTCTAGTTCAGAGTGGGATTTGTGGGTGGGCAGGAATTTGAGTGAGAAAATATTAATCTCTCTTTGATTTTTCTTCTTTTCTTCTTTTCCCTTCTTTTCTGTATGCTGATTCAGCTCCAAATTCAGGATGTGGAAGTAAACAGGGAGAAGTAATTCAGGAAACGGCCCTGTGGAATCAAAATGTTCCAGACAGTCCTGAAACAGCCCTAAACTAATTTCCCCAAGCCCCCAAACTGATTTTCACAAGTCACGTTTGTTCTGCCTGTGATGGTGATTGGTGAGTGATCTCCCCCTGCCCTTATCTCAACACAAAACCCTTTAATTCTATTTTCCCACCCCAATTTGTTGGCCACCCGACATCCATCCAGAGCCCACAGTGGCAAAGCTGAGTATGGCCTTTCATGGTACAATTATTCCACGCGTGTCTCACACCAGGAATGTGACTGTCCCTCCTAAGGAAGGCACATCTTGAAATGAAGCAGTTTTCTAGGGCATTATCCTCAGAAATGGCCTCAGAAATAGGTGATGTGGAGTGTTGGCATATTGCAGAAATCAAGGATGATCCTAAGAATCCACAGGAAGATGATCACGGACTTCACTGAATCCAAAAGTTCCCTCATACATTTTATAACTTTGGCAATGTGTTGTGCCATGAGGGAATGAAATGAAAATGTTACCAAGGCTTTCCCTCACAAAGGTTTATTGGTTCACTGGGAGGTAATCAAAAGGAGAAGGAAGAAAAAGGGAAAACACAAAAATTCCTGCACTAAAAAGGCAAGCCAAGGCAGGAGAATTATAGAACCATGGAATCATAGAACGGTGTGAGTTGGAAAGAATTTTAAAAATCATCCCATGGGCAGGGACACCTTCCCCTGTCCCAGGCTGCTCCAAGCCCCAGTGTCCAGCCTGGCCTTGGGCACTGCCAGGGATCCAGGGGCAGCCACAGCTGCTCTGGGCACCCTGTGCCAGGGCCTCCCCACCCTCCCAGGGAACAATTCCTTCCCAATATCCCATCCAGCCCTGCCCTCTGGCACTGGGAAGCCATTCCCTGGCTCCTGTCCCTCCAGCCCTTGGGAATTGTCTCTCTCCATGTTTCCTGTGGCTCCTTCAGGCCCTGCAAGGCCACAGTGAGCTCACCCCAGAGCTTCTCCTCTCCAGGCTGAACAATCCCAGCTCTCGCAGCCTTTCCTCCCAGCAGAGCTGCTCCATCCCTCTGCTCATCCTGGTGCCTCCTCTGGACTCTCTCCAGCAGCTCCATGTCCTCCCCGTGCTGGGATTATGAAGTGCTCTGACTTCTTATATTTGATCAGAACTTTTGTTCCCTGACCCCAATCATTGCAGAAGCACCTCCTCAGGTTTGCAGCCTGTTTGGGCTGCACAGGCCCCACAAATCCCTCCTCAGCGGGGTCATACAGACCCTGCCTGTGCTCCAGGGGCAGTCAGGGCTGTGCCATGAGTTAGAAGTTTCAGGCTCCCCATGTTCTGTTTTGCCATCCCTGATTTGTCTGTTTCTTGGTTCACCTGCAGCGTTTTCCTGCTGGCACCAACATCAGCAGGTGCTGGCAAGGGTCTAGAAGAACCCAAAGAGGTTCAAAGGCTCTGAGCACGCAGATTTTGTGAGCAGCACAGTACTGGTTTCACAGCAGTTCTTTATCTTTGGGTCAAAGTGATGAATTACTTTTGGGAATAATATGAGATTTTTAAAGCCTTTTCCTCTGTGCACCAGTTTCAGACAGATGGTGACATTTCCCTTCATTATACTCCTAATTTTCCTAAGGAATTGACTAACCAAGTAAAAAAGTCAAACCAATTATGGTGGGCTTGGGGCACAGTTTTTTTCCTCACAAAACAGTACCTGAAATCTCCTGACTTATTGTTTACTTAGGAGAAATTTGCATATGAAGGCAGAAGTGCTTATGCTTTTAACTGTATCAAAGCAGTATTACCATCACAATAGAGATCACAGAATCACAGAATCATTTGGGTTGGAAAAGGTCTTTAAGACCATCAAGTGCAACCCTTAAATTAACACTGCCAAGCCCAGCACTGAACCATGTCCCTTAAAGTCACATCTACACCTCTTTAAACATCTCCAGGGTCGGTGACTCCTCCACCACCCAGGGCAGCCTGTTCCAACCCTTTTCTGTGAAGGAATTTTCCTGATATCCATATTCCTAATAATCCCCAGTGCTGCCACATCCTTAGCCGTCCTTCCTGGGAGAGTCAAGGGGTTCTGATGTTAAAGTGAAATAGGAACACACAAAATTCCCACCTTATCCTATGGCTGTGGGTGCAGGCCCTAAATTACTCACCCTGATTCCCACCCTAGACACTTCCCAAGTGTGAAGAATTTGTGAACTTTATTGGGGGCAGATGCACCAGAAGAAACTCGAGGCACCACATCCCAACAGCTGGTGACAGGAAGGCAGATTTGTGCCTAGGGAATTCATCTGCTTCTGCAGTGCTCCTCTGGAGTATGTGCAGCTGCTGTAATTGGGAAAATGTGTCAGAAATTAGATTAGGTTGGTTTCCAGTGGAAGGCACCACTAAGGTGGATATGGTGATAACAAGCTGATATGTCATCCCCATGGAGATCCACATTATTTTTACAGGATTTGAGTAATTTAGACTCAGACGGGCCAATTTCCCCCAATAAAATGAATGTCAGGGATAATACAGATGCCATAATGCTGTTAATCAAACGAGCTTAAGCTGTAACTCTCCTCGTGAGTGAGAAGGGCAATACAGACACAAAAACCACTGTGGTGATGTTTAGAAATTATGAAACTGAAATACTAGATAGTGACATTTGATATGGTGGTATTTCCATCGGTTTAAGGACTTGGATGATCCTTGTGGGTCCCTCCCAACTCAGAATATTCTGTGATTGTGTCCTGTGCAAGAACCCTGCTACCTCCATCCTCGTTGTTGCATATCGTAATGAGTGTGATGACAAAAACCCTGTGGGAAGGGACAAATGCCCTCCAAACCTCAGCTGTGAGGTGACAGCCTGATGAAACACGACAGGTGAGTTGCTGAAACATGAGTCTGGAAGCCTCAGGGCTTTTGTGTAAGTTTGTCATGTGCCTCTGGCAGATCCTGTCCCCTCAAGCATCTCTTTGTGCCTCTGTGCTGTGGTTTCCACGAGCATCTGGGATGTCCAGCACACCGCAGGCCCTAAATTTGACTGTGACCTGATGGGGACCTCTCCCACTGATGCCTTGGGTTTTAACTTTTGTATTTTTCAAGTTCTGCATTCCCAGTGTGTAACTCTGCAGTGTCCTGCAGCCTGGGAGCTGCTGCTCTCTCATGCTGAGACAGACAGAACAAAGCCTCTCCAGGCTGCTCTCCAAGGACACCCAGCCCGGCCTAGGCCCAAAATGTGTAACCCAGCATCTTGAGAAAGGGGGGCAAGCTGAGGGGAAATTCCATCATTAGCTAAAGTTTAATTGGTGAAATTGGGTTGAGATGCAAATGGAGCAAAGCTATAAAAGTGTGAAGAACTCGTGACTCGGGGTCCATCTTGGGTGCAGCCTTTGGCCTGCCCAGGGTGTGCCTCTGAAGGCCTTTCAAATAAATATCCACCTTTATTCCCTTCCTCCTGTCTGGTCTCTGTTTCTAGGTTGGCCTCTTTAGGCATCACTCTAAGTCAGGACGTGCCAGGGAATGTTACAGATAAGCCTGAGATGTTTAAAAGGCCGGCTACTTTTACATGGAAGAAACTGTCTGATTTTTCTGGAACACGGCCATTCATTAAGTTTTATTTCATAATTGTATCTTTAAACAAACTCATTGGCATTTCTTTTTCTGCTAGCTCCAAGATAATAAATAGAAGATTCTTTTATACATAAGAATTCTGGACAAAGCAGGAATTTCAATGTAATCTCAGAATTAGAAGGATTTTTTCCATAATTCATGGTTAAATATCTCCAGAACTGCCAGCTCTATACCTGTTGGACAAAGAAGTTGAAATTTATTTCCTCTTCCATGAAACAAACACGGCATTTTTGCCTCCTGAATACAAAAACAGGTTTTGCAGCCCTAATTATTAACCATTCTTTATCCTAACAATCTCACAATCTGTAACATGTTCAGTAACAAAAAACATCTTGGGTGCAGCCTTTGGCCTGCCCAGGGTGTGCTTCTGAAGGCCTTTCTAATAGATATCCACCTTTATTCCCTTCCTCCTGTCTGGTCTCTGTTTCTAGGTTGGCCTCTTTAGGCATCAACACAAGTGAAAATGTCCTCCTGAAATTTCTCCAGACACGAGGCAGCCACATTTCCACAAAGCTTACCCTGCAACAAGTCCTTTTCTGGTGGGATCTCCAGGCCACAACACAGATGGAGAATGTTGCTGTTCCTTCCCACAGGCTCACAGCCCTGGGAGGGAGGAACACTCTTCTGCCACCTCAGTGCTAAAATCTTTCAGCACTTCTGCTGCCTCCAGCAGGGATCCAATGGATTAGGCATGAAGAGAAAAATACATCCATTGAGTTGATAACCCGAAGGGGCTCTCTAAGGATGAAATCCTGGCAAATCCACGCTGTGTGCCAGGATATCATTGACATAGTTGCTAAAAGAATATTTGCTTTTAAAAAATTCCTTCTGTGGGGAAATGTGGCAGGAAAGTGACTGGAAAAGGCCCTGGGGGTGCTGGTGCCAGGGGCTGGACACGAGCCCAGGGGTGCCCAGGGGGGCAAGAGGCCACTGGCACCGGGCCTGGATGAGGAATTGTGTGTCCAGCAGGAGCAGGGCAGGGATTGTCCCTCTGTGCTGGGCACTGAGAGGCCCCTCAAATCTGTGAGAGAACAAACTCTGTCCCTGGGACAGCATTTACAGCAGAAACAGCCTTTGGTAAGGGGTGTTTGAGAGGAAGATGCTTCAGTGCTGCTGATCTCTGGCATTGTTTTTTTTTCTGATATCCTGGAGCAGAAATTGATGTGGACTAATGAAATACTTGCCCATCTTTAATTGCCAAGCTGTTCCATGAGCCGGGTGACTCCAGGAGGGTTAGGTAACACGGAGTTGGGGATGTTTGCGGGACGGAGATGCCATCTAGTGGGAGCAGCGGCTTGGGAGAGAGCAGGAGAGGAGAGGAGAGGAGGGTCCTGGCAGCGCACCCCTCCCTTTCCCCCCGCACAGCCGAACCCCAGTGTCACACACAGCCCTGGGTGGGTACATGCGGTGGCACCGGACTGGGTTCACCAGTGACAAAACCTGCTCTAGTGTGGGGAAAAAAAATAATAGACAAAAAAAGAGATTTGTGCTTTCCTTGATTCTTAAACTGAAAGTTGTGCTGGAAACCAGTCTCGGCCAGAGTGCTTGAAACCAGGGGCTGAGAGGGGAATCCTGAGTGGAAAGTTTGGGTAAGTCTGGCCTCAGACAGAGGGAGACACAGCATCAAGGAATAATGGAATATCCTGATTTGGAAGGGACCCACAGGGATCATTCAGTCCCACCCTGGCCCTGCCCAGACCTCCAACAATCCCCCCCTGGGCATCCCTGGCAGCGGTGCCCAAACGCTCCTGGAGCTCTGGCAGCCTCGGGGCCGTGCCCATTCCCTGGGGAGCCTGGGCAGTGCCCAGCACCCTTTCGGGGAAGAACCTTTCCCTGCTCTCCAGCCTGAGCCTGCCCTGGCCCAGCTCCAGCCGCTCCCTGGGTGCTGTCCCTGTCCCAGGAGCAGAGATCGGAGCTGGCCCTGGGGAGGAGCTGCAGCCCCCAAGGAGCTCTGACCTCAGTCTGCTCCAGCTGAACACGCCAAGTGACCTCAGCTGCTCCTCCTACAGCTTCCTCTGCAGACCCTTGTCCATTCGTTCTCTCCCTCCCTCTCCTGCTTTGTCCCTCTGGGCTGGTAACAAGTGAAACAGGTTCCTCAGGTGTGTCCACCTCAGCTATCCCATTTTCTCAGACGAGGTGATGGGCAGCGAATGTGTATTTCATGAAGTTCGCTGAACTGTGGAGATCCTCGAGCTGGCTGGGAAGGAGCCACTTGTGAACCTAAAGGAGTATGGGGGGCTGAGTTCAACCTCACATCAGTATCTCAGTATGGCACTTTTCAGCTTTTAATTTCGGTAAAGATGGGCAGGGACACCTTCCACTGTCCCAGGCTGCTCCAAGCCCCAATGTCCAACCTGGCCTTGGGCACTGCCAGGGACCCAGGGGCAGCCACAGCTGCTCTGGGCACCCTGTGCCAGGGCCTCAGCTCCCTCACAGGGAACAATTCCTTCCACATTTCAACCCAAATTTCCTCTGTTCCAATTTGAACCCATTCCCTGTGTCCTGTCACTCCAGCTCCTGATGAATTGTCCCTCTCCAGCTTCCCTGCAGCCCCTTCAGACACTGGAAGATGCTGTGAGGTTTCCACAGAACCTTCTCTTCTCCAGGCTGAACATCCCCAGCTGTCTCACCTATTTATAAGACAAGTGCTGAGGATGCAGCTCCTTGTGCTCAGGGGGGAAATTGTCACAGGTCCCCAGTGGGCAGCAGGGTGTGGGAGGGCTGAGGGACAGCAGGATGGCTCCAGAGCTGGGCCAAAGCACCGTGGAGTTCACCTCTTCTCTCACCATTCCTCTCTCCAGATCAGTCTCTGCTCCTTGTTCAGTTTAGAGCAGCAGAGGTTTTGCTCTGAATTCTCACTTTGACAGCTCCTGGAGACCCAAGGTGAGAGAGTCTTGTGGACTTTACCTTTTCCATGGGATTCCTGACCATTAAACAGCACCAACATTTCCAACATCAAAAGACTTCAGCAAGGGTCACTGCATCAGCACTCACCAAGGGCTTTGAAGATCCAGAGCATTTTCCACACATTTAGCCTTTATCTCAATCCACACTTGTGAATGAAGGGATTATAATGTCCTTAAAACCTCCTGATGCTCAGAGAACAGAATGTGAGTCTCCAGCTCCTGAGATCACTTTGCAGATGTATAATTTAAAAATGAAAAATTTTGCTCACACATTCAGCCAGTTCCCTTTTTTGCTTCCTTTTCCCTGTTGCTGCTCTTCTCTTCATCTATAAATAGCTACTCGAGTGCCTGGTCCCAAAGCAGTGCTGGAGCAGCTCTTCTTATTATCAGCAAAGCCTGATCATTTTGTCTGCCAAGAGCTTAAATGTGCTGACTTGAGCTGCAGAAAGACCTGGATGTGGGGGAAATGGCCTTGCTCTGCCTTTTTACCCAGGGGAGATCTCCAAGCTCCTTGTGCTGGCTCTGGGGGTCCCGTGTGGATCCTTCTGTGAGGCCATTTCACAGGAAACTGCCCAGTTCAGCAGGACTCTGCCTCCCTGTTGAGGTGCACCTTGATCCCAAACCCAGGGTTACAGATCCCACCTGTGGGAATCAGAAATTAAACGATTTTTGTGTCTCCACGAGGGTGAAATTCCTTGTGGAAGTTGGCCCCTGTGTTCTCAGGTGGGTTGAGTCCCTAATTATCTCTGCAGTTGGATGTATTTTGATGATGCAGGAGCTGCCCAACTCCTTGGAGTGCAGAACTCACCCACTGGTGTGGATTCATCCCCTGGGCTCCCCAGAGCTGGCACAGGAGGAATGCTGGACTGTGACTACGAGAGATTGAAGAGTATGAAGGGCTCTTAGTGCTGCTCTGGCAAGAGAGGTGAAAACAATTCCCATCCCTTTCCATCAGCAACCAAGTCACTGCCAGCACCAGCTGAAAAGAAAATGCTGGGGAAATACTCTAGGTGTGGGAAAGGAGTGATTTCTGATGCCGATATCCCTGTGTGTGGCAGGTATTTGCCAAGAGCAGACAGACCTGGATGTTGTTTTTCCAGCTCTCATTTAAGAGTTTTGTTTTGCTCGGTTCCTGCTGCAGTTCGCCCTGCAGGAGGCTCCTTCTGTGGGAGAGGTGGTTTTTATCCTTCACTCTGTGCCTGGACAGCAGGGACTGCTTCCCTCAGCCTCCTTTATTTGCTCCTGCAATAATACAGCTCTGCCTCGCTCCTTCTGTGGTTATTTCTTGAGGTCTTTCTTCCTTCTTTCCTGCTGAAAGCACATCAGAAAGCTTGGCCTGGTCATAAACTCACCAAGATATTTTTCAGGTAATTTATTTAAGAATTGATCATTAGCACTTTGTTCAGGGAGAAAAATAACGAGGCAACATGTAATTTTTTTTTCCTCTGAAAACTTTTGGGCATAAATATAAGGGAGTAATTTTCATCATCATTATTATTGTTGTTGTTGTTGTTGTTACATTGCTCCAAAAGTATAGCAGCAGTCAAGCCTGAGCTGATGCTGATGAGAATGAAAAGAAAAAAAACACCTCTCTTTGCAAAATTACTTTAAAGCCAAAATTCCCTGCAGCCAAAGTCATGTGTCTGATTGTGTCCAGCCTATCCAATCAAACCATGTTGAATCCATAGGAAAAGACCCCAGGAGCAAAGGAGCAGTAATAAAACAATCCCCATAAGTCACCAGCGAGTTATTTGTCAGATCAGGTGGGTTTGAAAGAGAAGCTGCACGTGGATGCTGAGATTTTCATGGATCTGGGAATTTTCAGCCACAGCTGCTTTGCTCCTATGGCCCTGCACTCCCTGGTAATGCCAGCATGGATTAACACCCCTCACCAACCCCTGACACTTGTGCCTAAAGAGGCCAGCCTAGAAACAGAGACTGGACAGGAGTAAGGGAATAAAGGTGGATATTTATTTGAAAGGCCTTCAGAGGCACACCCTGGGCAGGCCAAAGGCTGCACCCAAGATGGACCCCGAGTCACGAGTTCTTCACACTTTTATAGCTTTGGGCCATTTGCATCTCAACCCAATTTCACCAATTAAACTTTAGCTAACGATGGAATTTCCCCTCAGCTTGCCCCCCTTCTCAAGATGCTGGGTTACACATTTTGGGCCTAGGCCGGGCTGGGTGTCCTTGGAGAGCAGCCTGGAGAGGCTTTGTTCTGTCTGTCTCAGCATGAGAGAGCAGCAGCTCCCAGGCTGCAGGGCACTGCAGAGTCACACACTGGGAATGCACAACTTGAAAAATACAAGAGTTAAAACCTAAGGCATCACCCCATCCACTTGCACACCCACTGCTGGTTATCCAGAGTTTATTTTCCAGTCACTGGGCTCACAGAAACCTCCAATACGCCAAATTCTTTTTCTCAGTCTCACAACTTTGTGCTCACAACTTTCTCCTCAAGGTGAACAGTGCTGTCCCAGCACTCTGGTAGATTGTCTTCCTTCTGGATTTGGCTTTGACAGAAGGAACCTTTCCTCTCTGAGGAGAGCTCTGCCCATGATTACTACAGCAATTCCCATCCTGCCAGCCCTGGAGCAGCAAACAAACCAGCAGCTGCCTGGTGTGCTTCGTATTTCCCCCCTCAGCCCATTCCACGGACACAGATAAGCTGGGAAGAAAACCTGGTAAATTGATTTTATTTGTCAGGTAGAAAAACAATTTATAATGAGTGGGGAATTGAGAGTGAGCGGAATGTGAGGCTTTTTTTATTGGGAATGACTGCAGGTTTTGCTTTGCCTGCTTCAAGTTTGTTATCAGCAGTGTCAGAGTGCTGTCACGAAACATCACTGGCTTCAAAACCATGTGCTGTTTCCTACAAGTGAGAAATAAAATCATCTTTTAAACTGGACACTGTTGCCTGGTTATGGATGTGTGGCTGATGGAGTCTGCTGACTTTTGAATATCTGCCGCTGGTGAGCCCTTACCATCCTTGCTGAGCTCAGAGCAGCTGCACAGGTGGAATTCCAGGTGGAAAGAAACAGTGGGAGTCCCTCATTTGGGGTGTGACAACTTTTCATACCTCGTGCAGGGGTCACTGCAGGGCCATATCCTGACCTCAGCCAAGCTGCAGTGAAAAATGAGTGTTCTGAGCCTCTGCAAATTTTCCTGCTGGTGCTTCTGAGCCCTTTCCCAGCACTGCAGGGTGTATTTGTGCACGAAAGGTGGATATTATGCCCTGTGTGATTTTTCCATCAATTTTTGAGGATGCATGTAGGAAGTAATCTTATCCTCCAGCTACAAGTCAATGCAGAAGGAGGGAGAGTTTATGGAATCAGCCTCCAGATGATTTGACTAAAAAGGTGAGAAAAAAACCTCACTTTTACTAAAATATTACACTTTCTGCTCTCCACAGGATTACACAGACATTCACACTTGCTGTAGAGAGATGAATCAGGAGCTGGCTTTCAGAATAAAAATAATAGGAATAATTCATTCACCTGACTTGCTCCAAGCTCTGCTGAGCCAACAGAAGTAAGCAGGAGAACACTGCGAGGTGCAGGTGCTGCTTTCTTTTCCCTGTTCTGCATAGACTATGGAATTTCTGGCTCTGTTTATTCCATAAAAAATGGGATAACAGCGTTTTAAGAACCATTCCTTGCCAAAAAGCCCTCAGTAGCCTTAGCCCTGTAGCTGCTAAATGGGAATTTTTCTGGATCTTACCCAGTGGTTGAAGGCGTTAATAAAACCTCACCTGTGAATGTATTCTTGCATCTTGCATTTTAAGTTTTTCGCCATAAAATATGTCAGAGTTTTGCTGTGATTAAACCTTGCCCCTGGTATGGGAAGCAGCAGACTCCTGGTTTTTCATTCCAAATCCCAGTAAACCAGTGGAACTTCAAGCTGGGAACAATTCACCTGGGAGCACAGCAGTCCCAGGTAATTAATTACTCTGTCCATGCTGGATAATGAGGAGGGACAGCCATGTAAAACACAATCTAGTTATTCCATAATGTCCTGCCAGGTTTGCAGATCTCGGAGGAAAATACACTGGAAAATGTTAAAATGAGGTGAGTTTCTCTTTTTTTATCAGTGCTGAAGAGTCAAGGAGTTGCACTGTGCTGCAGCATGTAAAATCCAGCCAGAATCCCATCTTCCATGGGAAGAAAACATCACTGGAAGGAAATTACACCCTAAAAAAGAGGCAGAAAACAATTCCTTTGAACACAGTTTGTTACTCCTTCTGTATATTTATCTCTTCTTGCAAACCCTTCTGTGACATTAAATTTATGGGGTGTATTTTATTTAGATTACTGACCGTGTGTCTCTATAGAAGCCACGTCTCTACAAGTAAAATAAAGGGTGTCAGGGAACATTCTCAGCTGCCATAAATTTGTTTCCTGTTCAGTACAACTTTTAGAGCAGTCTTTAATATGGTTTCAGTCTCAGTCAGATAGGACTCTCCAAAATCTCTTCATTCCTGATAAATAATATATTTATTGAGAGCCTGAGAGTTCTTTAGGATGAATGTGACTGGTCCCTGATGACAAAAAATAGTCCTGGGCACTTGGAATTTTTCAGCACAAATGTACCAAGTGTTTCACACACACGTATGTTCACCTTCTGGAAAAAGGGCAGAATGAATGTTAACTTTAAATCCCATCTTTGCTCCCAGAAATTGGCAATTTTTGACCAAACTTGCTCAGTGCAGAGCTGTTCTTGCCAACTGGATCCACATATGGAGATGAGAATTGGTTTATTAATCAAAGTGGTTTGAATGTCACGTTGTGTCAGCTTCTCTGGCTTGGGAATTTGTGTAATCCAGCCCATTTTGGTGTAAAACAAAGTGAATGCTTTGATAGAAATGGTTCCCTGAGGAACAGAGCAATGAGGAACCTGAGTCAGGAGCTGTCTTCCTGCACAATGCCCAAACCTTTCACTCCCACCAGTACAAGAAACCTCTTTGTGCATTTTTTTTTTTTAGAGAACAGCCTCTGCTTAACTTTGATCTCCTTGGTTGACCAGCGACAAATCCAGATCTTCCTGTGAGGGGAATCTTTGCTCCTCACTCAAAAATATTTCACTTTTCCTCTCTGCTATAGTCTGCCAGCGCTCTGCCAGGGCATTTTAGGCTAAGAGAAAGATTAAATTGGGTTGAGCCTTTCCATCAGCATAGCTGCTGCTTTATGTGACTGCAGTGCCTGTGAGGACCTGCCTAAATCCTCACAGGATCCAGCCCTCAGTGTGGGAACTTGGGCAAGACACCCAAATTTCTGTGCTTAGCCAGCTGTGATCCAACTGATTCCTGCTGCCTGAATATTAAAAACATGGATCATGCTCGAGATAGCTGCACAGCTTTTTAATGGATACTGAAAATAATAGGGCATTCAGGGGATTAAAGCACTTGTCTGCAAACCTGGAGCAAATCTATCATTCAGAAGCCTGTGGGTTTAACATTAATTACTTGGGGATAATTAGTGAGCAGCAAACAAGAGACAGCCCCATTACTTAAACAGAAATAATCTGTTACCAACACAACGTGGATTTGGGAGCAGCACCATAAATATCCTGGTCCAGATCATTGGATTAGAGATGGTTCTTTACAGAACAGTGCAGAGGGATGGATATTGAAGGGTCCTGGAGGTTTATGTCTCGTTTTTGAGTGAGGTGGATTGTTCTTACTCTTAGAGCAACACAAATCTTAATAGTGGATTGCTAACTGGGACTGTTTCACTTTGGGTAAAGATAATATTCAATGAAGAGCAGAGGGATTAGCATTTTTTAAGAGTCACACTGAGCTTGTTTTTATGAATCTTCTTTCCCCTTCCCCATTTCTGTCTCACAGGGAAGAAGATGGGAGTTCACACTCTTTGAGTTCTCCAGACTTCCCTGATCTGCACTGACATTTATCCTTTTCTTTTCTCGATTTAATCTTTGCAAAACCATTCAAATCTCTAGGTGAAATTTGCACAAGGTAGGCCCCATTCCACCCAATTTTCTGCCAAATACCAAATAAGCTTCTAGATCAGGCTGGTGAACTCCAACTGGAGTACATGTCTTAATTAGGTGGAGTTAATTGCCCCTTGGAGTTTCCCATCCATGTTGCCTCTGCAGAAAGCAAAGATCACTCATTTATGCAGTTAATTGGATATTTTAGGTAAGATAAATCCCACCCTGGTATGGCCTGTGAGGGAAATTGCCAGCTTGCCTTCCTTGCACTTTGCTAGGATGGCTCATGCTTCACCTTTCCAAAATATCCGTGGAGCTGTCTGATCTCCAGAGACAGAAACAGGGATCTGTAAATGAAGGCTGGAGGTTCAGCCCTTTTCAAAACTACTGAATTCTACTTTTCTGCCTACATCCCTTCCATGTGACCCCAAATACGAGCTCTAAGGATAATGAGACCATAAAAAGAAGGAGATGCTTCAGAAATGTTGGCCTTAACCTCAGTCTGTTCTCTCCATCTACAGTTTTCAGATAGTTAAATTGGTGTTTTTCAGGGAGTTTGAAATCCTGAATGCTTGTGCTACCGTTTCATCTTCGTTCTCACATCTCTTTGGATCAGGCCTGGCTGAGGAATTGTGTGTCCAGCAGGAGCAGGGCAGGGATTGTCCCTCTGTGCTGGGCACTGAGAGGCCCCTCGAGGGCTGTGCCCAGTTCTGGGTCCTGCAGGAGAGCCCTGGAGGGGCTGGAGCGTGTCCAGGGCAGGGAACGGAGCTGGGAAGGGGCTGGAGAATTCCTGAGGGAGCTGGGAAAGGGGCTCAGCCTGGAGCAAAGGAGGCTCAGGGGGGACCTTGTGGCTCTGCACAACTCCCTGACAGGAGGGGGCAGTGAGGGGGGGTCGGGCTCTGCTCCCAGGGAACAGGGACAGGAGGAGAGGGAACGGCCTCAGGCTGGGCCAGGGGAGGCTCAGCTTGGACACCAGGAGCAATTTCCTCATGGAAAGGGAGGTCAAGCCATGGAACAGCCTTAACAATCTCTTGTTTACAGGTGATGTACGTCATGCAAAATCCATTTTTCTACTCCTAATACCACGAGATGCAATCAGGAGTTGCTCAGGGAGGGATTTAGCGTGGTTGGAGCTGTGCACATTGGGAAGAACAGCCAGAATATCTGAATTTTCCCCTCCTGATTTCTCTCAGCCTGGCCAAGGTCCTCATCACAAGGAATCAGCACAACGTGTGAGAGGTCAGCCTGGTGCTGAGCTGCTGCTTGCAGGGAAAGTTTGTTCTGGCTGTTCAGAAGTTTATGGGCTCTGGGGGTTGAAATCCTTCACCTACAAAAGAGGGATGGAAATGTAACATCTCAATGCTTCCCACTTTCACCAATCTGTGTAAAAACACAACTCTCAGTGAGGAATTTCAATACTTTCATTCCTGGCCCTGATCCGGATCAGTGATGGAGCAAAAATGATTATTTTTCAACTGACTGTAAGAATTACCAGTCTGTTAAAGTGCCATTGAACAGTAAATTACTGTAATTGCTTTCTGGCGATGAAAGCTTGAATTCTTAATATGTTTATTCTTGAATATCTGAGATATCTGACTTTCATAAGAAATCTTGCCTTGTGGTTAATGTGATACTGATTTCTAAGAAAAATTCTTTCGTGTTTGCCTCTAAAATCAAGCAATTATTACCCAGCAGCCCAGTCTCACTGATTAGCCCAGAATTGCCCGGTTAAAGCAGCATTTAAAATACTGAATCATCCTACTGTTTCTGTGGTTTTCCAATGAATTATTTGCACTCCTTTAGACAATGGAGGAGATTAACTGGAAACCTTAAGTAATGGGTATTATCCATTGTGTCTCTGATTAAAGCTGAAATTATCTCCCTGAGTCTTTGCTATCCAGGCTGTGATTTCACAAGTCATTTCAGCATCTTGGTAACATTTAAATATGCAAGAAATCATTCATTTTCTGATGGAAATCCTCACTAATTTTGGGCTCCATATAAGAGGGACTATTGAACTCTAGCTTTCCTCAAAAAACCCTAAAATATTATTTTAATTTGAATTTATTTATGAATAATAGTAGAAAAGTGGTTAAAAATGAGGATGTCTCCTCATCATCCAGAGAAATCACAGATTGTACGTCATTCAGGGACAAACGTTGTGCAATAGCTGAAAAATAGTTATTTGTAGATCTTGATGAAACAGTGGCATGAAACCCAGGCAAAAAAAAGTGAGAAAATAATTGGAAAGGAAACGATCACTTCTACTTTTTGCAGCTAGAAAAAAAAATAAGGAAAAAAATTGTAAACAGGACTTCAGTGCATAAAAATAAGTGCATTTAATAAATTCTTAACTGAGTGAAAGTCACTTCCCTCTTGAAGGGGATTTTTTTTTGCCACATTCCACAACTATTCTTAGCAGAAATGGGCAGCTCGCAGAGCAAGAGAGCAATCCCTTTTCCTGGTGTGCAGGCAGTAAACAAAGGAAACGCATCTGAAGCTGTGACCCTGGCCCTAAAACCTTATCTCTCTCCCGATATCAGCAAGCAGGAAATGGGAACGTTTGCTAAAGAGATTTGCACATCACTCAGAACGCGCTCTGGGATAAGAAAGATTTCACGGAACATCCAGAAGATGGCATAGATGCAGCAAGCCTGGTGTGGGGAGGGAGGGGGGAAAAAAAATTAAAGGAAAGAAAAAACTTCACAAATCTTCACTGGGCTACTCCAGGAAGTATCAATCCATGGAGAAAAAGGATGGAGCAACTGATTTTTGAGGAAAAGTGTGAGGAGCTGGACTTGCAGAGCTGTGGGCAGTGACAGAGAGGGGATGGAGCCTCCTGGAAAGGCTGAAACCTATAAAAAAAAACCTCACTGAAACCAGTGAGGTGCCTGGGAGAGGCTGCAGGAGTGGAGGGGCAGAACCCAAATTTGGGATATCTGTAAGGAAAACACGGTGGGAGAGGCCTGTCAATAGCTCCTGATGGACTTGGAAAGGGAAGGCCATTTCCTGGGATGTTATTGAGATGTTCTGAATGTGGATTGTGGTCATAGTGTTTTTATTAGGTGTTAATAATGGGAATTATTAAATTAAGCTGATATTAATAAGTGTGCTGTTATCATCGGCTTTGGATTGACAGGGAGGTGGAACAAGTATGATTTTATTGTTTGTAGTCTCTCTTATTCCAAAAATAATTAAAATGCTATTTTAATAATAAAAGAATACAAATATAATAATTTAAATTATATATATTTAATATATATA
>VWZT01004358.1:0-12551 GCA_013397055.1 Pachycephala philippinensis | reverse complement strand
GGAAACAGCGGGGCTGTCGCAGGCAGCTGCCACAAGCAGCTGGGAGATGCTCCTTCCGGAGGGGGGATGGGGGCAGGGTCCCGGATTTTCCCCTGAGGTACCCAACCACATGGTGAGGGTCCTTCCCGGTGAGGTTGCTTGTTGAAAAGATCCCAGTACAACTGCTGCTCTTAGAGCAAAGGTTCACCCACGGTAAGGAGAAGCAGTAAAGGGCTGAACTCCTCAGAGGCAGCGAATTCTCCTCCGCAGTGGCACCAGCCCGACTGTTCCGCTCTGGTCCCAAGAGTGAGAGAGAGCGAGAAGTCATGGCATCTCTACCCTTCCCAAGAAAGCCCCCCAGCTAAGAGAGTACAGCCAGCTGCACCCCTTCCCCCCATCTTGGCCACTTCTTATGTCCCTAATTAGTATCCTCATTACCTAGGCAACAAATGGGAGAAAATTCCCTGACAAAAAAAGAAGAGAAATCCTAACTCCTAACTTCCAACACCATGGCAGGGGTGTTGGAACACGATGAGCTCTAAGGTCCCTTCTACCAAATCATTCTATGATTCTAGGATGTCTTTCTTCAAATGGAAAGGTTATATCCAGTTTGTTTTTTGGACACCTCGGCATAGAGTAAAAATAACCTCTGCCCCAAAGAGCTTGAAGTCTAAATGTGAAAGAAGATGTAGGTGACTGAGGAAATGATGAATCAGTAAATTAGAAAGACGCTCTCCGTATTTCAGTTCCTCTATGAAATCCTTTCCAAGTATCTTGATGAATGACAGTTTTTGCAGCCCTGGCTCAGTGTTTGGAGGCTGCCCTTGAATTCAGGCACTGGAACAGCCCTGGGATTGTTCTCCTATTTTCTGTTTAAATATCAGAAATCCTCACATCTCCTGGAATATCAATCTGTCAGGCTGCAGAGATCATTAGACCATTAAAATAATGCATGGAGCACCTGCAGCCTTTGCTCTTTATTTTTACAGCTGTGCATGTGCATACAGGAAGAATTTAGGAATTAAAGAGGATAATATTACTGAACAACCCAGGAACACTGGAGCAACCTAAATGGACAGTAGATTTAGCTACAGAGCACCTAGTTTGTCTTTCCCTGCCTTCACAGCTCTGGGCTGGGAGGTGTGGGGTGATCTACTGCACTTTGCTATGGAGATCACAGTTTGCTCTCTCTATAGGGCTGAGCAACCTGATCTGAAAGAGCTGTGATCTCTCTGTGAGCAGAGGTTGGACCACAACCTCCAGAGGTCCATCCAACCTCAATTATTCTGATTCTCACCACAATGATGTGAGTCACAAGTAACTAGTTCCAGTGCAAACATCCCAGATGGTTATGGTAAGTGGAACAAAGTCCACCTGGCAGCCAGTAACTATTGGTATTCCCCAGTAATCAATGCTGGCATTAGTGAATGTCTTCACTGACCACCGGGATGAAGTTTGCTTGCAGAAAAATTGTGGATGACAGTAGGCTTAGGTAGGGAAGTGGCCAGTGGACTGGAGATCAAGGCTGGTACTCAGATGAGGGCCCTGGGCAGGCCTGAGAAATGGGCTGACAGGAAATTGACTGAGTTCAACCAGGGCACATGTGAGTTTTTACACCTTGGACTGAACAATCCCATGCAACACCAGGGATGGGGTCTAAACTTTAGACCATAGCTCTGCAGGCAAGGAAGGACAAGGCTCTGCCCCCATCAACTTGTGTGAATAACTGAGCATTGCAAACTCTTTCTGCCACACAGAAAGGGTGCAGTTCATCAGGTAGACGTTTGAAGGCTTTCCTGAACAAAATACAAAGGAATGTCCCATGAGGAACTACTGTACAGCCAAGGAGAACAGACCTTTTCCCAGCTGTTCAACACGTCCTGCAGCTTTTCCTAAGAACTGCATCTTCCAATCCCTGTCTTTCCACCCACAAGCCCCACAAAATTATGCACTTAGCAAGTGGAGGAGGAAGCTCTTCACCCAACATGTTGGTCTTTTGCTTTTCATTATTCCTCTTAAATGGTGACTCACAGAATTATTAAGATTGTAAAAGCCCTCTAAGATCATCGAGTCCAACTAATCCCCAACAAACTACCAAGGCCACTGTTAACCTATGTCCCCAAGTGCCACATCCAGGGATGGGGACTCTACCACTGCTGTGGGCAGCCTTTGCCAGCGCTAGACAACCTTTTCAGGGAAGTTTTCCCAATATCCATCCTAAATCTCTCTTGGCACAACTTGAGGCTGTTTTCTCTTGTTCTGTCCCTTGTTCCCTGGGAGAAGAGCCTGAGCTCTACCTGGCTACACCCTCCTGTCAGGGAGTTGTGGAGAGTGAGCCTCATTTTCTCCAGCCTGAGCCCCACCAGCTCCCTCAGCCACTCCTGGTGCTGCAGCCTCTTCCCCAGCTCCGTCCCCTTCTCTGGACATGCTCCAGCTCCTCAGTGTCCTTCTTGTTGGGAGGGGCCCAGAACTGCCCCCAGGACTGGAGGTACCTCAGCAGTGCCTGGAACAGGCCCTGGTCCTGCTGCCACATTGCTGTTGGTACAGGCCAGGTGCCCTTGGCCTTCTTGCCCACCTGGGCATACCTGGGTTCATTTCCAGCCAGTTCTTAATCAAAACGAAGGAAGAGGACAAAGCCTGGTGGACACTTGCAAGTCCTGCACTTGTATTTGTGCTCTGCCACAAAGCTCCTCTCTGTTAAGTTTCACCACACAGAGGTGTCTCCAGGAGTCCTTCTCAGGGGCGCAATCAGAGAGGTGTCAAAGCAAGGAGGTATTCCAGGGATGTGGGCGCTCACACTCAATCAGCTGTAGTGGGGCAGGGTGTGTTGCTGCTAACCTTTGGTGGGGGCCAGGAAGTTTTTCTCCACCCTTCACTGCCCTGCTGAGATGCTGATGAGGGGTCGTCTGGAGATGTTGTGTTGCTGAAATGCCCAGATCTCCACCCCAGGCCAGACGAAATAAAGAGCTTGGATTCTTTCCTGCATTGGCTGCTGGTGCTGACACCTCTCTGGGGATGGAAGGCCTAACATGCAACTGCCCTCTGATGACAGGCCCAGTAAACACCTTCTCGGGCTGAAGAAGTGAAAAATTACAGTAATTTCCTGCCCACACCAACCAAGCAGAAAAGTTTCCCCATGAAGTTTTATGAGGCTACAGAGCCTGGAAATGTATTAAAGGCAGAAAGGACTAATCAGTGGAGAGGGAAAAACTGATTGAGAGGAAATTAATGTTATGGAACTTTGTGAAAATTTAGAAACTCCTCTGAAGACCCAGGGCATGATTCTTACCTGACCCAGAGAGGTGGCAAAACTTCACTCGATCCAAAGCTGCAGGTTTGCAGAGCCCCTTGCGGAGACTTTGATACACACCTAAAGTGGGCAGGAACTGATGCAAAGTGTGGACACAAAGCAGACAGACGTCTAAGCACTGGTGTTTCCCTGCCCTAATGATAGAATGAGTCTATTGTAATTATCATGAGTTTTGTGGGATCTCATGGTTTCTTCAGGAACATTCCAACCACCAGTGTTCCATGGAGGCTGCCTATGCCCTGCTCATTGGTGAGTCCTTCAGGGAATGGCATAGGAAGGGATGTCTCATCCTGTTCCAGGGCACATGCACTTACAGGCATGTATTTTCAGATGTCCTGGCTCCAACCCAGAGGCTGAGGCACATGCGGGGACATATCCAGACCCTGGCTCCTTCTTACACCTTCCATCCTGAGCAGCCAAACCTGGTAGTTTTTCAGGAGCTGGATCTTTTTCCAGCTGTTCAAGGCCTCAGGTCCCAGCTTTTCCAGTCCCAGCCACCTTCCAGAGCCCTGTGCTTATGCTGCAGGCCCAGGAACAGGAGGTCTTGGTTTGGTGTGGACTTCAGGCACCAACTGCTTCCCATGGGCTGGGCAGGATGGGGTGAAGCAGTGTCCTCTGTGTAAGAGTCCCATGAGAAACAACCACTCTGGGGGTGGCTCTGCTGCTCTTCCACTGTGAGGGATTTAATTGATGCTGAGTAGTCCAAGCAGAGGTATAAGGGAGAACATAAATGGGAAAAAATTGTCAAAATTTAATTTAAAAAGAGAAATACTCTAATTTTTGTATGGGTTGTGGTATTCATTGCCTTCAACTTGCTAAAATATTGAAAAATATGGTAATTGCACTGAGTGTGGTCACACAACTTTTGTGAAATATTGGGTGGGTGACTCTTAGAAAAAACCACCTTTCTTCTTTAATGTGTCATTTGAAATTTGCTGAAAGAAAAATAATGCTTTTTGAATAATCCTGTTTGAGCTATAGGGAGACTGTAGACATGATCTAGTTGAAGGTGTCCCTGCTCATTGCAAGGGTCTTGGACTAGATGACCTTTAAAGGTCCCTTCCAACCCAAATCATTCTACGATTTTTTGATTTTCCAAACTGAGGGCAACCTTGGCTTTTTGCAATTCCACTGCAAGTTTTCTATATTAACTCATTACTGACCTTGTTGTTAACCTTATTGTGGTTTTTTTGTTAGTAACATCCCTATATCATGACTACCTTTCCGCTCAAGAATCTCCAGCTGCTTTTGAGACAAAGGCAGGTTTATTATCTCTGCTTTGCAGATGGAGAAAACAAGATGTATAAATGGGATTGGTCTAGTATAATGGAGTTTTTTACATCTGGACCAATTGCTTGAGACTTCCTTTATTGTTTCTGGAGAGAAACAGACACTCCTAATCATTACATCCTAATATAGATGATTAAAATAGGTCAGGTGACCAGCTTCAACATATTTATGCAGTGTTTGTGATGGGCATCTACAGGGAGAGGAGGGGGGAGGTAGAGACAGCCTCTCTAGGAGCATTTTTTCTCTTTAACTATACATGCAAGATACTTGCATCTAAATAGTCACAGGCTCTTTCCTGTACTAGTATGTGATGATGGATGGATAGATAACCTTTCTCCATAAAAATATACATAATTAAGGGTAAATTTTTCATTGTCATCTCCAGCTTGTGTTGAACTATTTTCTTTTTTTTTTTTCCCATGGAATGTTGTTGTGGGTGAAGAGATCTGACCTATGTCTAACATAATATTCTTGGATGGGTTTTTTGAGTAACGGAGCTGTTATTGTACAACCTCCAGCAAGAACAATTTGCAAAGTATTGTAACTTTTGAAAATGACCTGACAACAGCTCTCCAACCAGAGTGATTTTACAGGGGTCTGTTCCATCTCCACAGGGCTTGGAAAGAGAGAGGCAAAAAAAAAGGCATCAGAGGTCTGTGCAAGCTGCCCTTCAGGTTTGTAGTGTTGGTAAAGGGGCCTGGTGTCTGCTGTGCAACACCCACATAGATGAGTTATTCTCTTTGGGGTGTGGAAAGCTCCAAGTGCTCAATGTTTTTGGAATAGTCTAAACCTAGAGTCACAAGGTCACCTTTATGATTTTCTCAGAAGGTTTATCTTCGCCCATGGCTGTCTACTACATGTGAACACAGAGCCAGCAGATTCGTGCCCAGAAGCTGCAGAGACCTTTATGGATAAGAAGACAAACACATGACTATAGATGCTATTGCCTCCCTTGTGGGCACACAGATCCTCTGGGCCACCAGGACTTTGCTTTGGTCCATTTTCTCCAGACTTGCTCATGATAAGATACAGGTTCAATCAGCATGAATTTAGGTGACACTTCAATGCAAGCTGCTGCTGTAACAACTGAGGTCTTCACGATGTAGCACAGGCTGCTCTGGTGCATCCAGAACTCCTGGTGTGATTCTCACTTGCTAGGATTTTTAGAAATTAATTTCTTCCTGCATGTGGGGTTTGGGACCCCTGAGGGGCTGAATGGAGAAGGTGAATGTTCAGAACCAGGATTTAATTGGCTGAAAGCCAATTGTCTGCCAAGATTTACTGCACAATCCCATGGCAGAAAAGGCTAATGTGGGACTCCTGTGCCATCATGTCAAGAGTAACAGCAATAAGAGAAATTGGCTATGGAGTCAGAGTCAGATTGGGTGAGACCCTAATGTTAAGATGCTTTGAGGGTTATCAAAGGATTTAAAGGGGAATTTTGCTGTATGGGTGGGATGAGGAGACTGCAAGGGAGAGGAAGAGCAGGTTCATGGTGAGCTGGTGTAGAGAAACCTTCAGAGGTGTGGTGGGACCCAGAGTGGCAGGAGCACTGATACCAGCACGCTGCAAACACCGGTGGAGTGAGGATGGATGGATTTTCTGTCTGTAACAAAGCAGTGACAGAAAGCATCAGCTGGGGAGCCCTACTGGGCATTCTACTAACAACCCTCTGGTGTGTGCCACAGCTCTGGGGTCCAGGGGAAGTCAGCCTCTTTCCTCTGATGCCAGTGGATGCTGTGGATCTGTTAATGTGCAATTAGCAGGATCTGGTCACCTCTCTCACTTCACCTGTTCCAAGTGGCCTCTGTCTTGAGTGTGACAAGGACCGGGGGCTCAGCCAGACTCTGTGGCTGAAGTGCCAGACACTGCTGAAACACAGCAAAGCTGATACAACCATAATGAGGGGAAAAGGCTGCCTTATTAACTACAGCGGATTACAGAGCAGAAACAGAGGACAGGGATAAAGCAAGCCATCTGGGCTGGCAGATTAGATGGTTGGAAATCTCCCCGAATTGCCTGAATCCTCTTAGCCATGTTTTGACCATAGGAGCCCCATGCTGACATCCACCTCCCAGGAACCTCTGTCCATTATATCCCTCCATCCAGTGAGACTAAAAATTTGGGCTATAAGAGAGATATCAAGTTTACCTGGACTCCCAAAGATGTGTGACCAACATCCCCTTTCTCCCCTCTGAACAAAATTATGGGCAGCTGAGATGTCCTGACTGCATTCCCTTGAGATGAGCCCTTCCACCTTTGTGGTACCAGGCTCCTCTGGAAGCAGTAAAGTTGATTTGAACCATTATTAAAATAATAGAGAGACCCCGGAGGATCTTTAACCAGGAGACATTTAATAATTACTACCTCTAAGTCTGTTGTTCCTCGATTTGAACCAGGGTTTCTCATGCTATCTGAGTCCTGGAGCAGAGCTCAAGTCCATTCCCACAGGGGTATTAGTGCCATGTGACTTAATTGTCCTTGATATTTTTCTAGTCATGTCAAGGGTTTCCTTGGAAATGTTATATATGTGTGTATATATATAGACATATATATATATATATATATATATGTAGCCAAGGAAGAGTTTATTATTTGCTGTCAGGGGGCAAATAACACCAAGGCGTCTCTGAAGACATCTATAACATATCTGTGTAATGTGGAGGTTAAAATAAATCAGTAAAAAGAGCCACTCTCTTGAGGGCAGTATACTGTAAAATATTTCATCAGAAGGCCTGGATATTATTGCACTTGCAATCAATCTTATTGGTTAAAGCACAGCTTGTTTTCTCCTGCCACACTATCTCTGTTTTAAGCAGCTACTAAATGTCAGGGGGAAATTCTTTTGACATTGTTTTTGAGAAAATTCCTGTCTAAGTTGGAAGATGTTGAATTTCTTCATTCGTTTCAGGTCCAAAGAAATGCCTGATATGGTTGGAGATGCCTTGGTATCTCTGCTGTTCCCCAGGTTCTCCCCTTGGTTTGCAGCCATGGATCACTTCATGCAGCTGAAGAGGCTTAGCTCTGGCAAAATGATAACCACAGCATTGACCATCTTTCATCCACTGCATGCATGTCATGGATATTTTATTATTACTACTCCTGAATTTTGCCTGGGTTTAAACACTGGCTTTTGGAGCATTTGTAACCCTTTTGTTATCAGATCATCCTGTTGCAGGTGTGTTTTGACTTGATTTTTATGACCGAAGTAGTTTTTGTTTGTAAGATGAGTGGTAGGGACAAATCTTGTATAACAAATAGATGCTTGCAAGAAGCCATGACACCAAATGGACTTTGGGAGCCAGTGCTTGGGGAAGGTGATGGGAGAAGATGCTTTGTGGGTGGTTCTTGCATGCAAGGAGGCCATCTTGGTGCAGATGTTCCTCTCCTATCACATGCACCATTGGCATGAACATCCTCCCCAGGAAGTGTCAGGCTCTTTCACAGAAAGAATTCACCAGGAAGGTGCCAGAGACCCACATGTCACTCCCTGTCTCCAAGAGTCATCGCAACACATCTTTTTTCACACAGGGGAAAGGGGGAAAAAATGCAAACCGTGAGTCCCACAAAACAGAAACACAATTGAAATGTTTTCTTGGCAGTTCTCCTCCTCAGCTGTGGACTTCCTGACTCTTGAGCAAGACCTGATTGCTGTGAACAGCTCTGACCCTCAAAGCAATGACCTACTAGAGAGGACCAGTGCTCTTGTGAAGGGTCGTGTCTGGGAAGAGGATGCTTAAAAGGTTAATGCAGGAGGACAGAGAGAGGGTCTCTGACATTTGGAGATTATATAAATGCTCCTGCCTATCATGTCCCCTGGCAGCCCTCCCTGCCCTTTGAATGCCTTTGCTTTTTAGCCCAGGCTGCTGCAAGTTCAAAGTGGCTTTTTCCCCTGTATTGGAGAACAAGTGGTTTGGGAAATCTTCTCCCTGGTTCATGGTGTATTTTGATTCATAAGTTTCCTCCTAATGTACATGGCTTTTCCATGGGAAGCTGAGAATCATGGAATCATTTAGGTTGGAAAAGCCCTCTTAGATCATTGAGTCCAACCAATAACTCAGCACTACCAAGCCTACCACTTAAACCATGTCCCGAAGTGCCACATCTACATGGCTTTTAAAACCCCTTCAGGAATGGTGACTCCACCCCTGCCCTGGGCAGCCTATGGCAGGGCTGAACAACCCTTTGAGGGAAGAAAGTTTTCCTTATTTCCAATCCAAACCTCTCCTGCTGCAACACAGAAGGTTGTGTCTTCTTTGGAAGAAATATATTTGAAACAATGCAATAAGTCATAGTTTTGCTGTGATGGAGAGAAGCTGCAGCCAGAGATGCTTTCTAAACACAAATTACAAGTGTGACCTATGTTTCTTTTGTGCCATGGTGTTTGTTGCAGTCAGGCTTCCTGGTGCACCTTGTCCCAACTCAGGCAAGGCTCATCTGTATCCTTCAAGCAGCGACAGTGGTGCTCCCCCACATGAGCCAGCAAGTTTTCATCTGCCTCTAGAACTCTTCTGTAGGCTCCTGCCTCCCTGGTAGGGGTTGTCACCATCTTGGCTCTTTGTTCCTGGGGATACATGGTCATCTTGGGGGCACCATTTTGGAAGGGAAGGTGTGACATCATCTTCCCTTTGTCCTCCAAGCCCTCTGGTGGGCCACCACCTTGGGAAAGGACATTTCCAGCATTTTGGGTCTCTTTGTTCCTGAGGAGTTAATGAGATTTACTGGTTTGGTATCTAGCAGCTATTTACTTCTATTTTTTGCCTGTGGCTGTTCTGTTTGTTAGTAAACTGTGATTTTTTCACTTACATCTACTCGTATTTGTTCCTTATTGGTGGAAAGGGATTGGTTGAACCTATAAAGGGAGACAACTCATTCCAGAATGTTGTCCTTTTAAATTATCTTAAACCAAGACACAGACATAAAAGAGATATCACGTTCATTGCTCATTTCTTGGGCTGCACCGCTCATGTTCAAGAGTGAACAGATCCTGACAAAAATGAATTTCCAGCTCACTTAGACTGATAAATTGGCATTTCCCCACAGAGACTCCTGTTACATGTTTCAGCTTAACGAGAGTGGGGATCATGAAAAGGATGTTTTCCATGACTGGCATGTGGCACAGAGACTGCCCACCCCAGTAGGGATGTTTGCCTGGGGATCATGGCAGCCTTCTCAGGGCTGCATGGTTTTCATGCTAAAATAGAAGTCTTCTCCCTGTCAGGCAAGAGTGTGGGAAGGCATAGTGAAGGCGGAATATATGATCTTCCCTGCCCATGCTGAAACCAGAAATAAGGAATGGTTTGTCCCCATGGTCTCTGGAAAGGATGCATCCCTCACACTAGGCCTGGCAATGAGCGTCCCATGTGTTTTCCTACTTGTCCTGGTTTAAAAGACAGATCTGCCAAGGTCTGCCAAAGTCTGCCAAGGAAGGCGGGAACCTTCCTGGAATGGAAAAGATGACCCCCTCCCTCCAAATTATTATAACTTTGAAATTATGGGGCTTTCAGGCAAAGACATGGGAAAAGGAATAACAGTTCTTCACTAGAATATATATATGTATATAAACAAACAACAATAACAGCAACAACAAAAAGCTGAAAACCCAGGAACAGCCTTTTTCTCACCCTTGCCCGTCAAGCCATTTCCCATTTGGTGGAGTTACGATCACAACCGGCAGGTGGCACTGCTGGCCCTGGCAAGGCAACAGCTGCAGCAACTCCCCCATGGCTGCAGGGGGTGCTGTTGGCTCCTGGTGAGGCAGAGGGGCTTCAGTGACTCCATCCCAGCTGCAGGGGGGGCTGTTGGTTCCTGGTGAGGCAGAGGGTGGCTGAAGCAAGCTCTGAGCCTCCCTGGTGGGTAATGGTGACCCCAGGAGGAGAGAGAAGGTGGTGGGTGTGGGGTTTTCAGTTTTCCTCTGGCTCTCATGTGTCCCATGTGATGGCCTGGCAATGGCAGCAGCAGCCAGGGCTCCCATAAGCAGCTGAGAGGCGCTTCCTCCAGAGAGAGGGAGGCGGTGGGGGCCCAGGTTTCCCCTGCGGTACCCATGCAGCTGGTGAACATCTCTCTCCCAGCAAGGCTGGGTGTTGAAAGGTCCCAGTCCAACAGCCGCCCTTGTGAGCAGAGGCTCACCCGTGGTAAGGAGAAACAGTGAAGGAAAACTCAGCAGTAGCAGCAGGTCCTCTGGGCAGCAGGAGTCCAGCACCAAAACCACAACCATCTGCCCTCCAAGCTGGGCAAAGGCTCCCTTGCCCCCAGCTAAGAGTCTGCTGAAACCACACTGCTTCCCCCCTCGAACCATTTCAATGGAATTCCAAGACACCAGCCATGTCTTTGTGTCTTAAATACCATCCCTTCATCATCTCCTGGGCAACAAATGGGAAGAAAATTCTCTGAGAGAAAGACAAAAAAAAAAGAAGAAAAACCCTAAGCCCCAACCCTACTGAATCCCTGAGCTATCTCAGTTAATTCAGCCTGACATGAGTTCAATAGGGCATCACAGAAAATACTTACACTGGCGTTATATTATGCATCCCATGGAGTCTGTTCCATGTGATCCATGTTGGGGGCTGAGCAGTGGCTGCACATTTGACCGTCATTTGTATGTGCTGACATCCCTACTGAAACTGATGGGGTTAGTCACCTCCAGACTCATGCCAGGCCAGGATCCATGGTCTCTTTCCATTGCTTGTGCTGGCTAGTTTGCATTAATTAGGGCTTGGATTTACCCTCAGACATTGCAGAATGTGAAGGAAAAATGCACCTCTGTTGGAAGGATGGAGATTTGTGGTCTACAACTGGTTAGAAAGCCTTAGGTTAAGA
The DNA here is from genome assembly GCA_013397055.1 of Pachycephala philippinensis. Lineage (NCBI taxonomy): Eukaryota > Metazoa > Chordata > Aves > Passeriformes > Pachycephala > Pachycephala philippinensis. Next base: position 1,153 of record VWZT01004358.1, on the reverse strand, counting down.
GAATGCACAGCAGCTCTGAGGCAATGACAGACACAGGAAAAGGCTTTGGTTACATAAATGGCCATTTTTACACTCAGTGAAAGGAATAATTAACATCTCTCATGTCTTAGGGACAGTAAAATGCAGCATGGCAGTTGAATCAATGAAGCACCCATGAAAGGAATGAGGGACTTGTCTTTACAAACAAACTGTAGGTCTGCTGATAAATGAAATTGGATACTGAGAGATGAAAAAAACAATGGGAAGAACCATAAATTCCATAGGAATTCCATTGATTGACACAAGGAAAAGAAAAAAAGGGGGAGGGTATACATTAGAAGGGGGTCTTAGGTATTAGGTGTTTCGGGAAGTCTGTACCTCTCAAGTACCTCAACCAATGGGGAAAGAGAGAGGGAAATGTGTCCGGGAAATTAGGATAAATAGGAGGCTGCATCCTCCAAAATTTGAGAGACCCCAGGGGAATGCCCCATGGCGTCTCCCTTTATTCGAATAAAGTAACAGGACTCCTCTGTCTCCTTTTCGGACATAAACCTCTGGTGTTTGTGGATTAATTTTCCTGACAATTTGGGGGCTCTTGTCCGGGATATTTCCACCGTCCGGGGCCGGGGGGCAGCGAGCGGAGCTGAAGGCGCGCCTCACCCAGTTTCAGTGATCAGCTCCCCTTGGTGGTGGCCGGCACCGGGTGATTTATTGAGAGTTCCTGAGACTGTCCAGGAGACAGATGAGTGGCAGACCAGGGGAGTCCACAGGGAAGGACCACTGAAAATCTCACCAGTGAGTACAATGGGATCTTCGGGGATGTGGTGGTTTGAAGAGACTGAGTTGATAGACAGGGTTTTGGACTAATTGCTTCTTGCAATTTTGCATATAAAAAGCACTGGCACAGGGAATTCGGTTTGTCTGATTTCTGGTTTTTTAGTCGGAGGGGTGGTGGGGGCCGGGCCCTCTGGGCCGGGCCGGGCCGGGCCGGGCCAGGCTGAGCTCCTGCTGTCTCTCTATTTCTCTTCGGGGCTTAGGCACGGCACCCCCCAGGGTGCTGCAAGACTTCTCGGAGCCCGTGAGCAGTTGAGAAACAACTATAACTGTTGCAGAGCCGAGACTATCCGAAGCTGACGGGCTTCCTCTCTCCTACTCCATGTGGCGGTGCGCAGAC
>VWZT01004356.1:311896-322539 GCA_013397055.1 Pachycephala philippinensis | reverse complement strand
CCCCGGAGCAGCTCGAGGTCGGAGACAAGGTCCAGGACATAGTCGTGTCCAGCCAGCTCAGCCCCCTGAGCCCCTGCCCTCATAGCCACGGACCAGCCACGCCAGCCCTCCGAGAGCCCCCTGCCAACAGTGGGACACTGGGGATGGACACAGGCTCCACAGGGACACCCTGCCCACAAGCTGGGTGATCCTGGGGACACCCAAGACAGCCCCGGGTGACACCGTGACCCGCTGGGTGGGTGGGTGGGTGCCAAACCAGCACATACCTGTGCTTCAGGACATCCCCTGCCAGGTCCTCGCCCGTGCTCCAGGAGTGGATGGGGCAGGAGAATTGGTCACCTGGGGAGGGACGGGCAGTGAGCGGGTGCCACCAGCCCCCCTGCCCGTGAGGGTGGTCAGCCTGCGACCAACCCTGGCCAGTGCCATGCCCCAGCGCTGTGCTGCCCACACCGTTGAAGCAGTGCAGGTCGAGGGCCATGCTGGCCTGCTGCCGGTTCGCCGTCCACTCCAGCAGCGAGGGCGGGAAGGTTCGGGCAGCCGCGGCGCCCAGCTGGGAGCGGGCCATGGCATGCATCAGCTTGCGCTGGCACACCGGCTTGTAGCCAGCAAAGGCGTAGTCGGACACAAACCTGTGGGGAAGGGAGGAAGCTGCAGGAGGGACGTGGGCAGGATCATGTGTGCCAGGTTGGGACAGGGGATCACAGAGGGATTAAGAGCATCCCTGGAGGGATCTCGGCACCATCCCAGGCACGTGTGCCAGCTTGGCCCAAGGCGTCTTGGAGGGACCTCAGAGCATCTCTAGTGGGACTTGGCCAGTATCCCTGGGCACATGTGCCAGGCTGGCCTTGGGGAACCTAGAGGGACATGGGCACGTATGCCAGCTTGGCCAGAGGGATCCTGAAGGGACGTCAGAGCATCCCCAACAGGATCTGGCCACGTGTGCCAGGCTGGCCCAAGCAATTGTGGAGGAACCTGGTGAGGCCTGGGCAGCATCCTCAGGCATGGGTGCCAGGAGAGCCCTGAAAAGCCCCAGCAGTGTTCCCAGGCACGAGTACCAGTCCATTCCCGAGGGTCCCAGCCATCCCCACTCCCCACCCCAGTGCCCATCCCCAGCTCACTTGAGCAGGTACTTGTCGAAGGCAGCAGACGGGGGGAAGGCGCTGAGGCAGGCAGCCAGCAGCAGCCAGCCCCGCTCCTCGTTGTTGACATTGGTGTTGCGCCAGACCTGGTTGGCAGCTTGTGCCAGGAGCTCATCCCGCAGCCCTGGCACCGACAGCCCCTTCTGCACGATGTAGTTGCCAAAGAGGGTCTCCTGCAGACCGCCCAGCCCCGGGTCCCCCATGAACCGCAGGATCTGCCACAGGGACAGCCAGGTCCTCCCTCTGGCTCCGGGCACAGAACGGGCAGGGCACTGCGGTGACGGATCCTGTGCCGTCCCACCTACCAGCTTGAAGAGGCTGAGAGCCTCGTGGCACAGCTCCTCATCCAGCCGGGTGAGGGGGGCTTTCAGTGGGGCCGTCAGCATCCCAAATGCCGGTTCCTGCGGTGACACCCGCACCCATGGCTACCTGGGGACAGCCTCAGGCCACGAGGGGCTGGCCCCATGGTGCTGAGCATGGTGTTGATGCTGGGTGGAGCCTGTGGGGCTGCCAAAGGGCTGGGGTGCAGGATGGAGCCAGCAGCCTCCTGGGAGTGGGGCAGGGAGAGGCTCAGGCTGTGCTGGCAGCTGAGATGGGTGGCGAGGCCCTGGCACAGGGTGCCCAAAGAAGCTGTGGCTGCCCCATCCTTGGAAATGTTCAGGGCCAGGTTGGACAGGGCTCGGAGCAACCTGGTCTAGCGGAAGGTGCCCCTGCCCATGGCAGGGGGTGGGACTGGATGGGCTTTAAGGTCCCTCCCAACCCAAACCATTCTGTGGTTCTGTGATTCTATGCCAACACCTTGGCAAGGCTGAGAGCCTTATCCAGCCCCGGTGCTGTCATTCAGGATGCCGGGGACTGGGAAACACAGGGCAAAAACAGGGATGAGGAAGAGGAATGGGGCAAAGTGACCGTGGGTGGGGCCGGGGTCCCGGGAGCAAAGCGACCTGGTCTCCCGCCCCAGCGTTCCGGATCCGCCCCGCGTCGGGCGTCCAGGAGGGCTCAGCGGGTCTCTCTCCGATAACCTCAGCAGGGTCCCCCCGGCCTCTGGAGACGACAGGAACCCACGGGGAGGGAGGGAGGTGGCAGCCAGCTCCCCCCAGCACCACAGCCACCCCGGATCCAGCCTCGCTTGCTACCCGTGGTGTCCCCAGGGCGGGAGCCGGGGCAGAGCCCGGTGGGACAGTGCGCGGAGCCACCACGGGGACCCTGAACCTCACTGCTCCACCATGAGCGGGGTGCCCGGGACTCCCCAAAAGCTGTCTGCCCGTCGGGAAAAGCTCCCCGCTGCCGGGCCGCGGCGCCCACCTTACCTGGAAGTGGCCCCGCACGTACTTGGCCATGGGGTAGTCGTTGATGTCGAGCGGGAGCGTGAGCTGGGGGTCGGGCTGCAGCGCCGGCGGCGGCACCAGCACCACGCAGCCGGCGTTCACCTCCCGGGCGGCTGCGGCACAGCGGGAAGCTACGGCACGGCCGTGGGGCAGGGAACGAGGGGCTGGGAGCGCTGGCGGTGCGGGACCCGCTCACCTGCAGCGGCCTCCAGCAGCCCCATCAGCTCGGCCGGGATCTCCAGGTGAGTGACATCCACCACCTCCCTCCGCGTCAGCTCCTGCCGCCGCAGCATAGGGATGTGCCCCCTTGCCCTGCTGGTCCCTACCCCAGCACCCACGGGTGCCGCGGCCAGGGGCACAGGGATGGGCGAGCACGGGGCGGGGATGAGGGCACAGCGACACGGGCTGCACATGGATTGCACGTGTGCTCCCACCAGTGCCGCACGGCTTTACCTGCTTCGTCCTCTCCTTCTCCTCCTCGGCCCGCCGGCGAGCATCCTCCTTCCTCTGAAAGCAGAGCAGCCATGCTGAGTCCCACCGGAGGAAGGGAGACCCTGAGGCATCACAGAGTCCTGGGGTGCCACTGATGCCTCCCCAATATCACCAAGGTTTTCACCCCGAAGAGGCACTGCCCATTCCCAGTGGGACACGGAGGAGGGGGTAGGGTGGCATGTAGGGGGCGTACCGTCTGGAGATGCCACTGTGCCCCCTCCAGACCCACCACTGAACATGCAGCAGGGTGTCAACAGGTCCCCTGGACCCCCGGGATGTGCCAGCCCCCACCTCACCTTGAGGTACCTCCGGCGGTTCACGTAGATGTGCACCAGCGACCTGAACTTGATGAGCGTGCGCCGCATGCGCCGGTACCGCTGCCTGCGGGAGGGCACCCGTCACCCTCTGCCACCCGCCAGTGCCCACCCACCGCCCTCCCGGGACCCCCACCTGGCCAGGTATCCCCGCGCCCGGGTCTGCAGGAGGACGATCTTGCGGCGGAGGGAGCGGAAGCGCCGCTTGATGAAGAAGGTGCGAGCATAGCGCTGGAGTGTGAGCGCGGCCAGGTGATGGGCACGGGCTCGCTTGCTCTCCAGCGCCTGGTACAGCTGCTCCTTCAGGAAGAGCTGGGAGCAGGGGTGAGGCCGTGAGCTCCCCACCGTGGCCACCGCCCCCAGGGCATCACCGGAACCAAGCCCCCTGCCGGGACAGTACCTTGGTGACACCGACATAGTACATGCTGGGGTTAACGGGGCAGAGGCTCCTCAGCATCTCCACACAGTTGGCTCCGTTGGGAATGACATTGGACCACATATCAACGAGGCAGCGATACCTGGGTGAGCCCATGACACTGTCACCACACAGGACCCCACTGGGACACCAGCACAGACCCTCCCTGTGGTGACAAACCGTGTGCCTGGAGATGCAGCTTCTCCCAGAGCTGTGTACTAACACAAGGGGTTCCCAGCTCCCACTGTGGGGGAACCCCGGCCCAAATGCTGCCCCCAAAATACCCACAGGCTCTGTGGTCTCCCCTCGCTGGGATGGCAGTGCCCAACCTGCAGCCCCCAGGCACCTGTCGATGAAGACGAGGAAGGGGATGCGGATAGGGAAGCCCTCCTTGCGGATGCGGATGGTCTCCAGGATCCCTGAGTACCGCAGCTGGGTTCTGACCACGTCGGCCTCAAAGAGCCCCGGCTCCTGGGGAGGGCATGGGGAGAAGCATCAGCAAGTGCACGGGCAAATCCCTGCCCACTGTGTGCCCACCACAGTCCCAGTGCCAGTGGGGCAGGCAGCACAGGCACCGGCATGGGCTGGACAGCCCTGGCTCTCACCTTCTTGTTGTTGGGTTTGAGGCAGCGCACGAAGAAGGGGTTGCACCTGTGACAGAGAGACCCTGTCAGCCACACAGGACAGGGGACAAAGCCAGCCCAGCCACCGCGGGCTCAGGTCCAGCTGTCACCCTGCTCCCAACAGCCCCCAACAGTGCACGGCCTGGCTGCCCACCCTGCCCACACTGACCTCTCCATCTTCTCCACCAGCTCCAGGAGCGACTGCTGGAACCGTGCAGCCACGGTGGGAGCCTTGTACCGCCGTGTCCTGGTGCTGCTCCTCCTGATGAGGCTCCTCTGCCGGGCCATCACCTGGGCGTGGCCGAAGAAGAGGTTGGCCACCACCTTGGGGAGACGGGAAGTGTTACAGAGGAGGAGGGTGGCCAGGATGGTGCAGCTCTCCCGGTCCTCTTTGCAGCCCGGCCACTGCTTTTTTGCCCAGCCCTGAGCAAGTTGCATCCCCTAATTGTGGCTGGATTGCCTGGATAGGGATGGGGATGAGGATATGGATAAAGATAGAAAGCGCAAGAGCAGCCCATGTGCCTGTTTGTGCCAAATGCTTGAGGGGTCAAAGGCCAGAGGATCCCATGGGTGGAGCCAGAGGCATCCTCTGCTTCTGGTCCCCTGGGGTTCATCAGCCATGGGGACACACTCTTGGGGACATGGAAAGGGATGTATGGAAGGAGGCTATCGGTGCCCAGTGTCACTGCAGAGCCAGGGCCAGGCAGGGCCCTACCTTGGTCCTGCTGCTGAGGAACAGATCCAGCACATCCTGACGGACCTGGTCATAGTTTTTATCCAAAAACTTCTGAACCTGGCATATAGCAAAATCTCATGGTGAGGAGCCTGGCAGGACAACAGGGTGAGGCAAGGGGCTCCAGGATCCCAGCCAGACCCTCTGGGATGCGTTTCTCTCCTTGGTGCAGGATCAAGCTCCTCTTTAACCCGCCTTAACAGCCCAGCTGGGCATCCCAGTGCCACACACCTGGTAGGTCACCTTCCCTGCATAGTGCTTGATGGTGAACTCGGGCAGCGGCATCTTCGGCTTCGTGTAGAGCGGGTTTGTCCCGTGGTGGTAGTGACACTTCTGGAGGAACGTGTGGTCAGTGGCCTGGGAAGGGACACAGGAGTGAGACACGGCTCGGGCAGTTCAGCAGCAGGTTGGAACTAGCTGATCTTCAAGGTCCTTTCCAGCTCCAACCATTCTGTGATTCCATGATGTTTCTATTGGGCTTATCCAGCCTGGAGGAACCCAGAGGGTTTCCCAGATTGTCCAGGACAGCCCAGGAGAAGAGCAGCCCTGGGCCATGGTGATTCCCCAGCCACAGTGACCTCCTAGTGCTGGCTGCACCTCCCCAGACACCCCCTCACCTGGGGGAAGCAGCTCTGGTCATCCAGGATCCGGAGGATGCCGTAGGGTTTTTGGGAGATGAGGTCAATGCAGGGTTGGTTGTCGCTGAAGGGGATCTCCTTCCACTCGATCTGCTCCCGGAGATACTCCTCCTGCAGGGCGGGCACTGGGTCATCCCTGTGCCCCCAGCCCCACAGCAGTGCCCAGCACAGGGGCAGAGCCCAGCACTGCCCACCAGCCCCACCTGCTCCTCCTGGAACACAATCCTGTTGAAGAAGAACTGCAGGTACTCGTTGGCGTAGTTGATGCACAGCTGCTCAAAGCTGTTGAAGGTGAGGTCCTGCGAGAAGGAAGGTCCATGGAGCCCGGGAGGATGGAGCTGGGACTGAGCCAGGATGGAGGTGGGATGAATTCTGCTCACCTCGAAGCCGTAGATGTCCAGGATGGCGATGGAGAGGGCCTCCTGCCGCGGGTACACCAGCTTGTTGATGCGGTCCGTGAGCCAGCCGAAGAGCAGGGAGTAGAGGGTCTTGGCAATGGCATCCCTGGGAAGGGGAGACATGAGCAGAGTGCTGGAGCTCCAGAATGGCATCAGTGCACCCCACTGCCACAGCCAGCACCCACCAGAGCATCAGTTTTAATCACCATGGGGTCTAATCCACACTGGGGGACCTGGCCACCCCCTTTCCCAGCTGGCATTTCACTTCCCACGCCATCCCTGGGGGTCAGAACCCCCACACCCTCCTGCAGTGCAGCCCCCCTTCCTTCTACCTGGCATCCACGGCGCTTTCAACAGTCAGAGGGGTGAAAATCTTCTCCCGCTGCGTTTCCTGGTTGGGAAATGGCATGATGGAGTTTCAGCACCCTCAGCCATGGTCCCCAGGGGCCAGGGACCCCCTCCCAGGCTGTTGCCCCCTGCACTCACCGTCACCTTGAAGGTGATGGCTTTCTGCAGGCCCTCAGGGGACACCTGCAGCAGCTCAGCCACTGTCCGGATCTCCGTGGCGCTCACCACCGTGGCCACCTCCTGGCAGTCGGTCTGCAGGACACAGGGATGCCGTGGGATGCTATGATCCCCCATTTGCCACGTCCCAAATAATGCCCAAGGAGCACAGCTTGGCTCCCCGTGGGGTACCTCATATTTCTCAAAGTAGACGTTGCCCAGGTGGAGGACGGAGGAGAGGATGCGGAAGATGCTGTTCTGCTCATCCACGCTGAAGTTCAGCACCTCCATGGTGTTGAGCAGCCGACGGAAATCCTCAGCGTCGTCCTTGCCGGGAATCTCGCAGTTCCCACCCTGGCACAACCCCCTCAGTCCATCAGTGCATCCCGGGGGGGTCAGCACCCAGCACGGGGGGGTCACCCCACCCTGAGCATCCTCCTCATCCACATGCTGACGGCTCAGGGACCCACCAGCACCCTGAGGTTGGGCAGCCCCCCAAAAATCAGGCTGTGGGGGGGGCTGGGGAGGGGACACACTACCTGGTTTAGGTAGTAGTAGGTCTCGGCGCCCTGCAGGCAGTACCGCTGCCGCTGCTGGGACGGCAGCCCTGCCAGCATCTCATAGAAGATGTGGTAGTTGCGCTCGCTCTTGGCCTGGGGAGCAGAGGACAGAGCTGGGGAGGGGGCGGCAGAGGGGGCAGAGTGGGGGGCAGAGCCCAGGACCCCCTCACCACACACCTGGAAGACCACGCGGGACTTCTCCAGCAGGTACTGCGAGGTTATGGCACCGCAGATCAAGCCGCTGCAGGGGTGAGAGTGGGCAACCTCAGCGTGGGCAGGGGCTGTGGCCCCCCAAGGCACCCAGCCATGCCCCAATGCACCCCAAAACACTGGGGGTCAGTGCTGGTCCCCAAGTGTCCCCCACCAGGGATGGGTGGGCAGGGAGAGGTGTCTGCACCTGGCTTGAGCACTGCACCCCGGGGTGACATCAGGTCATCCCTGTTGGGATCAGTGGGGCCGAGAGAGGATGGGATGGGATGGGATGGGATGGGATGGGATATGGGGACAGGGTTGGGCACCAGGAATGGTCAGGGTGCCAGCCCAGGTCACAGTGTCCCTGCCCCTACCCCAGTGACAGCCACCTCTCCTCAGGTGCCATCACCTTTCCAATGCCAGGTTTGTCCCAAAAACATCCCCGTGTGTCCTCCCAGAGCCGAGGGACGAGGGGCTGGGTTGGGCTGGACACCCCTGGGGCAGCAGGGGACATAGGGTGGGAGCAGCCACACAGATGTTACTCAGCATTACTTACTCCTCCAGAAAGATTTCCACAAATTTCCCAAACCTGCTGGAATTGTCATTCCTCACGGTTTTGGCGTTGCCGAAGGATTCCAGCAAGGGGGTCGCCTCCAGGATCTGTCGTGGTGATGAGGAGAGCTGGGGGGGTCAGCCTGAACACCCAACACACCGCGGGACATCTCCAAGGCTAGGGCACCCCCTTTGTCACCCTGCCACCCTCCCTGCCACCCCATGCTCCATGCAGACACCTGTGGGTGCCCAAATTTGAGATGCGCACCACAGCCAGGTTAAATGAGGACATGGGAGAGCACAAGGACTCCATCCGTGTGCATGCACTGATTTCCTGCTGTCCCTCCCACCTTCCCCTTGCAGCTGGGGTGCCATGGCCAAGAGGCCACCACGATTCTCTGTCCCCCTGCACCATCCCAGCCCACATGTCCCCTCGGTACCTCTATCTGCCGCGGTCCAGGTGGAAGCATGGCGACAAGGAGAGAGCAGCAGAACCATGAGGAGGGACGGAAGAGAGCACTGGGAGGTGGGAGAAGAGCTTGGGGACATGGGGACTCAGGGATGTCCCCAGAGCAGCACCCTACCTGTGGGGCAGTGCTGCGTTTCTGGCTGACGGCTGCCAGGTAGCGCAGGATCAGCTTGGTGGCTTCGGTCTTCCCTGAGCCGCTCTCCCCACTGGAATGCAGAGCAGGGGCACAGCCGGGGCTGTCACCAGCTGAGCAGGGGCTGCCCACCCCAAACCCCCCCAAACCCCATCAGCTTCCCACCCCAGGGCCAAGCCAGGCTGGTGGCAGTGACCCAGCAATTAGGGTGGTGTTGATTAGGGGCCACCCCAGAGGGCCATGTGTGAGGACAACCACGTCCCACCTGATGACGATACACTGGTTGTGTTTGGCATCCATCACTTTGGAGTAGGCGACGTTCGCGATGGCAAAGAGGTGCCTGGGGTGGGGAGAAGCAGGGGGGTGCAGTGCCACACTGCCCCGGCACAGGGACCCCCAAAGTGAAGGGTGGGAGTGACCCCATCCCCGCGGGGCATTTGGGGACAGCCCGGTACTCACGGCGGGTTCTCGCCCAGGGCTCTGCCCTCGTACTGCAGCACCTGCTCCGTCCCGTAGATGTTGCAGATCCGGTACGGGTTCACCGACACGAGGATGCTGCCGATGTAGGTCTGCCAGAGAGTGAGGTGTGGGGCTGCGAGCCCTTGGAGGGTGATGACTCCCCAAAAACCCCTGCAGTCTCTGGGGGATGCTGTGTCCCCCTAAGCTTACGTAGATGAGCTGGCGCTCGAACCGTGTCCGGAGGTTGCTCAGCACCGCAGCCTCCTGGAGGTCCCTGGCATGGAGCAGAGGCTGAATTAGGGGGTGACAGGGGGACAAGGGAGTGTCTGCTGTCCCCTGAGTGTCCCCAGCATCCCCAGCCCCGGGAGGCTGAAGCAGAGCCCGTGTTGGGATGAGATGGGGTGGGATAGCAGGGTCAGGGGTATGCAGTTGGGGGCTGCAGCCCCATTGTCCCACACAGCACTGAGTGACCGTGCAGGGGACAGGGACACTCACTCCAGCTGGGTCATGTCCTCCAGCCCGTCCTCCTCCTGTGGCTCCTGGTACCGCACGATGGGCAGGCTGCACAGCGACTGCATCTGCACGGAGCAACCACCCCATCACGGCAGGGATGTGCCACCACCCTCAGGTGTCCCACCCAGTCACCACCACCACCCCAAAACACCATCTGTGACCCCAAACCAGGGGACATGCAGTCAGCTATGGCAGGAACTCCAAGAAAACACCCCACAGCCCCAAAACCACTCCCCCAGTAGGAGCATTGTGCGTCAGGTGAGAGCAGCAGTGCTGGAACACAGGAAGGTGGGGCCACCAAGGCCACCTCGGGGCTGGTCCCAGGAAAACCTGGTCCTGAGAATCTTGGTCCCGCTCACCAGTGGAGGTGATGGAAGGGGCTGAGGCTGCTCCCCCCGGCCACGCGCAGAGGTGACGCAGGACGGGACACACGGGAGCCTGCGCTGGCGCCCGGCCAGGCGGTGGGCAGGAAAGCGGACACCCCGCCGGGTCACCGTGCCACATGCACCTGTCCCCGCCGGATCGGGTCTCCGCATTTCCATACGCCAGAATCAAGTGTCCCCAGAGGGGCCGCTCGTGGGGGGACACACAACAGGCGATAATCCCCTCTTCCAATCTGCTCCCCACGGGAGGACCCCCGCCAGCACCCAGACCACCCACAGCCCTTCACCCCCCACCCTGGGCACTGCAAACTCCTCGGCACCGATGCCTTCGAGCCCGGGAGAGCCATCAGCCACCTTAATTCGCCACCCATCCCCGGGTCCCACCGGCTGCCAGCTCCCCCCCAGCTCCATCCCCCCGAGGGGGCTCCCCGCCGGCGTTACCTTGCTGCGCCAGGGCTGCTTGGTGCGCAGGTACCCGTCCCCCCAGGGGTGCCTGTCCCGCCAGCCGCCCGCCGGCGAGCGCTGGCATAGGTATCGGGCGAGGTCGGCTCCCCACTGGCTCGCCCACCGCCGGCCGCGCTGGGTGGGCTGCTGGGGGAGGCCCTGCTCGGCTGTCCAGGCGTCGGGCATCTCCCGCACCCGCACGACGTGCTGCGTGGACCAGTGCTGCTTGTACATGCGGGATGCGCGCCGGAAGGAGCCCAACCTCTGCACCTGCGGCGTCACCACCGCGTAGCGCCCCGCGCCCTCCTCCCCGGCCGCCCCGTCACCCTCGATGGGCTCCACCGGCCCCGGGGG
>VWZT01004356.1:292966-310777 GCA_013397055.1 Pachycephala philippinensis | reverse complement strand
GGCCGGGGGAAGAGCCTGAATTTCCTGTTGAGGGAGAGCTTGGAGGAGAGGGTCTCCCGCATGCCCCGGAGCGAGGAGGCACTCAGGATGGAGAAGGGATACTCCTTCTCCTCTTCCTCCTCTTCTTCCCACTCCTCGGGCTCCTCTCCCTCAGCGATCTCCTCCAGGCCCATGGCATAGGGGTTGCAGGAGGATTGGGCGTGCGGCGCCCACCCGCCCTCGCTGTACTGGATGCGATGCTCGGGATACTCGCCCCCAGGGTACCCCCCATCAAAGGGCTCCCCGAAGTCCTCGTAGGGGTCCCCCCTGTAGCCGAAGGGCCCTGCCGCCTCCTCACCATACTCTGGGTCGCTGCCGTACGGGTCATAGAGGCTGAGGGGAGACCCACCACCAAACTGTCCCTCATCCTCGAGCTCTGAGTAGCCGTAGGGGTGCCCTGGCTGGTCACCGTCCTCCCAAAATCCCCCATAGTAGTCATACTCCTCCTCCGTCTCATAGCCAGGGTAGTCAGAGTAGGGGGTCGGCACCGCATCCTCGAAGCCGTACCCTGCTGGGTAAGCCGGGCTCTGCATGTAGCCTTCCTCCTCCTCCGAGTAGTTGTGCCGGGGGCCATAGGCTCCATCCTCCTCCTCGCTGTAGCCACGCCACGGGCCATAAGCTCCATCCTCCTCGGCGTAGCCATGGTGGGGGCCGTACGCTCCATCTTCCTCCTTGGGGTGACCGCGCCAGGGCCCATAGGCTCCATCTTCCTTCCTGGCATAGCCACGGCGTGAGCCATAGGCTCCATCCTCCTTGCCGTGGCCTCGCCGGCGGCTGAAGGCTCCGTTCTCCTCCTCGGCCCAGCCATAGCGCGGCACCGGCGGCTCGGCGGCTGCGCGCTGGGAGCGCCTCCGGGACGGCCTCCTCACCATGCTGCCCTGCCGCGAAGTGCCGGGGGCCGACAGCCCGACACTGCCAGGGATCCGCTTCATGTTGGCCCGGTGCCTGAGGATCTCGTCTTCCGCAGGGAACGGCAGCTTCTTGGCACCGATACGGGACAGCCAGGCCGTGTCAGTCGCCCGGCTGCCTCCCACCAGCCGCCCGCGCCGGGAGAGCACCTTCCTGGCCAGCCAGCCCGTGGCGGCGGCCGCCTTGCTCAGCACCTGCGCCCGTGGCTTGAATTTCCTTTCCGGGCGCCGGCGGAAGAGCGACGCACCAACCTCCGAGGCCTGCCCACCCCGCCACAGCATCAGGAAGGATGGCTTCGATGGTGCCTTCTTCTTGGCCTCCTCCTCCTCCTTCCTCTTCTTGCCCACGCGCTTGAAGCGCATCATCAGGTTGGAGGTGGACTTGAGCACCGCCTTGTTCTTCTTCTTCTTCTTCTTCTTGGTGCTCTGCTTATGCAGCCCCCAGAAGAAGCGGGATGTGTTCTTGAACTGTCCCTTCTTGGGCCGACGCAGCCCCAAGTTCTTGAAGCCCAGGAAGAGTTTCGAGGTGCTGCGGAGGCTCCGCTTTGTGCGGGCCTTTGGCGGTACTGCCGCCTCCTCCTCAGCTGGGCCAACTTCCACAGATTCTTTGGGCTTGCCCTTGGCATCTGCACCCTTGGCCCCTTTCTTCTTCTTGTCCATTGCCAGCCCCATCGCCAGCTTGGAGGTGCCCTTCGCGTTCTTCTTGGCTGTTGCAGCATTGCTCTCGCCCTCCTCTCCCTCTGTGTCCTGCTGCACCTTCTTCCCAAGGCCCAGTTTCTTCGCCACTCCGGCCTTGGGCAACCCCTTCTTCTCCTTCCCCTTCCCCTTCCCCTTCTTGGGTTCTTCTGCAGCCACCTCCTCCTCATCCTTCTCCTTTTCCTCCTCATCCTTCTCCTTTTCCTCCTCATCCTTCTTCTTTTCCTCCTCATCCTTCTCCTTTTCCTCCTTTTCCTCCTCCACCACCTCCGTCTCCTCGCTCTCCTCTGCCTTCAGCAGCTCCGCATCCGAGGCATCCTCTGACTCGCTGGGATCTTCCTTCTTGCCCTTCTTGCCATTCTTCCCTTTCCCTTTGGCCGCCTTCCCTCTGGGCTCCCCCTTCTTGCCGGCCATCCTGGCAGTGCCGGGCGCTCATGCTCCGGCCCCAGCGGGGCCCTGGGGGTTGATTCCCTGCGCCGGCAGGAGCCTGCTCCCGGCACACCGGCCGGCTCCCGACCCCGCCGCCTGCCCCGGCTGGGTATTTACCTGTGCCCGGGTTTGGCGAGGCACATATCCGTGCGTGGCTCCCTCGGGCGCCGGTGGCCGCCCGCTTGGCATGGCGCTGCGGCGGCGGGACACGGCCCCGGGGCAGCCCGGCGGAGCTGCTCCAGCCTCCCGCGCAGCCCGCGGGTCGGCAGCGCGGTGCCGGTGGCTGGGCTCCGGCTGTAACCCAACCGCAAGGCTCGCGGCGGCATGAATAATGTAAGGGATGCACCAGGCCAGCCCCGAGACTTCTCCGAAGGAGCAGGGAAGGGCCCCTGCTGCTGGGAGCACCCGCTCAAGGGGACGCTGCAGGGGGCAGCACCGTTACCCCAAAACGGGACCCTGCCACCTCTCCACGTCTGGGGGCTTCCTCTGCCCCTCTCTGAGCCTCTTCCTCCAGTCAGCACAGAAGCCCAGGGATCCGTGAAGCCAAACGGCGGCACCAAGAGAGAGGTGACAGTTCCGCAGAGCCCAAGGCAGCAGCGGGAACACACCCAACGGGAGCAGCGCAAGAGAGGGACCCAACACCAGACCAAATTCCACAGCCGTGCTGGGAAGCGCTGAGGAGCCCAGAGCCCACGGGGGCACTCCCCATGCTATGCCGGGTGGCAGGTACGTGCAGGGTGCCACACGTGCCCACACACAGCTGCCAAGGGGGGTTGCATGTGCCACACGCGTGACCCGCGGCAGTGCCAGCAGCGTGTTTGCGCACACACGTGCCCAGGCGCGGGGTGACCACATCAAATGTTAATGCCAGGCCTGGATTCCTGCGGCTGCAGCTCATCAAAGTTTAAGCAGCAGAGGTGGGAACTCGCTGTCCCACATGGATCACCTGCGGGCGGCAGTAGGGCTGGTGTGGGCAGGGACAGCACCCACAGCACCCCCTTACAGGGGATATGTTTGGGGAGACAGAAGCATCCAGCTGTGCAGCAGCTGGCAGAACCAAAGAACCAGCAGCAGCTGCTGGACTGAACCCATTGGTCTCCCCCAGGATCAGGAGAGCCCATGGCTGGCACCTCCTGGCACTGTGTTCTCCCCAGCTTGGTCCCTCCCTGCCGCATCTACAGCAGAGGGGCATGCACCATGATCCCATGGCTTTGCCTACTCCCTGCATTAATTTCTGGGGTAGAGACATCCTGGTCTGCACAGATGGCGGCAGCTGTGGAGTGCAGGGTGAACAGAGGGACAGAGTGGGATGAGAGGCACCTAGCAGGCATCAGGAGACGGTCTATGGGGTGACAGAAACCCAGGATCAGTGGGAAGGAACGTCAGCAGAGCCCAAGCCACACAAGCCACACAGCTCCCGTGCAGTTGCCATGGCTGTGCCCGTGGTGCCTCCCTGCCCATGACAAGGGCTCTCTGAGAGGGGGAATAAATGGAGAGAGAGGGGGCTTCATCCCACACAGATGCTGCCTTCCATGGTCCCAGCCTCCATACCAGACCCCGAAAACATCTCCCCATGTTCTTCAGCCTGGGCATAGAATTCACCTGCCTTTGGCACGGCAGAGCTGGGCAAGAGGCTTTAGTGCCCAGATGCAGTGGGATGGACGCAAATGCAGGGGGTCGGAGGGGCACCCGCACTTGGTGGCTGTTTCCAGGGTGTCTGGGCATGGCTGCATCCAGCAGCAGTACACAGGAGGGACCCTGGGTGAAAACCTGGCAGTGATGGGTCTCTGCGGTGGCAGTGGGTACCAAGGCCCTGGTAGAAGATACCCAGAGCATCCTTTGGTCAGGTCAGTCCTGAATGGCTCCAGCCACGTGGGTGAGGCAGGGAAAACCACCTCACCCCAGGGACACGGCCCGGGCCGCCCCGGTGCCACTGCTGCAGTCTGCGGCTGTGCCATGGCCGGACGCGGGGAGGGGATGGAGACTTTGGCCTCGGGGGTTCACCCGCCCCAGCCCAGCAGGACGCGCGGCTGCCCAGGACTGTACCTTTGGAGTGCCGGCATCGGTGGGCAGAGCTCCAGAGGCAGCAGCTCCACGTCTCCAGGCAGGTCTGCGGTCACCAGCCGGCCCCGGGTTCGCTTACAGCCTGTTTCCAGTTACAGCCGGAGCAGGGCTCCGTGCCACCACACAACACCACGCCAGCCCCGGCGCTGCCGTGCCTCCCGGGAGCTCCGCGTTCCGGCACCACGGAGCCAGCCCCGGCACCTCCCGGCTGCGGCAGCACCTCTCACCACATTCCCGTCCTTGTCTTCAGTTCTGCATCACTGCACATCCACTTTCAAACACCTGTGAGCAGGTGAGGAAGCGCAGCCACAGCTCTTGTCACTCCAGTCACAGCTCCAGGGATGCTGGGAGCGTGGGGATAAGCTGGACCCTTCCAGCAATGTGACAGTGGCACAGCCCCCGAGGCACGGTGGGGTCTTTCCTTGCTCCCCCAAGCACCCATCACCCCCCTGACCTGACTAATTTCCACCCCTTCCAGTTCCTGCCTCCAAAATGAGGATGGGGACCCAGCACATGAGCAATACATGGCAGCCCCCGCCTGCCAGCTGCTGCCTGCTCCCCACGAGGGAGGTGTTATGGGAGGAGATAGGCCAGAGCAGATGCTGGAAGCACAGACCAGCTGGGCATGGTGCTGGCATGCACCCAGGAATATGCTGGCTGACAGCCCTGGAGCCAGGTCACAGCCCTGTGCCATCACCTCAGTCCCAGAGGCAAGCCTGGGAGCTTTCCTGGGGCAAAACAGCCCCGAGGTAAATAAAATGTGGGGAAGGGGTGGAAGGAGACATGGGGTAGAGGGTTCCAGGGGAGGAGGGGGTGCTCCGGGGAGGCCGCTCTGCTCTGGAGCGCAGTGGGAATGTGGGGCTGTGGAGAAGGTGGGAAGGCAGAGGGTGAGATAAGGGAAGATGACAGGCAGGGACAGGCAGAGGCGAGGGGACACCACACGCCTTGACCGGGAGAACCTGAACTGCAGCGTTCGTGTAGAAACCACCATTGCACACAAAGGTCCCTCCCTGGCGGCTCGGCCAAGCCACCGAGGCACCTGCGAGCCCAAGGGAGGTGCCACCCCGCCGGGGCACCCACAGCCACTCACCTGGGGTTGCAGCTGCCCTGCACGGCGTGGGGCTGGCTCGGTGCTCTGCCAGTGTCGCGCTCCCGGCGCCGCTCCCCGCGGGGACCATCCCTCCCCTGGCAGCTGCGGGACCATCGCTGCTGCGCCGAGGGACCCAATGCATATTTGATGACTGCTATTATTCTCATCTCCACTCATGAGCAGAGGGATGGGAGCTGATCTTCGTGCACAGAGCTGGGGAGCAGCAGGGAGGGAGCGGCTGGAGGGGTGAGGGTCCGCTCCTCCTGTGGTCCCTGTCCCTTGCACCCCTGGTGACACAGCTGGACTGTCCCACATCCCTCCCGGGATGTAGATGAGCCTCAGGGTAGCCCAGATGTGAACAGCTGGAAAATGGCCCTGACCCACTCCTGCCCCCAAACCAATGGAAGTTCAGAAGAAATCACAGAACGTGGGAGTGAGGAGCAAATGCACCCCCTCACAGCCCTCTCCAAAGCTGGGCTGGGACCAACCAGCTGCAGAGGTTCTGGCAGGGATCTAGACACCCATCACCCCAAAAATACCAGAGCATCCTCTCCTCCCTGGACGAGCAGGACATTCCATCTCCCTTCACAACACTTCATTCTCCCCATCCAGCACTGGCCTCCTGCATCTCACCAAACAGGGGACCGTTTTCCTGCAGTGATGGAGCCTGTGGCTCTCCCAAATGCAGGGGCAGGGAGAGCATCCTGCTGCAGCACCCGAGCTGGGAAAACCTCCGCTGCCTTCTCCTCCAGGCAGGCACGTCCCAGCCGTAATGTGGTGGGTATTTATTATGCTGATTCCTCAGAACGCGAGGGCTTAACTGCAAATTACAATCAATAGCCCCAATCCCCTCGGGGCAGGTTCATCATTTAGCAGGCGCAACCAGAGGAATTCAAAACTATTTGCCAGCCATAAATCCTCCTCTCCGCAGCCTCCCCAGCCGGCTCCGTGCCACTCGCGACGGCTGGTTGGGGTGACCCTTGTCAGCATTTGAGACAATTAAGCTGTCACTGTGGATCGTGACTCTTATATACCGCCCTGAGCAGCACTTTGAGATGTCACCGTGATGGGGTGAGGGGAGCTGGCTGAGGCGAGCCCGCTGCAGCAACCGTCTCTCATTGAATTAAATGAATGTATTTGGAGGCAGAGTCGCTTTTTATTACCTCGCCAACGATTCCTGACTAAATTAAATTATAAGAGGAGTGTTCAGCCAATCAAACGTGCTTGATTGCCTGGAACAGGCATTTTAAACAGAGCACGCCTCGAGCCGTCGCTAGATGGAGGGTGGCTGATGGGCTGTGGCGAAGCTGATCCACCCTGCTCCACACCTGGAGCGCTGCACGGCTGTGCTCAGGCAGGGGAACGGCCCCAGGGATGGGGCAGGATGAGCACAGCCCTCTGGGAACAGCGTGAATGAGCCTGGAGGCGGCTGGAAGAGCGGGGAATGGCAGGAGCTGCGGCACAGAGCACCAGCAGGGCTGCTGAGGGCAGCTTTCTCCGAGCATCACCCAGCCAAGGCTCTCCTCCTACAGCAGAGAAATGCAGGGTGCTGTTCTTTTGGGGGCAAATCCACAGCTCCTGCCTGCACCCACTCTCCTGGAGAGCCCTTCTCCCAACACACAGCAAGGAGACTGATCACATTTCTTTCAGCAGCTCCCCAGTGAGGGGTTCTGGTCAACGCATAAAATCCCAGAATGGTTTGTGTTGGAAGGAAGCTCAAAGCTCATCTCGTTCCACCCCCTGCCATGGGCAGGGACACCTTCCACTATCCCAGGTTACTCCAAGCCCTGGCCTTGGACACTTCCAGGGATAGGGCAGCCACAGCTTCTCTGGGCAGCCTGTGCCAGGGCCTGACCACCCTCACAGGGAAGAATTTCCACCTAACATCTAATCTGTATCTCCCCTTTCAGTTTAAAACCATTCCCACTTTTCCTGTCAGTGCATGCTCCTGTAAAAAGTCCTTATCCATCTTTTTTATAAGCCCTTTTAAATACTGAAACGCTGCAAATTCCATAAACCTCAGGAGGCTCCAGTACAACCCTAACGCTGCAGCAGATTTCCCCCTCACCCTTTGGATTTTGTCTTTTCAGGACTTGGAGATCTCTTGGAGGCAAACTCACTCCAGCACGAACTGCTATGTTTGCTGCTTTTAACATCAGTGCAGAACAATTAGGGAAGCGCCTGGAAGAAGGAATACTGCAATTAAATGGTGCATTTTCAAATGCAGCTATAAACTTGCTGCCAAAAAAGCTACACTCTCTGAAAAAAGAAGTTGGCTTCTTCTAGCCTAACTATTTTTACTTCATCCCCATTCCAATTTTAATCATGTATCTGTTCATTTTGAACAGGATAAAATGCCCATTTTCCTAAATGAAGCTAATTAGGCAGAGGGGGTTTTAACAATGATATGCCAAAATCAATTTGAAACCCACACTGAGGCCGCACCAGCTATTCAAGGACAGGTTTTAGCAGGTAACACTGTGCATTTCAGCCTCACACCAAGCACCCCCTGGCTCCCAGTAGTACCTGGGCTGAGGATGGAGCCCTGTCAGCAGTTCTGGTTGCCCGGCTCCATGCCAAGGCTTGGCAGGCTGCAGGATTTGGATGGAAAAGTCAGAAACTCAGGGACAAAACGAAACCAAAATTAGTCTTTTGTGAGGGCAACTCTGCCTGTGCGACCTTCACGGGAAATGGGAAGGGTGAGTTAATGTGCTGGAACAGCATCCCACCCAGCTCACGCCAGGAAGGGCCAGCTTTCCACTGCCAGATCAGGGATAATGTGGATAATTTGGAGCTTGTTCTCCACTCGCTGCCTCCGTGGTCAGGATTTCCTCTGCACTCCAGCTGTGAACAAAGCCAGGAACAGGGAAGGGAACTTACAGAGTTCAAAGTCACCTTCTTAGCTTGGGCACCGTGTATAGCATCTACTTATCTCCCATCACCAGTCTCTTGCAGCCACTTCACCTTCTATTGCCCCCTAAATCTCCTGTGACAGCATCCAGGGTTCCTCAGGTGGCCAAAGGCAAAAAAGAGAGTTAGGAAACACACCAAGCCATCTACCCACCATTCACATGAAATAACAACTTTTTATTTTCTCAAATAAAATAATCCTTCCATTTCTGCTCGATCAGGTTGTGAGGGGTGAGGAGGAGCAGGGAGGAGGGGAGGAACGCTGCTCAGACAGGTGTCACACCTGTCCTCACAGTTCTGCATCCACGTCAGACTGAACCCTTTTCCAATGAAAGAAAATAAAAGCTATTGGCAGCTCTCGATCCCAGAAGGCAAGAGCTGTCCTCTATCAGGCACTCTGAATTGTTTAGCAACAGTATTCAATGGAAAAGCATGATTACAAAAATCCCAGATTTCTGATGAACAATATCCAGACAAGCAATGTTTAACAGGGCCAGGGTAAAACTCATGGCATGGGGTCCATGAGCTCCAAAGAGCTGCGACTGGAATTTAGGGGCATGGTTGAGGAGAACCCCAGGTTGGGGACTAAAGGGCAGGACAACTCCTGCCCAACGAAGGAGGAAGCTCCCAAGGCAGCTCCTCAATGAGTGATAGGCCAGAAGTGAATCCTCACCCCAGACTACAGCTCTCAGATCGTACCCCACTGCAGTCTGGCCAGGTTAATCATCCTTTAACAGTTAAATTTCTCATCTCTCAGTACCAGTTGGACCAGGATGTCCTACAAACCCCACTGCAAGGCTGTGGAGAGGCACAGAGTGTCAGGTTTTAATGTTAATTGAGGTGGGACCATTAAAAATTGGGTTGTCTCAGCTGCAGAGACGTGTCCAGCGAGCAGGGGAGGGAGAGCTCTGATTCTGTTTCAGATCAATGCTTAAATTAAGTGAATGAATAAGCAGCAAAGCATCAGCAATGTTCTCTCAGCCCAAAGCACAGGGCCAGATTTGCTCAAACACCAAACACTTCCCATTGGGAATGCACATGGATCCATGTGCAAACCCTATGAGGGGCAGGACACTGCTGGCTGTGGAACTGTGTCCTAGAAGAACTGGCTCCTTTTCAATTTTTAAGAAACATTACTTGGCCTGAAATGCTGCGAGATGGAAACCCATCTTCCCCATCCCCACCTGCAAGCACAGCAGCCTCATTTTCTGCCTTCCTCCGAGAGAAGGAGCTTCACAGAAGCTTTCCTGTCTCTGGAACACATCTCCGTTTTTCTTTCTCTTTTTTTTTTTTTTCTTTTTTTTTTGGTGTGTTTTGTTTCATTTTTACGTGGTCAGTTCCAATTGCAGTGATTAAAGACAAGGCCAGGCACCAGCAGTTACTTCTTTACAATCTGAATGACATCTTCATGCTCCATCATATGGGTTAAGCCCACTCTTTGAGGGCTGTACTTTGTGCTAGTCCCCTTTAAAGCAAAAAATGGGGAGAAGGGTTAGAAGATCAGTCAGAGACACCTGGAGACAAGGATTCCAGCAGCTGTCTAACACTTACCCACACCAAGGCATATTTGAACTGGCTGGCTAATGATCTGTGAATCCGATGGCACTGCAAGACAGACAGGCAGGGAGAAGTTGGAGTATTTCAATGACACCACTTTGCAAACAGCTTTTTCAATACAACTTTTCAACAGAAACTCAAGTCTATGCCAGAAATTACAATAAAGACTTTAGGAGCCAGTTAACAGCACTTGAAACAATACAGAACAGACACAGGAATCACCAGCCCACATAAAGCCCCATTCCATTGCTTCCATGTGCTTTTTCACTGGGCTGCATTAAATAATTATTGTTTAAACCTTTTATAGCAGCTGTGAAAGAAACCTGAGGCAGATAAAATCGGTAAAGGCAACAAAAGGAGAAGCCCAACTAAACACTGACATGTCCTGAGCTTTATGAAGCACAAATCACAGCAGGTCCAAGAGGAACTGCCTTCTGCACACAGGGAAATGTAAAAGATGCAGAAAAATTACCACATGTTCCACAGAGGCCCCTTTCCGTAGAATAATGGCATCTGTAAAGTCTGGTCTCTCTGTGGAGAAGCAGAAGGGGGGGAAAAAGCATTGGATTTCTATCAAGTGTGTTCTAAAATGCTGACACCATCTCACATCACCTTGTGCTTACTACTCCCAAATTCCTCCTTCCTGCTCCCAGACAGAACAGGGATCCAGTACCTGAAGGCATCAAATCAGCTCTCCACTACCCACAAGTGCAATTACCCACTCCACACAGTCAGCAGCTTCCTCCCAACCCACCTGATCCAACTCCATCCCAAGCCATTGACTTACGAGAAACAAAACCAACCAAGTCAAAACACACCTGCTCAAGGAAAACCAAAATCCCCAAGATTTCAGAGCTTAACAAGCTCAGAGAAAATTCCTTGATCTCCTCACACCACCCAAGTTCAGCTGTTCACAACCAAACAGAGCAAGTTATAGACGTGCCTTCATCATTGGGAGAAGCTGCAAGTGGGTTATAAAGCAAAAGGAGGATCAAAGGCACTTCCAAGGGCATGAGAAGCACCAAATTTCTTGCAGCAAGAACAGGAAACTTCTTCTGGGTTGTGATGGGCTGAACAGTTCATCACAGTGTGCATAACAAGGAAAAAAGCTGTGAACTTGCACACTTTATTCCCTTATATCATGCAAAGTCTTATGAAAATTCAGCTCTTGTAAAATACAACAGGAAGGCCATGGTGGGATCCACCATGGCGGGATCAGACAGAGCAGGAAGCACTTCCCAAGAGCTGAAAGATGATTCGGGAGGGTGTAATTCCAGCATTTCCAAGGCAGCAGCCCTGCTGCCAGCCTGTCTGCCTTCCATGGGCAGCAGCATTTGTGCCTTTCAAACCTTCTGGTCAGCTCGTGGTCACTTACGTCCCCGTTTCTTGGTGTAGATGCAGGTGAGTGCCAGGTATTCCCAGAGCTTTTCCAGCAAGTAGTCCAGGTTCAGCTTCATGCCACAGCTGCAAAACACCAGGAACATCTGTTTACTGCTGTTGTGATTTAGGGAGCCAGAAGAACAAGATGAAATGTCTTTATTAAAGTGCTGGAGAATGAAATGAGGGGAAAGTCTTTAATAAGGCAAGGAAAGAAAAAACAAAAGGTGAAATGACCCTAAACTGAAGGAGGGCAGGGTTAGATTAGATATTAGGAAGAAATTCCTTACTATAAGGGTGGAGAAGCACTGGAACAGGTTGCACAGAGAGTCTCTGGCTGCTCCATCCCTGGAATTGTTCAAGGCCAGGTTGGATGGGGCCTGAAGCAATCTGATCTAGTGGAAGGTGTCCCTGCATGGAGAAGCCAAGCTGCCTGCCTCTCCAGGGGAAGGAAATCTGGGAAAAGCTGCGCAGCAGCTCTGCTTCTCACCCCAGCAGCCCTGGGAGAAGTCCCTTCCTGGGAGAAGCTGGAGAAAGGGGTGTGAAATGAACCCCACACCAGGCAGACCAGCAGAAAAGGCAACGTGACAGCTCCTACCTGATAACAACACTGTGGGGCCTTCGAGCGAGACGATCCACCTCCTCCATGGATATCTGGTCAATCTTGTTATAAACCTAAATCAAAGGGAAAACAACACAGCCCTTAGAAAGGCAATTCAGCAAGATGTGGAAATAACAAGGCAGCTCCAGCACCTGAAACAGAAACACAGATCCTGTCAGAGGATAAGCCAAGACTCTCGGTAAAACAAACTATTAAAATTCACAAGCCTGAATATAAATTTTGGCCTTTTAAAATTCTCCCTTTGGGATGACTTGGAACACGTTCTCCGGTATCTTTGATTTCAAACAGACCCAGTGGCTACAAACAGAGCCCTAAAGGGACTTCTGGCACACAAGGGACCAGACGTGTGAAAAGCAAGAGCTGGCAGCAGGGGAATCAGAGGCTCTGCACGTGGGAGCAAACCCCCGGCACCAGGATTGGAAGCTCTGCTGCTCCAGGGCAGCACCAGCCACAAGAGGGCCCAGGGAACACACACAGCATGGCTGCACATCCAAAACCTATAAAAAACTCCCTGATGAGCCATTTTCCACCTCTTAAACCCCAAATCGTTACTGTTTTAGGAGCCAGGAACAAGGGCATGGAGTAATAGGACAAGGGGGAATGGCTTTAAATTGAGAGGGCAGGGTTAGATGGGATATTGGGAAAAAATTCTTCCCTGTGAGGGTGGGGAGGCCCTGGCACAGAGTGCCCAGAGAAGCTGTGGCTGCCCCTTCCCTGGAAGTGTCCAAGGCCAGGTTGGACAGGGCTTGGAGCACCCTGGGATAGTGGAAGATGTCCCTGCCCATGGCAGGGGGGGAATGAGATGAGCTTTAAGATCCCTTCCCACCCAAACCATTCCACGATTCTATGAAGCTCCAACTTTTCCTCGGGCACAGAAAAGAGATGCTGGATGTGACAGAAGCCAGGCTGCCCAGGATACTCACATAGAGGCACGGCATGTAGACCCTGTTTCCTACAATCACATCAATGAACTCATCAGGGGAACAATCCTCTCTGAACAGGACCTCGGCGTTGAAGATTTCTGAGGTGGACACTGTCAAGGCCCAAATCCCAACATACCACAGGGGCTGAGCTCCCTTGGGACAGCCTGCTGCCAACCAGCCAGCACCAAAGTGACACCAAGGCTGTCCTACAGCAGGAACCACTTGAACCAGGAGCTGCTGGTGGCTTAAGGGTCTTCTACTTTAGGAAAGGATACTGTATTCGTGGAGGATGAGCTGAACCAGCTTCTCAGAGCACTGAGTCAACGTGACAGTGGAGTTGAAGGAGATGCCTCCACCCTTCTTGGGCTGCAGGAAACAAAAAGGCAATGTAAGAATATTCTGCAAATTCACAGCCCCCTCAGCCTGTCCAACACGAGGGGCAGCACAGAGTGAGCTCAGCTTTGAGTGGGCAGGCAGACACAAGCTGTGCCTGCAGGAGCTCAGGAAGCCTCACCTTGAAGTAGATATTTGGTTTGCTTTTGTTCAGCCGGATTCCTACAGATTCCAGTTCCTTCTCCAGCAAGGCCCTGCAGGGACACTGCACGTTAGCACCTGTGAGGCTGAGCGTGGCCAGGTGACTCCCAGACCTTTCTTTTTCAACTCTTGTGTTGATACACCCTTGCCACAAGCTTTCATCACAACCTAAAACCCACCTAATGCCGGTCAGAGCCTGTGGTGGAAATCTAGGCTGACATTCCTATCTCTGACAGCCATCCTGTAGGAATGACCCTTCAGCTGAGCACCCACACCAGTCAGTAGGATGCTTCTCATGGAGTACAACCTCCATCTCGCACTCAATAGTTTAATCCCTCATTCCCCAGGTGCTCTCCACAATTCCTCAGGGAGCTGGCATGTTTTCTGGGCACATGGGAAGCCCTGAGCCTGGCCCAGCCCCGTGCCCAGCACACACTCACCTCTGCACCTCACCCTTGGTGGCATCCAGCATCATGATAACGACGTCTGCTGTCCTGGCCACAGCGATCACCTGCCGGCCTCTGCCCTTCCCTGGGGAGACAGGAGGTGGATGCACATCAGCAAGAGGAACCAGCTGAGTTCTGTCACAGATGGGGACTCCTGCCCTGTGCAGCAGCTTGAAAGCAAGGAAAAAGATCCTGCAGTGCTGTTCTGGCTGCAGTCAGCTGCTGAGAGCCCTGGCAGCAGCTCCAGGCAGCATGGAGAGCTACCAGAGAGATCAGTGCCAGAAGGTGCCTTAGGAAACACAGGCACTGCTCTGGTGACCCAAGGGAATGGCTGGAGCTGTGTCAGGTGAGGGTTAGGTGGGATATCAGGAAAAGGTTCTTCCCCCAGAGGGTGGTGAGGCACTGACCAGGCTCCCCAGGGAATGGTCACAGCCCCAAGGCTGCCAGAGCTCCAGGAGTGTTTGGACACCACAAGGCACAGGGTGGGATTATTGGGGTGTCCTGTGCAGGGCCAGGAGTTGGACTGGATGATCCCTGTGGGCCCCTTCCCAGATGTTCCATGACTCTATGATTTCCTAAGCTATCTTCAGACACAAGCAGCCAATGAGGACAATGACAACACAGAGAGACAAAGCCAACATCTCTTCCCAGAACCAGGAGTCATGGGAGGACTGGCAGGAACTCAGGGAATTACTCAAACAAGGTTAGTGTTTAGCTGTAATTCCCCCTCCGCCTCTCCAGCATCTTTCTATAGATTTCCTCAGCACCAGAAAACAGATGAGCCACTTAACACCCAGGCAAGGAGGTGAGAAGTGATTGGCTTGCTTTGGCTCCCACCTCCAGAAAACCATCCTTCTGCTACATATAGACCCTTACGTGGGCTCAGGGATAGGAATCGTGCCTCACATAGGATCAAGGACTCAAAAATTTGGAAAGACAATGTAGGAACTCTTGGCCCAGGAAACCTGTGAATATCTGAGACACCCAGGGACACTACTGAGGGCAAATCCCTCCTGTACATGAACACAGACATGAGCCAACCTTGAGCTGCTCCTTCGATGATTCCAGGCAGATCCAGCAGCTGAATATTGGCTCCTTTGTACTGAAAAGGAAATGGAAGGATAGAAAGTTGAAAGCTTTTTGCAGGGCACCTGAGCTGCCTCAAAGGCTCCAAGCATGTGCTGGGGGTCCAAATCCTGTGGAGAGGGGAACTGGATGGAAGTTACAGGGCAGCGGAACTCTGCACAAAGCTCATGGCTCTGTCCTGAGGTAAATTCCAGAGTTATGGGCTGTGTTCAGCAGCACACACAGCTGTACATTAGATCCTGACCCCCTAAAGCATCCCGTGACTGCAGCTGGACAAAGCACCAGGGAAACAGAACAGCAGTCACATATTCCCACGTTGGGGAAATGGAAAGGAAAAACAACCCTTCCTTTCTTGGCCTAATGAGAAAACTCAGTTATGAACAAGTGCCACATCTCTTACCGTGATAGATCAAACTATTCAGGGGTGCTGCAGGTCCTAAAGTGCCAGGAAAAAAAACGGGAGACTCTCATTCCTAGGATTTGCAAGGCATTGGTTCTCCAGCTGTTGTGGCAGCTCACAGCTGTGCTTGGATGTGTTACATTAAAGTCCATTTACTATCAATACAGTTACTTTCATTATTTAACTCCCCTTTCCATCCTGACCCAGATTTCCTCATTACTCTTGGACACTTTTCAGTTTGATGCCCTTTATCATTTGCTTTACTGATGGATGCTGAGGCCACCACTAATAAAACCCCTCCAGGACAGGAGTAGCTGCATTTTGTTTTGAAAGTGATCACAGCACAGATTGCCTCTGTAAAGCTTCATTAAAAACAAATCTGTCAAGGTTTGCAGCCAGCTGGTCTCTGGCACCAACAATGGTTATACAAAATCCAGTTGAGAATTGTTGTATTGCTCTGGTCAGTCCAAGAGCAGCACAAAAATCCTGACCAGCCAATCCTGAGGCGTTATGGAGTTCAGGGAAGTGCTACTCAGTACTCGGAAGTTTAAACCAAAATTCAGCTTTGGAGACCCTTGGATGCCTCTGCTCCTTAGTGGCAGCACAAGTGTGGCTGGTGCAAACACACATGTACACAGCTGGGTGTCCCAGCACTTCCACGCCAAAGGGAGGAGAATCCTACATACCTCTATGACTCCTGGGATACAGGTCAGCGTGGTGAACTCGTACGACGCGGCTTCACTGGCAGTCGAGGTCATTAAACTCAAAAACGTGGACTGAAATGCAAGAGATCAGCATCACTAGCCAGGAAAATGAAAAGGCTCAGCAAAACAAGCAACACCAAAGTGCTCCTCGGGCTGGGGAAGTCGTGTCGTGGCTGTTCCAGGCACAGGGACTGAGGTGGTGACACTGTCAATGGAAGGGATGTAAATCCTGCACACCCTCTTTCCTCAGCAGTGCTGTGGCTGGGCAAGAACAAGCTTCAGGTAAGAACAAGTTTCACAGGGCAGAGCACACAAAATGAAGGAGTGTTTCCCCATCCCCAACTTTCACCTAGATCACAGAATCACGGAATGGTTTGGGTTGGAAGGCACCTTAAAGCCCATTTCATTTCACCCCCTGCTATGGGCAGGGACACCTTCCACTATCCCAGGCTGCTCCAAGCCCCGTCCAACCCAGCCTTGGACACTTCCAGGGATCATGGGGCAGCCACAGCTTCTCTGGGCACCCTGTGCCAGGGCCTCACCACTCTCACAGGGAAGAACTTCTTCCATATATCTCACCTAAACTTCCCCTCTTTCAGTGTGAACCCATTCCCCCTTTTCCTGTCACTACATTCCCTGACAAAGAATCCCTTTCCAGCTCCATTGCAGCCTTTTCAGATACTGGAAGGTGCTGTGAGGTTTCCACAAAACCTTCTCTTCTCCAGCCCCAAATCTCTCAGCCTGTCTCCACAGGGGAGGTGCTCCAGTCTTCTCTTCAACCTCGTGGCCTCTTGCTCCAACAATTCCACGTCCTTCTTATGCTGGAGACACCAGAACTGTGCACAGTACTCCAGGTGGGGTCCCACAAGGTGAGCTTTAAGGTGCCTCCCAACCCAAACCATTCCACGGTTCTGTGATCCCAAATCTGCTTTGCTGCCACTGCAAACCACAGCCTGGAAACACAGTGAACACAGACACTCACTGACCTTCCCCACGGAAGGAAAACCGATCAGTGCCACTCGGGCATCTCCTGATTTCATCACATCGAAGCCCTCGCCCTTGGCAGCTGGGGATTTGGAGGGTTCCAGCAGCTGAGCTCTGTATTTTGCAAGCTTTGCCTTCAGCAGGCCCAGGTGGTACTCGGTGGCTGCAATGACACAAACCCAACAGCTGGTTGGCCGAAAGTTGCTGGTAATTCACTTCTGGAAATGAGAACCTTCCTAAAAGGAAACACTTATGGATCCTGGTCAACACCTTAACCACTGCCAGGCACAGGGCTGTCCCCAGATGTTCCATCAGCTTTTGGAACCCTGGGCGTTGAGAGCAAACCTTCCAGGGACCCACACACAGGCAGAGTTGAGGGAAACAGCCAAAAAAATCCTGAGTTAAAGGAGCAAGGCAGAGGGAGTGCAGGTGAAGGAATGAAGGGGTGAAGGGAGCCAGTTCAGGAGAGAGAGAGATCACAGGGGGAGCAGCCCCTCTTGGAAACAGCCCCTCCTTACACCCGGTCACATTCAGCAGCCCAAAACCACCAGCTTATTTTCCCCTGCTCTTTTCAACTTTTAAAGGCACATTTAACTCAGAGCTCACTTGTGTGAAAGTACTTTAGTGCCTTATTCTTAGCAAAACACTTGAATTTACGCCTGAACCAGAAGAAAAGGAAGGTAGTTGTCTCACTTTGTAACAAGTAAGGGCACGAAACCAAGACCTTACCGGTTTTACTAATGTTTATTTCTATTATTTACCACAGCCTACAGCCCCCAGCAGCAGCTCTGGCAGAGTCCATAGGGAGCCCCCAGACCACTCAAACACCAGCTCAGGGACCCCCTCACAGCCAGCCCTGAGCCCCCTGTGCCAGCCGGACTTGAGGTGTCCCCCCCTCCCAGCTCCGGGGGGCGGGGAACTGGGGCTGCAGCACAGGGCAGGAAAGAGGGCAGCCCCCGCCCTCCGCAGGGCCCCTCACACACACCCCCCCACCCCAGACCGAGGGCTCACTCTGCTCCCCAACCTGCCCCAGCCCCCCCGA
>VWZT01004356.1:260081-283493 GCA_013397055.1 Pachycephala philippinensis | reverse complement strand
CGCTCCGCACCGCTCCGCTCCCTCACGCCGAGGCCGCCGCTGGGTCGGGGCCTCCCGGCAGCGCCTCCGCGCGCTCCCATTGGCCCCCGCGCGCGTGCCGGAGGGGCGTTCCCCGGCTCTGATTGGTTGCTGGCGCGGCGTCGGGCGTTGATTGGTTGCGCTGCCCCATGGCGCTGCTGGGAAATGTAGGTTTTTTATCCAGGCGGCGCGGATTGGCTGCGGTTGCCGGCAAGATGGCGGCGCCCAGCGAGCGGCGCTGAGCGCGGTCGGGACGAGGGTGCTATGTCGTCTGTCGCGATGTGGCGCAGCTGTCGCCGGCTCTGGTGGGCCCACTCCCCGCTCACCCGGGTCCCCCGACCGCCTCCTGCAGTCACCGGGAGCGGCCTGGTGGGGCCATGCGGGCGCCGGGCCTATGCCCCGCCGGCAGGTGAGGGAGCACCGGCTCCAGCCCCGTTTGGGGAGGGGGGTCCTTCCCTGGGGACCCTCATGCCGTGGTCACCCAGGGCAGGGCTGGGATCGGCATGGCCTCACGGGGACCGCGCTCCCCACGGCCAGTGAGCGGCTCCGCTGCTGGGGCTCCCCTCCCCCGGGTCTTTTCCTGGCGTTAATGGATGTTTGGAGCGGGCAGAGTTCACTGGCAGCACGGCCGAGTCCTCACTGAACCAGTTTGTTACACTTGTTTTCGTGGTTTTTTGGGTTTTAGGGATTTGTGAGGGAATGGGACTCAGCCGGGGGGTTCAGGTATGTTCTGGACCATGTATCCCATCCACAGGCTTTGCTGGAATCGTTTGGATTTGAGAATAGTAAAATTAATCTCATTTTGTCTGAGGTGAGGCTGCAGAGTCTCGGTGACTCATAGCAAGGTTTTGGGAGCCACTGATGAGCTTTGGGGCTTCTCTGGGGTACACACACTTCAATCTGTTTTTAGAGCTGTGCCTGAGGCACTTTCTGAGGCCCCGAAGCTCGCAGGTCGCTGAGCCTGAGCAAATCCTTCCATTTCCCCAGCGGGAATGTGCTTTTTTTTTAGCTTGGAATAGCAGACCTGCAGCCTGACCTGCTTGCTGTGCCCTTCACGAGACAGATTTATGAGTTTGGGATTTACAACCTGGTTGCTGTTGTCAAGGGAATAGCTTGTGGATTCTTCCTGCCTTGTGGGAGGGATGTGGGCCTTTGGTATGCGTGTAATCCTGCTCTCAGGTGTTGGGAGTGCATGTAGGAATGCTGGTAGCAAAGGATGCTGCTCCTCAAGTGAGACCTGAAGTTTCCTCAGGCTCACCTTGCAGGTGGGGCAGGTATATTCCCGAGCTGGACTGGGATGTTTGGGCTGGAGGGAGGAGTGTCCTTCAGGGATTAATTTGTCCAGTGTGACTGTAGTTGTAGAATCTGGAAAGGCTGACCCTGAAGTGAAACTCCTGAGGAGTGGTGGGACAGGTCTGCTTGGGGAACCAGCCCTGCCACACTGAGGCAGCTGAGCCCCCAGCCTGGCAGGAGTGGAGCTGGTTCTGTTTGCTCCTTGGCTGGGCACAGCAACAGCGTGGTTGTCACCAGTTCCCTGGCGCTTCCCTGCTGAGTGAAGCTCACTGGAGCTCACAGCTTGGAAACTGTGGATGAAGGGCTGGATTTTTGTGGCCAGGCCACTTCGACAGCACCAAAGCTCTGTCTGTTCTGAGCTGTGATGGGGAATAGGCTGAACATTCTCTGTTTGCCCTCTGAGCATTCTGTTTGCCCTCTTTTTCTGTCCCCAGAGAGGAAGAGGTTCTACCAGAACGTGAGCATCTCGCAAGGGGAAGGTGAGTATGGCCGCCAGGATGGGATGGAGGGGCTGATCCCTGGGAGAGGTGTCATCACCCCACACCACGTCAGCATGGCACCTGCAGCCCAGGCTGTCTTTGTGGCATGTGTGTCACCAGCTGCTATGCCCCTTCCTCATCTACAGCAAAGCTGCGTGGTGAGAAACAGCTTCCAAGACTAAGTGTATCCAATTGATGGTGGGAGACCTGAGTATTCCTGCTCCAGCTCTGAATCTGCTCCTGCTGTGGGGTTGTCTGTTGTTCCTTAGTGCCTGCTCCTCTTTGATTCCCCAGGATTTCTACTCTGATTCCCCAGGAGGCTTTGAAATAAACCTGGACCACCGAAAGCTGAAAACGCCCCAGGCCAAGCTCTTCACTGTCCCCAGCGAGGCCTTGGCCATTGCAGTGGCAACAGAGTGGGATTCCCAGAAAGACACCATCAAGTTCTACACGATGCACCTGGTGAGCACGGCAGGGTGGGATGCTGAGACATCCAAATGGTTTCAAAGTACAGAATGTGGAGGCAGCAGGTTATCCTGCTCCTAATGAGCAGAAAGTCAGGACTTTCTCTGGGCTGGCTGGGTGCCTGTCTAGAGGGAATCTGTGTCACTGGGGGGACTTGAGAAGGGGCTGGACAGTGTTATTGGGAATAGTGAGGGAAAGAAGGAAACAGTGAGCTCTGGAGCAGTCCATGAACCCTTTTCCCTGCTGCTTAATGGGCTGCTTCCAGGAATTCTGAAAGATTTGAGAAGACTCCTATTACATGAGCCATGTTGTGACCCCACGGCCCCTTTAGCTGCACCCCTTGGTTGTTCATCAGCCACAAATCTCTCTGCTGCTTCTTGGCATTGTACCATGGAAGCTGCTGCTTCTCCAAGCTTTGAATAACAGCAGTTTCATCTGCCTTTATCCCCAGACCACTCTGTGCAACACGGCGCTGGACAATCCCACACAGCGAAACAAAACACAGCTGATCCGAGCAGCTGTGAAGTTCTTGGAGACAGACACAGTCTGGTACGAGATGGGGACCCAGCTGGATTTTGGAAAGAGGATTAGGGCAAGTGAGGGAAAACATCTGTTCTCACCCAGTCATGGCACGGCTCTGATCTGTGCTGGTTTTTGCCTGAAGGTTTGAATTAGTTTAGATCAGTCCTACATGTGCAAACCTGGTTGGAGTCTGTGCACCCAAAGAGGGAGCATTGGGTTTGGTCCTCTGTTGAACTCTGTTTTGGACACCTCCATGCTGGGCAAGGGTGGGAGCAGCAGGAAATGAAGATCTTGGAGGAAAGAAAACATCTTTGAAAGGCCTGTAGGGATCTGTCTGCCAGTCCCTGGTATTCCTGTGCCAGTGCAGGCAGCTCAGACTACCTGTGCCGGTCCCAAAATGCCCTTCATTCCTAAAGTCCCCGTGGGCTGTAGGATCAAGCTTGTTCATGCCCAGGCTCCTGTCCCAGCCTCCACTGGCAGCTGCACAGTCCCTATGGCAGCCTTCCCCCACCTGCCCTTGTGGCTTTGGTCAGACCAGACTGGGGATAGGGAAAGCTGAGCTCAGCCACTGGGCAAGGAGAAGCAGGAGTGGCCCCACAGAGAGTTCCAGTGGGATTTGTACCCTCCCCTAAGTGCTAAACCTTACTTCAGCCTGAGGCTTGGGGCTATCTGCAGTTTTCAGTTGGCTGGTCCACTGCTCTGTTTTGTAGTAAGATAGAATTGTCCTTCCTGGAATAACAAAAAAGCTCTGAATTTGGGGAAGAGTTGGGGGATTGTTCCCTGTCACTGCTGCCTGGGTGGACAGCAGGTCACTGTTCCACTTGCTGTGGGTCTGGTGGGGTCAGTGTCCTTCCCAGAGGTGTGTCCCAGCCTGGGAGTGACCATGCAGTGTGGTTTTGTTCTGTGATGTCCCAGCTATCGTGTGGAGGAGCCTCCAGCCTTGGCAGAGCTGCAGAAGAATGAATGGGATCCTGTGGTCTCCTGGGCTGAGCAAAGGTGGGAGCTCAAAGGTGTTCCTGGCTGCTGAGGCCCTGCCCTGCTGAGCCCAGGAGCTCTGGTGCTTGTGACTGCCAGAGCCACAAGCTCTGTGAGCCCTGGGCCTTTTCCCTGGGCTTTGCTAAGGGTTTGGGTGATCCTTCCAGGTACAATGTGACAATTGGCTCCTCCACCAGCATCCTGGGGCCAAACATTCCAGCCAGCACCAAGGAGACGTTCATCAGCCATCTGGCATCCTACAACATGTGGGCCCTGCAAGGTGAGCGGGGCTGGGCCGGGAGCTCTCTGCTCAGGCTGGGCCAGTGAGGAGGTGGTTCCTGTCCATGGGGCAGGAGAGTGACTGTAATGTTTTTCTTCTCCTGCTCCAAGTGTGGAGGTTTATCTTTTAAGTCTGCAGGCCAGGCCCTGACCTGCTTTTGTCACAGGCAGGGATACTCTTCAGTGCCACTGCTGTTCAGGATCTGACTGTGCTGTCCCATGAGCTGTTTGCTCCACCTTAGCACAAATAACTTCTTTAATGCCAAACCTTCTAATGATTTAATCCCTAGCTTTGTTGTTACCAAGAAAAGAAAGCAGGCTTAGTACTCCAAAGTGCCCACACTGTGCACTGTCCTCACTTTTTCATCCTTATATCCCACTTAATCTTGCCTGAATCATCTGAATGACACTGAAAGATAAAGAAATGAAGGGAAGCTTGCTTTGCTCCAGACCCGAATGAGCAGCAGGCAGAGAAACCCACAAAAGACACAGAATGCTCGAGCCTGGATGGATATCTCTTCCCTTTGCACAGAGAAGGGTTGTGGCAGAATAAAAGGAGGTGGTGTCCAGGGCGTGGCCTTTGTCACTGCGGTGGCAGGGCCAGCACAATGCTCTGTGCCCGCTGTTAACCACAGATCTGAGTGCCCAGGTGCAGGTGGGAGGATCACTTGCTCTCCCTGAGGGGGTACCACAGCCCGCCTGTCTCTTCAGAGCATGTGAAGATGCTGCTGTAATGCTGCAGAAAACAGCCATGAATCTTGTTTGGTTTGGGTTATTCCCTTCCAGGTATAGAATTTGTAATCACCCAGCTGAAATCACTGATTCTGTCCATGAGCCTGATTGACAGGCACATTACAGTAGAGAAAGCCGTGCTTCTGTCTCGCCTGGAGGAAGAATACCAGGTAAATTATGTTACAAAACAGCCCTATAATTCAAATAGCAATAATCTCAGCATGACAAATGCATCCCCCACCACAAATAACTGGCAAGGGAAGTGCCTGCTATAGCAGGAGACGTTCCACTCCACCAGTCTCCCTGTCTGAGAGCGCTTGGAGCGTGCTGCTGCAGAGCAACACCACAGGCGCAACAGCCCAGAGTGCTCCCAGGGCTGCCAGTTTCTTTTCACAGAGCCCAGATGGCTGCTTTTCTCCCTCTCTAATCTGAAGTGCAAAGTTGTGGCTGGCTTCTCCTGCTGAGGGTTATGCAGCCTGGCAGCTTTGGTAGACACCAAGATACCAGGCTTGCTGGAAATTGGCCTGGTGTGAAGCTCTCTCTGTCCCAAAAGTGGCTGAAGTTGGGAATCTTTTCATCCCCCCGATAAGAGGCTTTGCCTCAGACCCCACTACAGATGAAGCACATCCTTACCTGGAGATACCCCTGCCTCAGCAGTAGATCAGCTCAGTTCCTGGGGGGTGTTACCTGTGCTTAACAAACATGAGAAGGAAGACTGAGAGTTGCTGAGGTGCTTTGAGTATAATCCATGTTCCTCCTCTCCTTCAGATTCGGCGCTGGGGCAATGTGGAGTGGGCCCACGACTACGACCTGTGTGAGCTGCGTGCTCGCACGGCAGCTGGGACTCTCTTTGTTCACCTCTGCTCAGAGAGCTCGACTGTAAAACACAAGCTGTTGCAGGACTGAGACAGCTGGGCAGGGCACAGGAAGAAAATGTCCAGCTGGGAATTGCTGGTCTGACCCAGTGGATGGTAGCCACCTTCCTGCCATTCCATTTTTCCTGGGATCAGCTTAATATGCTGTGGTTTTGTGGGCAACTTTTCACTTGGATTGCCTGCTGCAGTACAGCACACAAGGAGGAAAGGTCAAGGTGAGCTTCCTCTGAATCCCCAAGCCAGCAGCTCTGTCCTTTCCTGGTGTCTGTAACTCATCAGAGGAGCTCCCACGGAAGAAACAGCTTCCTGGGCAGGGCACGGCACAGACATACCCAGCATATGCCACATGTCTTCATAGCTGCCAGCTCCTGACACACACTTGTTATGGAAATCTGAAAACAGACTCCACTGCATCTGTTGTTCATCCCTCGGCGTGCCTGTCTGTAACACCAGGGTCTCTGTGTTCCATTAAAGACTCGCCCCTGTGAGGTACCAAAAGCTGCGTGTCTTTGTTTTAATCACCAAACTGTGGGGTGGGTCCTGAGCTGCCAGGTTGTGGGCAGGTGTTGGGATGGCTCCAGGTATTAAAAATCACGGACCACAGCAGACACTAACTGCTGTGTGAACCACTCCATGCAGCTGAGGAGGTAGCAAGGAGACAACTGCATAGTCATGGAGCAAGAGGGGTAAAACCTGGCCTCCAGCCATCTTCAGAAGCACAGAGCCTGATGAGCTGAATCTGTGTTTGACAGGCAGCACCAGCCACGAGGTTTTTTGAGACCTGCTCTGTCCCTGGCATGCATACACAGCCACCCTCTCATTTAACCTTCCCACCTTCTCCTTGCTGCCTGCCTCGAGCAGCACTGTCCTGGCCAGCACCATTCCTCAGAAGCTGCCCACAAGCGAGCATGGCAGCGGCTGTCACCGAGCAAGGAGGGGAATTAATGACTCCTCGCTCGGCTGTTGCGAGCGGCGGCGCGTGAGCTCCTGTGGAACCATTGATTTCCCTTCCTGCTGGCTGGGGGCTGCTCTGCTCACACTGCAGAAAGCCGCTTGCGAGAAGGGGTGAGAAGATGAGGCTCCCAGGCATACGGAGCCCCCGCCAGCCTTGTGCTTGCTGAGCTGGAAACCTGCTGTTATCTCAGGGGTGGTTTGATGGAGCGCGCTTCTCTCCCGAGCTGCTGCCTCGTGCCAGCGGCTCACAGGTTCCTGCCACTGTGCTCGCAGGTACTGAAGCTTTCAGGCATGATATGCTACGATGATTTGGTTCAATCAGCTCACAGCTGATCCATAACCCCTTGTGATCAGGTCTGAGTTGTCTGCACGGGCTTTGTGCCAACATGATGGAAGAGACAGGGCTTTGGATGCTTTTCCAGAGTCAAGAAGTAGCTTTAATTTGCAGTTTATGGTGGGATGAAGGAGTATACATTTGGTCTGGAATGTCCCAGGTTGGGCATAGAGAGGCAGCTGTTCCTGCTGGGGGCTGTCCTGTGTGCCCCAGCTGAGGCAGCTGCCCAGCCCTATCCCACAGGCTTCAGGATCCCTGTGTGATCCAGCTCTTTCTGCAGAGCGTTGATGAAGCAAATGATCTTTCCAATACAGGCGCGGTTTCTGTCGCTCTCAGTTTGGAAAGCCTGGACAGATTGAAACCAAGCAGTGAATCTGCAGGCGTGTCAAGGTCCCTGGAGCACAGAGGGCTCCAGCAAAGGTCTGGGAGTGTCTCTCCTCACAGTGTCCCTGCCACTTGGGCCAGACCTGTCTGTGCCCCATCCCCCTGAGCCTGAGGGTCTCTTACCTTCTCTGTCACTGAGATCTGCCACTGGTAGGAGTTGCAGAGCATGTCGCTCTCTCGCTTATCAATCTTCCGCAGGCGGATGCTGTGGGACATGTTGATGGCGCTGACAATGGTGTCTTTGTCCATGAGGAACTGGGAGGTAACGTGACCGGATGAGAGGAGGGGATGAGCACGCAATGAATGAGCAGCACAGCAGTGCTCAGAGGGAGAAATCAGCCCTCTGTCTCAACCTGGCAAATCCCTACTCACTGGGATGAACCCAGGGCTTTATGCTTGGCTTCGCTATAGTGTAACAAGGCATTATCCCTAGTACAGGTGGGGAAACTGAGGCAGCACCCTTGGCCCCACATGCTGGAACAGGGAGTTTTGTGCAGGCAGAGCTGCCGTGCAGCTGGTGTTGAAGCAAGGCTGTATATGCTCCAGCATGCCTGGAAATGGAAAATCACACTTGGAGGGATTCCTGCACTGCTGGCGCTGACTGTAAATCTTAATTTTTGGAGAGTCTCAGCTTCTAATGGAAGTGGTGACTTCCCTCGTGGCTCTAAATAGAGGGTGGCTTCGCTAACCCGTAATGACTCTCCTCCTGCAGCCAAGTGCAGCTGTTGGACAAATGAATTCCCTTCTCCATGGGAATGGATGGCAGTGAAGCAAAATGGGTGCGCGGCAGCGGTGCAGAACCGCCACCATCTGCACAGGCCATAAAGCAGGAGCTCCCCCGGGGGCACAGGGGTCTGGTTTGTGTCTGTCAGCTCTTGATTACCTGGAATGACAGGGGGCTGGGATAATCTGGACAAAACCACAGCTAATGCAAATTCAAGTAATTTAGCCACTAAATGAAGGAATAATGGAGGCAAAAAGGGCAGCAGCATTGCTGAGTGGAGCACTGCCAACGATCTTGGTGCTTTTGGAAAGGCTCCTGGGATCTTTGCTAGCGCAGCAAGACTGAGGGCTCGGTGGAAGTCTCCATTTAGAGTGTCATGTCCTGCCTCCAGATCAGCTCATGGGCTCGGGAGCTCCAGGAAGGGATTTTGAAATCACTGAGGCAAACAGAGCCCCGGTGCAAGAAATT
The DNA here is from genome assembly GCA_013397055.1 of Pachycephala philippinensis. NCBI lineage: Eukaryota > Metazoa > Chordata > Aves > Passeriformes > Pachycephala > Pachycephala philippinensis. Next base: position 274,991 of record VWZT01004356.1, on the reverse strand, counting down.
CAGAGCAGTGTTGGGAATCTGCTGAGGGAGCAGGGAGAGTCTGAACAAAACCAGCTGCGAGTGAGTGCAGCAAAGATGCTGCCTGAGTGCCTGGAAATCAGCCAGAGCAGTGAGTTGTGCTGGAGGCAGGAGAGAGATTTCCTCAGCACCTCTCCTGGGCTGCTGCCACCAGCTCTGGCACTGCCCAGGGAAACCTGCAGTGCACTTATCCCCAGTCCTAGTCAGTGGAGATGTCTGAAGGCACCACAGTTCAGCCAAGCGGCTGGACCCTCCAGGAAGGAGGTTATGCTGTGGTTCAGGTATGGCTCTGGCAGCATGGAGACTCCTGGAAATCCTGTCCCTTCAGAGAAGAGGCTGTGGCCTCATTTTCTTGCCGACTCCCTCACAGAGGTGGATTGTTTTAGTGCCCTCACCGTTCGAACATCATCTGGAAAATCCTCTTCAAGCTCATCCTTGTCCAATTTCTTCAGGATGGTGAAGGTCATCTCCATCAGCTTTTCATGGTGTTGATTTTCCAGGTCCCGGCACTGGCTCAACTTACAGAACATGGTTAAGGAAAAAGCTGACCACACCACTCATCTGTGCAGATTAGATGACCTCCTGTAACTGAGACTGACTGTCTGCACTGTGGGATTCTCCAGGAATGAGCCTGGCTGCTCCCAGAAGCTGCTGGGATGTCGGGATATCAGGATATACACTTCCAGTTCTTAATCACACATTGAGTCTCATCCTTACTGCCAAATATGACAGAGGACTGAGAGAGGGCCTAGGTTTGCCAGGGAAATGGGAAGAGGCCTCCAGGTAAAAGCTAAGCCCTGGATGCAGTGCAATTATATGCACCAGGCCAACAGATTTCTAAATTTAAAGCAGTGTGACCTGACACTGAAGCACTTCAGCATTCTCATATAACTTTTTCTCAGCAGACATAAAAACCACAAAAATGAACACCATTTAAAGACATTTCAACAAGAATTGTAGATATATCATTGACTGCTGTGGCAGGAATGTACCTAGAAAACATTATGTCTAACCAGATCTTCCCTGTGTTTTGTCTTCTCTGCATGGAGAAGAAAGGAAGATTCCCAACAGGGTGAAAAGCTGCCTAAATCCTACAGACTTTCAGCACAGTAGAATTTAGATCTTTCTGTGCTCTCCAGAATCTCCACACGAAGAAGCTGGGCACCTTAAATGACCGTTCCTCAAAGCTGGGAAAAGATATTTTCTGTTGACTAAAATAATTTTTAAAAAGTTTTTATAATGGTGGCTCATTTTTGGATTTACAGGTGAGGTGTAATGACTGGGAGGTCCAGGCCAACTGTGAAAAGGATATATCCCTTGAATGTTTTCCATGAATGTTGATGCTATAACATCAATGTTTCTTTTAAAATCCTGTAATAGCTCCTTAACAGAGGGGGAAAAGAGGAAATATCGCAATGAAAACTTGCATAAACATAACAGGGAGTCAGGGAGTCTAGGAGGAATCTACAATTTATTGTAATTTGGACTCACTGCTGTTATTAGCACAGTCAGAAACTGACCTGCCTTGAGCATTTAAAGTGTTTTCAAAGTGCTGCAAGATTTTCTTCCCTTCTTCAGGGACAGAATCAGGAGGGAAGTTGACTGAATACTACCTTTACCCAGTGTCTGGAGTAAGCCAGGGCATCCTTTGTTACCCTGACCTGAGCAATGCCTGGAGAGGGCTGTATTCCCATACGGTGCCATGCTGCAGCCTCCTTGTCTGTATGAAGAGCTTCTTGTCAGAAGCACAACCCTTTCCTGGGCTTTACTGCAGCTTTTAGTTTAGTCCTCAGAAATTAAAATTGCTGCTGCCTATTCCCTCTCTCAGAAATGGCTGATGGAGAATCTGTGAAGTGCTGCACTTAAATGTCTTGGTACCTAAATCCTGCAAATCCGGCAGGGCACGCAGGGAGAAATGTTTCTGCTCATCCCATCAAGTGATTGCAGATACGTGAGGGCCAACTCAGAAAACACTAAAAAGGCACAGTCCTGATGCAGTGAGGATCCATTTTGAGCTGCTGCTTTCTGCCATCCACGCTCACAAAAGTAAACTGCTGCACTAAGGCCACAGCTCCTGCCTGCTCATTTTTAAACAGATTACTTTGGGTTTTTTTCCTTCGATGAAGATGCACATTAGCAGCCTTGCCCTAGTTTTTGAGGAAAAGTCTGGGGAGGAAAAGGCAGCTATTATGCAAGCAAATGCAGCAAGCCGAGCAGGAATGTGTGTAATCTTAGAGCAAAGATCAGCTTCAAAGAATGACACCTCTAGAATCCCAAATTTATATACGCCATGCTATGCAGCGACTTGTGCAGACCTATAAAATGATTGCACGACCTCCCTTTATCTCCAAAAGTGTGGGAAATCAGCTTGGATAGATGTGAAGGACATACTGTGTTTTGCTCTGAGAAACAGAAATCTGTTGTAAGGTATCCATGTCCAGGGCCTGATCTCACACTCATCAACTTTGAGCAGAGAAAGAATAAGATAGGGACAAAACATTTTCCTGAGTGGAAGTCCTGGGCCCCCCTCTTCGTGAGTAAGCTGCTACACAGGGCTGCAGTGACAGAAAAGTGACCCTGCCATGTTCTGGCTGTGAGGTCTCACAGGTGTGTGTGCTTGGCCCTTACCTCCAGGTCGTTGGATACCAGCACTTCCAAGGTCATGAGTGCATCCCACAGCTGAAGGATGTCCTCCTTGCCCTCGGCTCGTTTAGACTCAGCAATATCGCCACTCCTGGCGTGATCAATCTCATCCAGCCTCTAAACACAGAGATACATGAATTGCTTATGGTTTGTGTTCAGCACTCCATCGCAATTTAATTAACTTGTTACTCGTGTGAGAAAAGTTCCTGCTGCTGATTAGCTGAAATGAAATGTGATGATTCAGGGAAGTCTCCAGATTTACATAGTGGGTAGTCAACAGTGCTGAGATTTGCTACTGCAGGGGGATTGGGAAAACTCTTCCTCATCCTCCACTCAGCAGAAGACTTGGCCCCTTCTATGCTTCCAACTTTGGTTCCCTTTAATTTCAAGCAAAAAAAGAACAATATTTAATTCTTGACATTGCTGGCTGTGAAGAAGAAATTAACAATTGCTTTGGAGAAAGAAATGCAGGTCTAAATCCTGATCCACTTCCTGCCAAGGAGAATCTTGACTGACTTCCAGTAGGGTCAGGATTTAGTATTCTGAATATGGAATACCTATCATTGCCTGCCTTCCTCTTACAGCAAGGATTTATTGCCCTTCAGAATTATGTATTGACGTCACTTTTGTATCAGACAAGATTTATGTTTTCTTGGATAAAAAAAAATCCTCTTGTGCTGAATGTGTTATTTTCAAGTCTGTTTAAAATCAGTTAACAATCAATTGTTTAAAAAAGGAGGAAAAATATATATGTTTTATTATGTCTCATCCACTTCTCCTGAGGGGGAATGGAATGGGGTGAAGTAAAGAATTCTGTTAAAAACCCTCACCTAGGCTTGTGTCTGGAAATGGGGTGGATTACCCAAACTTTGCAGTGTTAAAAGGGGGAAGGGGAGAGCAAGATGTCTTCTTCTCTAATGTAAACAAGTTAGGAGACTCAAAAGGCTCCATAGCCACTCAAGCTGCACCTCTGGGAGCAATAACTTCAAAGTTCAAGGCCTTTAATCCCCCGTAACCAACTTCAGAGAGCGCAGTGATTTCACATGTTACCCAAGTTTACATGAAAGGATTACAGCCAGACAAACAGCCCTAAGAACAGCTCACAGACTGCAGTCTGCTGGGGCCTCTGTGCCTTTTGAACTCCTCCAGCAATTTTAAATTATGGGGAAATGCTGTTAAAACACTGTGTTCAGTTTTGATACCAACTCCTCTAATATTTATACGAAAACTGGCATGCTGACCCCTGCATCCTGTTTAGAGAATCACAGAATCCCAGAATGGTTTGGGTTGAGAAAGACCTTAAAGATCATCCAGTCACATCCCCTGCCATGGGCAGGGACACCTTCCACTATCCCAGGTTGCTCCAAGCCCCATCCAACCTGGCCTTGGACACTTCCAGGGATGGGGCAGCCACAGCTTCTCTGGGCAACCTGTGCCAGGGCCTTCCCACCCTCACAGGGGACAATTTCTTCCTAATATTTAATCTAATTTCTTCCTAATGTCCCATCTAAGCCTCCCCTCCTTCATCTTAAGGCCGTTCCCCCTTGTGACTCCATGCCCTTGCAGCCCAATCCATAGCTGAGCCTGTAGGTCAGACAGAGGTGAAGGGGTAAAATCTGGCCTCAGCCATGTTTCTTTAGGCTTTGTTGTTGTTTCTTTGTTTTTGTAGGTTTTGCAGGGTTTGTTTTGCTGGTTTAGGGTTTTTTTACAGAAGATATAGTGAGAATTCAAGTGCAAGTTAACTGAATATTCATGTCAAACTTTTGGGTGGAACGAGATGATCTTGAACGTCCCTTCCAACCCAAAGGGTTCTGCAATTCTGTGACTGCAGTAGTGCTGCCAGCTCGTGTCCCAGCACGAGCTGCTGGATGCAGATTTCCAGCATGAGTCAGCAAGGTTCAAGGCCCCGGGAGCACAGTGACTCAGCAGCTGTCAGCCTGTGACAGGCACTGAAATAAAAGTGACCTGGTTTCCAGCGAGAGCCAGCACTCGTGACTCTGCTGGTGTCAGTTGTCAGGGACTTGCTCTCTCAGCTGACAGTGTTACCAGGCTTTAGCCCTCCCTTATTTTTTTTCTGTGGAAACAAAATCATGATCCATCTATTATACATGGTTAGAAAGGGATCCAGCTAGAAGCTACGCCCTGAGCGGACACAATGGGTGGCTGTAGTTGAGCAGAATGAAAAGAGAGAGTTTCTGCTTTAAAAGACTAGAAATACATTAAAATAACTTTATCTAATTCTTTTGGTTATAGTTCTTTGAGCTGTTGTTGAGAAAATGGACTGAAGCAGAAAATTACTTGAAAATAAACTGAATACCCTGCAATTTCCTTCCTTTTCTTCCTGCTTTTTCAATGAAGGAAGAGCTTCAAAAAGAAGGGGAGTAGCAGTAAATATCTATCTATCTATCTATCTATCTATCTATCTATCTATCTCTTATAAATCAACTTTATAAAAAATATTTAAACTAAAAGAAAGGTTGAGCATTTCCATTTTCTTAAATATTGGTAACTTTTCTGGATGGGAAAAAAAGAAGTAAGAAACCCCACCCTGTTTAGCCACATTTTTCTTTAAACCGTTGAAGGACCTTTACCTTTATAGATGATAACATTAGGACACTTTAATTTTGTTCTACACTGAATTTCCAGTATAGATAAAGGCTGTGTTAGCTGGTTGTAGTTTGCCCAAAGGGTAGAAATTTCAATCCCCTCTTTTTTTCTACATAAAGTATTAAAAAACTTCTCACGTTATGTTAATGACATTAGATTAGCTAACAAAACAATTTTTCTTTGTATAAACTTATGTTGTAAGAAACATATAAGGAAATATCAGTGACTGAGCACTAGAAGAGGTTTCCCAGAGAGGCTGTGGAGTCTCCTTCCCTGGAGATATTCATAGTCCTGGGCAGCCTGCTGTGGGTGGTCCCCCTAGATCAGGACCAGATGACATCCAGAGATCCCTTCCACTCTCAACCACTCTGTGATTCTGCCATTAGGGATCAGGTATTGATTCCCATTACAGCCTTGTCAATCCAGAATAATTTTCCTGATTTTAATGGAGTTACCCCCCATTTTCAGTGCAATTAAAAGCTGGTATAGAGAAATCATGTATCAAACAAACAGAAGTATAACATTACCCTTTGGTTCCGATTTTCAAACTCTGAGATTATTCTATTGCTTTCCTGCTGGTTGACTGTCAGAATTTCATGGTATCTTTTGTAGAATTTAGAGACTTCAGCTTCTCGTTTTTCATACTCTTCCAGTCCATAGTTATACAGGCTCTCACAAACTGAGACAAACTCCTTCTTGTATGTGACAGCAGAGTCAAGGTTTTTTGCTTGTTCAGTGGAGCAACACGTTATGTTCCTTCTGCCTCTGCAAATCTGAGCAACAAGAGCTACAACCTATTTTTATGTGAACTCTGTGGTTCTTGCTGGGAGCTGCCAAATATTCTGTCTGGGGCAGGACTGGGTCACCCATTCACATTTTATGCATAGGATTTTTCTGCCTTAAGGGTATGGAGAAAGCTGTGGCAACTTGACGGGGGGGGGGGAAAGCCTTGAGGAAGAGAAGAAAATACATTCACTTGTCTGACTCTTCTGACATAGCAGCAGAACGAAGCCTGAAACCCTATCTGTCTTCACAAGTGTGAATACAGTGCCTGTGTAGTTAATAAATACAGCTCTGGAGCCCACAGCCAGAGCACAGAATAAACTACTGACTTGGTAGCATCACAAAAATAACGTCAATTTTTCTTCTGCTATTATCTTGGCAATGGAATTGTTTCTGGAGTCTATTGTAGTTAAGCTGTGATGCATTTTTCCCCAACAGTGTAATGCAATTTTAAGGAAGGTCAAGTTACTGGCCTTGACAATACTCTATTAATCTGAATGAGAAAAGAAAAAAGAAAAAGAAGTGTCTGCTTTCTGCTCCCCCGTGTAGGAGCAATGATCAGAAAAATGTGCTGGCCTGGAAACTTCACGTTGCCAGTTCTGGCAGGTTGTGAGATATGTGACTTGTATCATTCTGATTAGTCTGTTCCTATCTCCTACCACTTCAATTTCAACATGATTTTAGTGACTGTGCTCTTACAATCTAACTGACAGAGATTTATCTTCCAACTCATTTTAAACTTTAAGTGGATTCCAGACTTAAAGAAAGTACAAAGTCTTGATTCTTGAAGGGTCAGAAAAGGAGGCTACCGAAATCGTGTTTGATTCAAGGGAAGGAAAAGGAATATGGTAATTACAACGGTGAGAATTTAAAACGCTGGGATCTCATGACCTGTTGGAGATAGAAATGAGTGGTTTTACAAATGGGATGTTTCAAGCTGGGCTGGCCAGCTTGCCAGTAATATAAACCATTTGTTTGGAGCCCTCATATTTCACAAGATATCAAGCCTTAAAGCTGTCAGTGGTCTCACAGCCTTGCAGCGTAATTTTTGGTACCATTCCAAAATTGAACACAGACTGTCTCAGATCTTAGATCAATGTAGCTTTCAGCTCTGGACAAAAGCAACAGATGAAGAGTCCCTGTGGATGCACTTCCTTCTTTACTCAAGGCATTACCTTTTAGCCATAGGTATTCCAAACCTGGGAAGGATATGCCTGCAGCAGGTCCTCCACTTCAGGGAGGGAAGCCAGTTTGGCAACTTCTGCATCCTCTGCATACAGACTGTCAAACAGGAATGATCCATTCAGGTACTCAACAAAGGCTGTCTTTGAAGAGAAACAGAGCAAAATAAGTAAAATAGAGATGCCAGCGCGCTGCCAGTCCTCAGGATGTGTCTCTCCTATAAGCACCTCAGCAGCAGCAGAACATTGGTGCAGACACAGTTACATGAACACAGCAGACACACCAACCAAGCCATGAAAGCACCTTGCAACTGGAGTGAAACCCATCCCAGGGGCTTTGCTGCTACAACTCTGTAGCCTAAGGATAGAAAACACTGTTTAATCTTCTATCAGATCACAGAATCATAAAGCGGTTTGGGTTGAAAGGGACATTAAAGATCATCTCATTCCACCCCCCTGGCATGGGTAGGGACACCTTGCACCAGGCCAAGTTGCTCTGTCCAACCTGGCTTGGAACACTTCAGGGATGGGGCATTTACAGCTTCTCTGGGAAACCTGTTCCAGTTGCTAATATCAGACATTACCACATACAAACACTTATTGCAAGGCTATTAAGACTTTCAGATAAGGACTGGGTGAACTTTGGGGAGGGATAAAGGGAAGAGTTGCAGGCGTCCTCCCTGGCACTAAACCACTAAACTTCAGCCACTCTGATCTTCTGGAGGTCTGGAATACAGAGCCAGGCCACAACTGAAAGCACCATTCCCACCTGGTCTTGCTTTCAGCCTGGTCACAGGACTACAGAGATCTTCAAAAGCCCTGGAGAGTTTAACCATAAAACTAATGAAAAGCTTGACTTAGTGTGAAGGATAAAAAGAAAAGTCACTTCACCATGAAAATGTTAACATTTCCCTCAGACCTGTAATTTTCTTAATCTCACGTCAGGCTGATAAACTCCCTGGGTATAATTTACTATTTAGCTTTGCAGGGTCTTTATCTGTAGTTTCATTGTTCAGCCCAAAGAATTATGTTCTCCCACGTCATGTGTATTCCACAGCAGTTCCTGTTTTCATCCAAAAGATAAGATTCAGAGATCACAGAGATTAATCCAAGCCTTAGTTTTAGCAGAGTTGATGTTAACCTCTCATTAAATCTTCAAGCAGGGAAAAGACAAGTCAATATGTGTTGTGCTTCTTTCTCCTGAGACAAAATACACAACCAGCCAAAGAAAACTTACCTGGTGGTACTCCAGCTCTTTCTGCTTTGCTTGTTCTACCTCCTGCTTAGCAAGGGCCTCAGCCTCCTCTTCTTCCAATGGCTTAGTAAGATCTTGATACTTTAAAACTGCCTCTTGTCTCTGAGAAATATAAATAAAATATTTGTATTAGATTATACATCATTGCTCAACAGTTCTGGGCATAAGCAACTGATCTTTCTAGAACATGTACCAGAGGGGCATCTGCATCTCCATTTCCTCATGGGCTTTTTATTAAACTATTTATGAAGTTTCTAATCTAATCCTCATCCCATTTTTTGCTGGCATATTACTCTGTTTCTGCATTCAATGCATCTGAGATAATTCAGTCCCAGGAAGCTTTTCTCTCTTCATTTTCTCATCTTTAGAGTTTGTTTTTTTCCTCTTTTAGCAGGAAGTTCTATTTTGACTTCTAGAATTTGAGCTCCAATTCGATCAGTCAGCGAGGTTAATACATTTTCTAGGGAGGAGAAGGCTCTTTGGAGGAGTGGATGGCAAGGTAGTACCAGGGGCAAGAACCTCATTAGCTTGAAACTGAAGCTTGACAAATTTAAGTATGCAATTCTCTGACGTCCCTGATGAGCAGGGACTGCATTCCATGACCTGGAAAGCCCTTCCAGTCCTATGGTAAGAGCAATGTACATTCCAAGTACAGCTCCTGCTCTGTGCCAAGCAAATTTACAACTAATCACACTCTTTGGTTACTGAAAAAAAAACCACCCTAAACAAAAAAACCTTGTCTTTGTTCCTTTGAGCCCTGGGATGATAAAGCAGTTCCACAGGTTACTGGTGAGGATGAACTGTCTTGTTCTCAGAAATCAAGAGTGGGAAGTGCATCCAGGCACCTGCTTGTCTGTCAGTCTGCTACTGAAACAAATCACTCTGTGAGCAGCAGGACCACCAAGGCTCCTTCCCCCCGGATCCTTGTCTCAAGACTGATTTCCTCTGAGATTCTCCAAGAAGACTTGCACTCACACTGCAGCCTCTCTGTGGCAACATGAACCAGGCCCCTCTCCCACACACAGCTGCTGATTTTCACAAAATCTGTGAAGACATCATGCTTCTGACACCTCTACCTCTCTGTCAGATTTGACAGAATTTGGCCTACAGGTTCACAGCTGTTATGTGGAAGCAGAATAAACACTGTGTGTTTCTGTGAGCCTGATTTCTGCAGGGAACCTGCCCCCAGTGCTGGAATATTGCTGGCACACCAACAAAGCAAAGGCTCTGTAAGATGCTGATGCCTGATTTCCCAATCAGGGAATGCAGAAATCTCACCGTGGAGTCTCTCACGAGCTTGAAGTCCAAGTACACCAGGCTTGGAAGATGAGCAACAACAAACAGCCTGTAGTGCTCTTTGTTGCAGAAAGGGTTCCCACTGAGGTTCAATGTCCGTAGGTTTTTTAACCTCCTGAGATAGACGACCTGTGCCAAAGGGAAAGAGCTCTGTATTTCCCTGTGCTGGGGAAACACAGCCTTCGAATCTATTGCTTTTATTACAGTTAAGTTGCAATATGTATTCTGCTCCGCTGCCAAATTCACACAACAGTCAATTACGAGTTTCTAATGGTTTTGGGAAAGGAAATACTTAAATTCACATTGGGAATACCTAGACAATGGGTGGAGAGAGAAGGCAGATGGGGTGCACAAATCACAGGTCTTAAATTGGTAAGACGCCCTCAAAAGAACCCCAAATAAATCCTAGTCTCCCCCCTTTTCTCATATGTAGCCACTTATTCCTTTTCTAGCTTTCATGAGAGCCAATAGGAATTTGGCCCTGGCTGAGGGCAGTCACAGAACTGGGCCCCCATGAGTCAATAATCTAAAAGAAAAATGGCTGCAGTAAACACTTAACACCAGGAGAGAGGACCAAAACCATAGCTCAGAAATACTTTGAAATCCTAAGGAGAATTTTATCACCTGAGGGGATTGGACACAATGGCAAATGCCAGTTATAGAATATCTGATCCTTCCACAGGGAATATTTGCAAAGCCAGGGAACACTCACATCTTCCAGAACGGTCAGGTTATTCTTCCCTATGGAGAAAATCTGCAGCTCTTGCAATGTGTCCATGTGCTCAATTTTAGATACTCTGTTACTGTAGAGACTGAGGTCCTGCAGTTTGACAAGGGTATGCAGGCCCTCAATTACTTCAATATTGTTGAAGGACAGGTCTGGGGAAGAGTTTAGAAATCAAACATTAATTTATTTCTTGCAGAACACCCTGATTCCGCCCTTGCATTTCATTCTGGATGTAGGAGTTTATGTACAAATTTTTCTCAGGGGTGGTCAGTGTCCCACAGGAAAGGCTCAGCAGTAAATCATCCTTCATCCCCATCTCCTCCTTGCAATGGTCTGTACAACTTTTAAATGAGAAGAAAAGCTGAATATAGTCCATGCAGAGTCCACATACACAGCCTGAAAGGGACTTCTGCCTTATGGGGAAACACAAAACAAGAGGTGGTGAAATGCCCTAAGAGGGGAATTTCTGTGACAAATCTGACATTGTTTTGTTTCTTGCAGACTCTGGCCTGCCACATCAATGCCACGGTTGTAGTCATTCCTATAGGACCAAGGTACGGCAGTTCCACGCCAGTGGAGTCATGCAAAGGCTCACTTCAGCTCTTTCACTGATTGAAATGTCCTCTTCTCCTGCCAGAACATCTCTCCTAACATCTACACTCACCATGACTAAGGGCAGGATTTGCCCTTGGGCTAGTACTGAGCAAGCCAAGAGTCCGAAAACAGTTTATGAGGTCTCTTGGGTGGCTGAGACACTCGTGTAGCAGCAGCTGAACCACTGCAGCCTTTGGGCAAACGAAATATGTGAGTGTGCTTCAAAACACTCTGCTTACACTGTGGTGATCAGTTGATGATTCACAAGTGCATCAGTCATCTGTGGAGCAGAACAGTGCAGACAACTGGGCAGAAGAACCCATTAGACATTTCACAACGTGCTTACGAGCTGGAGCCCTGCATGCTGAGGATATATTTAGAATTCCAACCAGCAGCGTGGCTGCAGTTCCAGGGAATGCTCTAAGCTGTGCATCTGTGTAGCTGCAAGCAGTCACATAAGGCTATAAGGATGGGCACTCCTTGGGACAACAACGACATCGTTGTTACCTTAAGGATATAGGGGTAAAAATGGTGGGTTGTAGGCTCTGGAATGCCTACAGCAGCTTTGAAAACAAAATTCAGGCTTCTAAATAACAGAGGTGTTTCCATAAATATTCCTGAAAAGTCACCCTAAACACAATACAAACCTTGGAAACAACCTTGAAACCTCAGCTTCCTGTTCCTGCCACACCAAATGTATTAAACCCAGTTTTTATACATTTGAAGGATTGTTTTGCAGCTCTGATACTCAGGCATTTTGACATTTGACAGTCAAATAAGGAGACACAGAGACAGCTGACAGCCTTCCCAGGGTAAGCTCCTATCAGTCGTGTTTGAGAAGGAAGGTGACATCCTGGTTTATCGCAGATTGCTTTGCACCTGTGAAAGCATCCAACCTCCTATGCCTGTATCTCACCAAGCCATACAAGGTGAACCAGACTCTCCAGACCTTCTATCTTCTCAATGACGTTGTTGTCCAGCTGCAGTTTAGTCAGATTCTCCAATGGCCACAAATTATCAATCTGCAGGATACCTAAAGCCACAGGGGAAAAAAACAAAAAAAAAAGAAAAGAAAATTGCTTCTCATGTGAGACAGCTTTCTTTTAGCAGACACGCTGCCTTGCACAAGGAAAACACGTCCAGTCTTGCCTCCAAAAGTATTTTCAGCGTGTGATGAGTGCCCTGGAGAGCTCAGAGGTGCACTGGCTGGATGAGATTTCAATGAAACAGCCCACTTAACCTCAATGTCCTGCACCAGCGCACGCTGCTCATCAGCGAGGCCAACGAGGCACGCAGGGGATGCTGACTATGGCCCTGCACTCCAGTGGCTTTATGAATCCACTGCTAGGAGGCCTTGACCTTCATTTTCCTCTCCAGCTCCAAGCGGGAGGTTTGGGATGAGACTCTGCTTTTCTCTGCATTTGCAGTCTAGTGGTGCCCAGCTCCTGCTTTTGTAAATGACTCTCCTGCTCCCAGGATTCTCATCACAGGAGAGGAAGTTGGAGTCTCCTCTTTCTGTGAAGGCTGCAGTTTAGAACTAATCAATATCCCTGCATTTAGTTTCCGCCAAAAACAGAATCGCAAGGGCAGGCCGTTAGTCACCACAGCAAAGCATCAGGACCAAGGTGACAGGAAATACAGAACATTCTCACTCCCATTTCTCTTTCCCCTGCAATGGCTTCCCAGAAGATTTCATCTGCTCTCCTCCTATCCTTATTTAGTGAGGGCACAATAAAACAAGGAATTGCATGCACAGAATATTCACACAGTTCTGTATTTTGTATTTGCACACAAATCTATGCAGGATCAGGTCAAGGGAGTCTTTTCTAAGAAAATCAACTCATACACACATTATTTTGCTGGAGCACACAAAGAATAATCAACAGTAGATTTCTGCCTATGAAATTACTCCCCTCTCCCAAATACTCAAATATTGAGCCAAATGTTCTTCCTTTTCATTTTTTGAGTGCAAGTTTACGACAGGTTTGACAGAAAGAGGCAAGCTGTAGTAATACTGTGGATGACCACAGAACGCCATCAAATTGGATTGTAATCACCAAAATCTCCCAAACAGCTCTCACATAATCACCAGCCATGGCAGAGCCTGCCTAGGGTTGGATTTGGCCACGTACTGAGGGGCCCAATAGGCCTGTGGCCTGTAGGTGTCACCACAATATAAATGTTAAATGAGAACAGCAGTGACAGTAAGAGTGGGAACTGAAGCAGCTTTGAAGTTACCCATCAGCAAAAGCACCCGGCTCCTTCTAATGAAGCTACTTTGTACAGGTATGAGCAAAAGTCTAAGTCCAGATGTTGATTTTCACATAATAAATCCAAGCTAATAATGATTGCTTAACTGCCAGTTACCCACTTCATGCTTTATTCTATTACCTTCTAGCATAAGAGGAGGGAAAATATGTATATATTCTGATACTCACTTTTAAAACTAAGCTGTAGCTCTGTCACAACCTTAACGTTAATATTTTCCCCTCTGGCAAGATCTCCAAGGTCCTCTGGACACTTCTCTTCAATGGCTTTCTGAACCATTTCATCATCAATAATGCTTGGCTCAACACTGCCGAAAAACTGACTCATTGTGAGACGGAATCAGCCTTAGATGACAGAAAAGAAAAATAAATTAAATCACTACCTGGCTACTATTTCCAGCAATGGCAGAATCCCAGAATGGTTTGGGTTGGAAGGGACCTTAAAGCTCATCTCATTCCAATCCCCTGCCATGGGCAGGGACACCTCCCACTAACTCAGGTTGCTCCAAGTCCATCCAACCTGGCCTTGGACACTTCCAGGGATGGGGAATCCACAACTTCTTTTGTCAGCCTGTTGCAATGCTTGACAACCCTTTCAATGAAGAAATTCTTCATGGAAATTTAAATATCATTAATGTTGCCTGGGGGCAATGAGACTATTTGTCTTTTTCAAACTGTGCAGAGTTAATGAATCAGTGTGAAGGACTCGAATCATCAAACTTTTGCTTGCATAAGATGTTTATAATTACAGAGTAAGTTCTGATTTATTTTTGCATAGGACAGGAATAATAAATGTCAGAGTTTATAGAGTTCTGTTCTCATCATGGCATTTCATTAACAAACCAAACCTCTCTGTGGCTGTGTGCAGTAGAAACCAAGGAGCAGCAGGCTCTGGATTTATCCATCCTTGACCTTCCTCTCCCTCTTCCTTGTACAATCATAGAATGGTTTGGGTTGGGAGGGACCTTAAAACTCATCTTGTTCCACCCCCTGCCATGGGCAGGGACATCTTCCACTATCCCAGGTTGCTCCAATCCCCATCCAACCTTGCCTTGAACACTCCCAGGGATGTGCACTTGTCCAGCGTCTCTTCAGCCAATGCCGGTTCTACCCACCCCTGCCCGGTGGGTGGGAAGAGGCCACCGCCTCCCGCTCCCAGGACCCACCGAGGCCCAGATCCCGGCCCTTCAGGCCTCTCACCCGCACGTCCCCTGGGGTCTGGGTCGGTTCTGTGCCCCGTTCCCGATTCCCGGTTCCCGGCCCCCACCCGCGCCTCGGCGCCCGTTGCTAAGGAAGCACGGGTGCGTTGCTAAGGGCAGTCACGTGATCGGCTCAGCCGCCAATGGGCGGGGAGTGGGTGGGAAGGCCAGCTACGAGTCAGAGCGCGAGAAATCCGTGTCAGCCAATCGGCACCGGGACCGTCCTCTCGGGGCGGAGAGGGCTCGGATGATTGACGTTCCCCTAGCCCAATAATGTTACAGACCGGTTCGGCCTTTGCCCAATGGAGAATAGCAGTCTCGGTGTCCCCGCTGTCCATCA
>VWZT01004356.1:201720-259992 GCA_013397055.1 Pachycephala philippinensis | reverse complement strand
ATCGAGCGCAGGGAGGCGGGACACGCCTGCCAGAGCCCGCTGTGGTTGGTGCATGCGGCTGTCAGTCAGGGCGCGGTGCGGGAGGGGTGGGCGCCGGGCCGCTGTTTGTTGTCATCCCAAGATGGAGTTTCTGCTGGGGAACCCGTTCAGCACCCCGGTGGGGCAGAGCCTCGGTACGGCGGCCTGGGGAGCGCGGAGGGGTCCAGGGNGAGGAGCTATGGGAGCGGTGGGTGGAGAGTCTGTGAGAGCCCATGGGGGAAATTTGGGCTCGGTAAGGGGCTCTGGGGCTTAATGGAGGTGTTTGGGTGTTATGGGGATCAGTGGGGGTTGATGGGGGATCTGGAGGTGGTGAGGCAGCTCTGGGGGCTGCCGGGGGCCTTTGGAGGTGTGAGAGGCTCTCTGGGGATCAGGGATTCCAAGGGTGGTGGGGTCTTGGAGGTGCTGGAAGGCTTTTGCGTTTGGGGAGTGCTGGAGGCCTCGGTGGGGGCTCTGGGGTTAGTGGGGGTCATGGAGGGATCAGTGGGCAGACGAGGTCTGGGGAACAGAGGGGGCTTTGGGCAAGCTGTTTCCATGAGAAGAGAGTGACTCCACATTGAGATGGATGCCGGAAAGTTGTTGCATCCCCCAACTCCTTTTCCTGAAGTTGAGCACCTTCTTCCAGACCACCCTGTCATTGATCCAGCTTTTCCCAAAGTACTGAAACCTCCCTGTACCTCTGAGCGGGCAGGGGGGTGATGTGGTTTAGAGATACAAATACGCTCTCGGTTTTCAGCCTGGAGCCTGAATTGTGGTTTTGGTAATGCTTTGGTGCCATTAGCAGGTTATTCTGAGAGAGCTTTCACTGTGTGGCCAGTCAAGGCCTCCCTGGGCTGCTGTGGCTACTCCTTCCCACGGACGTGTTCTTTCATGGCTACTCATGTTTTGGTCTGGGTTGCCATGGCTGGGGCAAAGAAGAGAAAGGAGAAAGCCTGGGCATCACTTGTGCATAGTTTGGTAACTCTGAGTTTTCATCTCAGCTGGGTGGGCTCTCAGTGCCTCCTGCTTTCCTCTCTTGGGCCCTGAAGAAATTTAAGATCTCTGACATTGCGGTGGGAAGGAACAGGCTGGCTCAGGTTCCTGCAGTGCAGGAGGGCGGGCAGTCCCAAAGCCAAGGTGATGCTCAGTCGAGCATGTCTCCTGCGAGGGAAGGCTGGGAGAACTGGGGTTGTTCAGCCTGGAAAAGAGAAGACCTTGGGGTGACCTAATTGTGGCCTTCCAATACCTGAAGGGAACCTACAGGAAAGATGAAGAGAGACTGTTTATAAGGGCCTGGAGTGACAGAACAAGAGGGAATGGCTGCAAACTGACAAGAGAGTTGGGGTATATGGAATATTGGGAAGAAATTCTTCCCTGTGAGGGTGGTGAGGCCCTTGCACAAGTTGCCAGAGAAGTTGTAGCTGCCCCATCCCTGGGAGTGTTCCAGACCAGGCTGGACAGGGCTTGGAGCATCCTGGGGTAGTGGAAGGTGTCCCTGCCCATGGCAGGGGGTGGAATGAGATGATCTTTAAGGTCCATTCCAACCCAAACTGCTCTGTGATTCTGTAACATACAGCTGTGCATAGTCTAGCCTATAGCTATTCTGCGTTGATTTATGGAATGATGGAAGTCTTTGAAAATTAGAGAGGAGAAAATTTTGCAGAGTATCAGCTCATGGCCTCAACCCTTTTTGTAGTCCTTTCCTCATGCCCATGTGGAGGGACACCCCTGGTCGAGGTGAAAGGCCCTTGCATGGGTGAGTCTCACGCTGTGCTTTGAGCATGGCTGGACTCTCTTTGTCAGGCTATATGGAGCATATGTATAACTTGCTGTTTATCCTCAGCCATCTGGGGTGTTTATTTCTTCTGCTGAGGGAGAGAAGTGCTGGGAATCGGAGGAGAATAATGAGAACAGCTCAACTGAAAGGTGATTTTAGAGTGAATTGGCTTTGTTGTGTTTGGCCATCAGAGCACCCCTGCCAGGACAGCTGCTGCTGGGCCAGGCCTCTGCCGTCAGCCTGGGAAGGGAAGGCAGCAATTTCTCCTCTCTTTATTAGCAGCTTCTTTTAGCATCAGTCAGTGGTTAGAAGGAGCTGAAGGATTGTTGGGGGGCAGGGAGGGAGGAGCAATAAAATCTTCCTTTTTAGCCTTCTGCCTCTTTAAGTCTAGAGTGCAAAGGTTTTCACAGCTCTCACATCCCTTCGCTCGCTGAAGGAGCGGTCGCTGCCAACTTTGAGGCTTTGAACGCTGAGCTGCTTCCATCAGATAAGGTTAGGTGTGCAGCTTCCCTTAATGCAAAATTCAGCTGCACTTTCAGAATGGTTTTTTTTTTTACTCCCAGGAGGAAGAGATAACTGCAGATTTTATTTTGGAAGACAAATTTTTCTGCTTCTCCTATTGCTGCCAGTTATCCCTTTCTGAGACAGCAGTAAAACAAAAGCACGCCTTGTTCTCAGACACTGCTGTTTGCCCAGTGCTTCCACAGTTTGTTTTTCCAATGAGCTTGTGGAATATAATTTTCACTTATGGTTCTCTTCATTCTTTGAAAGAAATGGAATAATTTTGTATTTCTGTTTAAACATATTGTGTTGTACACAGTTGTGATGCTTTCAAGCAAGGCGTAACACTCACCATAAGGGAGAAGTGCAGAATATCCTGTAGGTCCATCGGCACACCAAGAATGTGTGTTCTCTGCCAGGAAGTAGCAGAGGTTCACGAGAAGATTTAATTAGGGCTCTACAATATCTGCAGATAAATGCCAGGTCTGGAAGAACAAAGATGTCAGAGAAGGTTTGGGGAGAGCTGAGAGGTAATACAAGGGATTTTCTCTTTTCTCCTCTTTATCTAGATAATGTCTGAAGCTAGGCAGGCTTTTTATGTTAACTCTTTTGCTTAATGTGGGAAAGTAATGCTAGGATGAGCTCAGAGGATTTGTAATGGAGATGGATAGAGTCTCCTGCATCTAAAGTGCCAGTTGAAATGGCAGCCAGGTTCCTCATGGCTGAAACCTACCTGATTTTTGGACTGGCTTGTATGGTACCCTGTATTTAATTCCCAGTGGTGGCATAGCAGAAACAAGATAAGCCATCACCATGGCTGCTAATTACAAACCTTACCTAATTTGGCTATAATGCTTTGATTGACCTCTGGACATTAAACTGTCCTTGTGTCTCCAGCAAGGTCCTCTCCTGAGAAGAGCATGTGGTTTTGGGTGGGACTGTTGTGTGGAAGGCAGGCAGCTGTACCTGAGAGTTTCCTGAACTTAAAAAAACCATTTTCATTCCATATTGCTTTTTACCTGGAGGTTGCTGTGAAGGGAGCTTATAGCATCATTTTACATATCAACCCAAAATCTCACCCAGGATTTTGTAGCAGAATCCAATACTTCCCAAAGGTTTTGTGAGGTGTTTTTCAGAAGGTCTTTGTGAAGGCTGGTGAGAGTCTAGAGGGTGGAATTGGGTGCCGTGGGTTTTGTAGGCTGCCAAGTACATCGAGGTTGACAAGATCCTTTGTGGCATTGGGTGCTAGCCCAGTTCTTATGACTGAATTGTTTATTTTTTCCAATCACTACTGCAAATACTATCTTGAAGAATATCCTGACCAGTGAGGAGCAGAGGAGCAGGAAGATGTGTAGTAAAGCAGCGCTGACAGAATGCCTGCTGTGTGGAGAGGGATCGGCCTGGAGAAAAAGCTGCAATTTACAGTAGTGGGAATTTGCCTTGAGATTCACCATCCTGCCATAAATTGCGTTTTTATCTTTCTTTGTTCAGTGGAGCCATCTTTAAAGTGTCACCACTCTATTCAAGGTTATTAGAACAAATACCCTTGCTGCAGGTTAGCGAAAACATCTTCGATGATTAAAGCTGATTGAATTACAAGAATGTGGCGTGCTTGGTGACTCTTTTTTGGCCATTCTGCTTTATTTGATGGTGGCCATATGGCTTACATGTGAGGACACAAGAAAGCCTGGTTTCGTTTTTTTTATTTTACTCTGGAGACTTTGCAAAGGCTTCAGGAAAGTGCTTATTTGTTTGAATCCAAGCCAAGCCTTGCTGCTGCTCCTCTCGTGCAGGTGCAGAGGGCTGACCTGGGGCAGTGAGGTGTGAAATGGACTCCTCACGGGGTGGTGGACAGGGGCATCAGGGTCAGTTTTGGTCAGGCTCTAGTCAGGGCTGTGTGTGCTGCTGAACTCAGCTCTTCTCACTGCAGCCCCAAATCTGCCTGACCCAGAGCCAAAGACCTCTGAGAGAGAAGTTCAGCACCTGAATTAAGCGCAGCAAGACTTGGAAGTTAATTTTTAACAATACAGTAGAAATGAAGTTGTCTTGTGGCTGGGAGTAGGGATTGGATGCTGCTGGTTTACACCCCTGGTCCCTGTTGCTGAAGTGAAATTCCAATGCACGGTGCCGGTCTGGGCACTTGCCTTGGAGTCTGTTTTTGGAGGAGGAATAGTGTGGTGATTTAATACAGAGTATTGTTTAAGGAGGCTGCAAAAACAAGGTTTCAGCAAAAGATACAGAGGCACTTTATTGAAGCAACAGTGAGGCAGACAGCTTTTCAATTGATTTTTATCAAAGCACTTGCAGTTTCCATTCAAGGCTGTTAAATTGATAATATATATGGTGGATACAGTCTGTTTTCAGAGCTGCTGTTTTGTTCCCCCCTCTTTTTTTTTCTTTTTAATGGGAAAATGCTTCAGCTAAGGGGGTTTAAAACACCTTTTTATTTTCCCTTCCATAAGAAGCACTTGAGCCCTTTCTTCAGGTTTCCTATATCGCTAAGATTTTTATGAGTCTTAGAATAAAAATGGTTCCTAAATAAATGAGTTGATGGCTACATGCAGGAACAGAGAAATGCATTAGAGCCAGCAGTCCGTGGTAGTCCTGCGGGAGGCATTAATCCAGGCTTTCTTGTCCACAATTTCCCTAAGTTTCCTTCAAAGTAAACTTACTACTTTGCTGTGCTGTATGTGAAACATTTTTTTTAAAGACAAGCCTTTCCTCAGTGCTAGAAATCAGTGTTTAAAGTGCACACTGTAATCTCAGGATGTGGTCCCCATAAAATATCATTTCTGCGGTGTGCTGTTGGGCTCTGAATCCTCTGTCTCTTCATTCATTGCCTTATAATAAAATAAAAAGTCCTTTGCATTTACCCATAACCATGGAAGCATTGTCCCCTATTCTAAGGGAAGTTTTTCACAGTACAAGGTGGCAGTAACTTTTCTTGCTGTATCAAAAAGATGAATTTTGCCTTTGCCTACAGTGAAAAGGGCACAAGAAGTTCTCTCCTCAGAGCCGAAGTACTTTTCTAGGTACTCCTGTAGCTGGTCAGTTGTAAGAAATCCAGCCCCCCACTGCTAATTCAGAATTGTGCTTGTCATGCAAAAAGAGCCTGATAAAGTGCTTTTAGTTTTATAAGATTATTTGGATCTGCTTTCACTTCATGACAATGGATTATGTTGTAAGGAAAATCTCCATGAAATATGGAAATGGATATCTTTGCTTTTAAAGGAGCAAATAAATACTGAGTCATGAGTCTGGCAACTTGGAGAAACTACATACACGTGTGAAGCTGGGTAATTAGTATAATTCCATTTAATACTGGGTTACTAAGACTGGATTTATTTTATACGCACAAAAGCAGATTGTAGTTCATGAAGGTATTATAACATGTATTTTTGGGTAATGCTGTTTTATCTCTTTCAGCATGGTACGCTTAAATGTATATTTCATATGCTTCTAATAGCCATCTATATGTGAGAGTGAGGACAGCTTGTTCCCAGTTTGTTACTGCTCTGTTCATGAACTCAGCAGATTTTTAAAACTGCATATTTAAAATATGCTTGCATAAAAACCACAGAAAATCCCCACAAACCCTTCCAATGATTTAATATTTCATTCAAAACAATCTTCCCCCAAAAAAGTACTGTGTGTTTTCCTTCGTGAGGAACAGTTTTAAGGTAGGCAGACTTTCCTATGAACTCATAAACTACATTGAGTTTTTAATTAACAATTTTTGAAGGTGATGAAGGTGATTTGTGGTATTCTCAGTGCTAGTGGTCAGTGGAGGGACAGAAACAGCTCTTGCAGAAGTTTTGGTGAGATGATCCTTCCTGAGGAAGGTGCTGCCTGGTACCTGCAGGGCTGGGGCTCTTCGAGGCTGGCCTGGCAACCTCCTTCCTCATCTGGTGTTTCCTACTTGACTAAAAGTAATTTCATCTTTTGTGTTTGGGTTTAAAATCTGTACAATGTATAGGTGAAAAGAGCATAAATGTTTGGAGAACACAGGGAGAAAGGACGTTGTGGGAACCCTGAGAAGTGAGGAAGGGACCTGAAAGCCCAGCCTGTGAAATGCAGCGATGAGTCTGCACAGATCATCCAGAACTAATTTTCCTCTTTCTCATTTGCATCCGCCTGGGGAATTCCTAGTTTTCTATGTAAAAGAAACTTGTTGCTGAGCATAAAAATTCTACCAAGGACAGATAAGCCTTATCATCTGTATTTGTGTAGTTATTCTGCTGATGATCCTGTTCGATCGTTTTGGTTTCTGTCAGTGGCAAAAGGCTCCTTTTAAATTGATGATTCTTCAGCACAAAAGATTCCGGTCTAAAAGGTTTGCTAGAGCTGGGTCTCTCTTCTCTTAGGAGCAGCTCCTTTGCTACAGGTGAACGTAGAGAGTCAGATCTTCCATCTATAGGTAACATTTCCCATTGCTCAAGAGGGGGAGATGCAAATAAATCCAACCAGTCTATTATTGGCAGCAGTGTCTTTAAATTTAAATATACACTCCATGATTGTTCTCTACCTGCCAGAATTATAAGGTGGGCTCCACAATGTAGTAACTCATTCCAAAATCAAAGATTAAGGATGAAAAAAATCCATGCACTGTCTGTGTTTGAGCAATTCCTGGCATGGTTGTGTAGGGACTATTTACCCATGCTCCTGTATCTCTTGATTCACAGCATTTGGCAGCTCAGTGTAGTCTCAGAGAGCATCAGGAGACTCAGAAATGAGGAGATATTCAGAAGAAACCTGTTGAATAAGTTGGTTACCTTGTAACCTGCTTATTCTTTGAGAGTAAGGCAGCCTGTTCCCCAGCTGGTCCTCAGAAACCGTCTGGGTTAAATTAGCTTGGGAAGAAATTCTTTGTTCAAATTCAGATCAAAGAAAACATACATGAAGTGAAGGCACGGATTTGTGTTGTAAACTATGTTTGAATCCCAAGAATTTTTCAGAGCATTGGTTTCTTGTTCTGAAGGCAAGAAAAACTTTGTTGCATCCCAAATGGGGTTAGGAATGTTGAAGATGTTAACTTGAACATGTTGCATTCTCTTTATTTTCATGGGATACATTTACTGCAAGAAATATGACTGGTTTTGTATTTGGCCCAAATAACAAAAAGATCCTGGGTTTTTGCCTAGCTTAGTAAATGCAGAAAGTCTCTTTTAAAAATCTGGTATTTCGCGACTTTTTTTTTTTAAAAAAAACCTTTTATTTTGTCTCAGTTATAGCTTTCTGCATTTATTTTCCTTTTGGAAGGACGGGGGTGTCTTTCCTTGCCTATAAACATGAAAAGCTACCTTGAGCATATTAAATAAATTGCAAGCTTCAGCAGCTTTGCCAGCAAATTTTGGAAAGTTTTTATGATATTCTGGGCCTACAGGTGAGAGGTATTTCATAGCTTTGTCTTCTGAGACTAATAAATACCTCTGTATATTTAATAGAGGCATTTTACTTAAGCTTTGGTGACCAAATACTTACTGAAATACAGATAATTGTTTTTAGACATCCTCAGGGCTTTAATTAGTAGTTTTGTCCAAGAAGTCCTGCCTGAAGTAAGGTTTTGACTGAAGTGATCCAGAGATGAGATACTATGTTGTGGCTTTTCCTCTTTTCCTCCAAAACCTCCTTGTTTGCAGTTGAAGCAATGGACATCTGTTGGCCTCAACACTTTTCCCTCTTTTATATAAGTTGTTGAGGATCTTAACTCCTCAATTTTCACCAACAACCTCTCTGATCAGTTAAAAGAGTGTTAAGGAATTTCACCAGTTAATTGGTTCCTAATTTAAGGATTAGGAGAGAAAATATGCAAATGTTATTGGAATATTTCATCTGGAGTGAGTCTTGAAATCTGTCTCCACACTGTGACCTGTTATTTCCTGAATGCTGTCCGGTATTTTCCTGAGCAGGTGTTAGGGGATATAGGCTTGATAATGAGATGATTGATAGTGGGATGTAGAGGTTGGGCTGGATGCAGCATGTATTTGGGTTTGTGTTACCCTGAGCTCACATTTAAGCTGTTGTAGTAAATAGGTTGTTTTTTTCATTATCTTTGAGCTGCCCTTTCTCTACTGATTTTCGGTGGTTTTAATTAGAAGGGTATTTTGCTGAAAAGAGCGAACTCAGACCTTTGTGAAATTTTCTGCTAGTACAAATAATGGTAAATCTGAAATCACTTATTAGACAAGAAGTTGTTATGGCAACTATAAGATGGTTGGCTAATCAGAGAGTGAGATCAGTTTTTATTTACAAGTGTAATGAGCAATTAAGTTTGAGCAGCTGTCAGACTTGGAAAGTGATTAAAGTTCAGCAAACAACCCAAATGGGTCAGTGTTCAGTTCTGATGGTTTTCTGACACTGCAGCTTGATCATCTGTGGGTTTTACCTACTATAATTAAAACTGCCTTTTAAATCCCCATCCATGCCAATGACTTGGCATAGCCAGTGGGTAGAAAAACCCCTTTTCCTACCGGGTTCCTTAATGGGTATTGGCCTGGAGTCTTGCTGTGAGTAATGAGGTATTTCACGTGTAGCATTCCTTAAAGCAAAGCTCAGTTTGGATGCAGAATCATCTCCTGGCTGTCGGTGATCGCCAGGAGGGAGCTGAAGCTGTGCAGCCTCTCTCAGCCTTTGCACCTCTAAAGGCTCCCTTTCATTAAAGGCAGCATTACGCAGTTGTTGGTTGCTTAGGGAGCTGCTGCTGGGCTCAGAGGAAGGACGTGCACAGTATACATGAACATTAAACCCAAAGGAAGTGGAGAAAGTCGTGATTCACACAGAAACAGGAGGGAATGCCCAGGAGAAGCTGACCTTGGCCGGAGCTGATCAAGCTCCGTCGTTGGGCTGGTCACAGTGAACAGGGCAGGCTGCTGGTCCTCGTGGCTTTCCCAAGCACGAGCTGGTTCTCTGCACATTCCAGAAGATTGATTGCATGTGTTCACTCTGGGGAAGTTACCCTCCCATCCATACTCTGCACCAGATCAGCCTATTTCATTGCTGGGGTTTGCTTCCCTGCTGCACACGTTAAATAAGCCAAACTGTATGTAAGCCTTGCTCAAAATCTGTGTTCTAGTTAGAATTTTAACTGTCCAGGACAGTTAAACCAATAGAGTTACTTTCCAAAATTACGCTGCAGTCCCCTGATACATTTACATTTTTATTAATTTTGCCACACTAATGGTATGATGTAATACAGGCAATTGCAGCGGAACGTGAAATGGATTGGGACAGCTCCTGACCTGAAGAATTTACAAAGTCGTGTGCCTAGATAACACAAGTTGGTGAATGGGGACTTAAGGGAAAATTAAAATGACAATCTCAGAAATAGGCATTTGCATACTTGACCTAAACTTCTGGTATTTACATTTTCTATTTATCAGTCTTTTTCAGGCTTATCTACAGCAGTGGCACATGAGAAACAGGGCTGTAAAAATGGAACGGAATTTTTAGTAGGGTTATTAAAGACCAAGAAATCCACATTTCTCAACCCCCAGGATGGGATTGCGCACATGTATCTTGTTATTGCTGTTGCCTGATTTGCACTCGGGTTTCCTGAGGAGATTGCTTGGAAGTGTTGATCTGCTAAGCTTCTGCAGGCATAGCAAGCCTGGCTTCTTGGAATGGGCAGCTGGCAATGGGGCCCTTCAGTGACCACAGCATTGGCAAATGTAATTCCTGTCACCTAGAGGAAGAGGAGCCAGCTCTCCCCTCCTCCTGTGGCGAAAACACTTAATGTATTCCAGACACTGATCCTCAAGCTGTGGAGATATTGAAGACTTGGGATAGGGTTGGAGCTTGCTGCCTTGTGCACAGGCCTGTTGTCATCCTGTAGAGCAGTGCAAGGGAAAGCTGAAAAATTGACATGCAAACTGAAGCTTTCACACTAGAAAACACGGCCCATCAACCCTGAAAAGCTGCAGATTCCTCTGTCTAGTTCACTCTACACGTGGGATAATTGTGGTTTTCCAGAGGACGCAGCTCTCACCTTCATAGTTGTAGATTTGTAGGAGAACTGGGGGTGGGAACATGCACGTGGAGTAGTTACTGCAAGAGTTGTGTCATTTCATTCGTAATTTTAATTATCATGTAAGGACACTTGCTTAAAAATCTTGTGTAGCACGCTGCAGCAAAGGAGTAAACGTGTTCTTGTAACTGCCTCCTTGTAGGAATGGGAGATTTTGCCTATTCTTTCCCCTCACTAAGTAGTATTTTCGGTTTGTTTTAAGCATGTGAGAATGTGGGCAACTGGTTTTAGGAATAACCTGTAAAAAATAATACAAATAATACTAATGTAGGAGCGTGATGATTCTCTCTGCCTCCTAGTTTGTTTGCAGCAAACATGTTACAAGTGAGCGGGTGGGAGGGGGAGTTTGAAATATATGGGGATGGATTTTTAGAGTTTGCAGCTGACGTGGATTAAAAATTCTTAGAACATTTCATCCATGAAAGGCAATTAGTTTTGTTTTATGAATATGAAAAGCACGTAGCTTGTAAGTACTGGAGTGAAGTCCCAAGTGAGTTATTAGAACTTGCTTTACTCATGTAGTACAAAATTGGCCATCAAGAGCTGATAGATTTCAAATATAGCTCACTGACACACTGATCATCCATAACTTTTCATAAAGTAATTTTTTTGGGCTCACCTGTAATTACTGGATGCTGTTGAAGTCTTGAATGGGGCAGATAGTCACAGATCAGAACTCCACCTTGCTCTTGGTGGTGATTACAGCATTTTGTGCTGCTGGGATATGGAATTGTGATATCTCTCTGCCTGCTTTCCCTACTTTCAGCTGCCCCTTTCTCTCAGATTCATAAGTTAAAGCTGATAAAATGAATGGAGTCTGCTCTTTTTTTAGCAGTTGTTTTTTTTGGTGTTAGGAAAAATTAATGCAATCGTTGTTTTTGGATTATTGGGGTTGTCTGTGTGAATAGTTCTCAGATACTAATGGGTGTTTGGGAAATGATTTTTTTTTTCAGCTTCTTTCCTGTTTTTTTTGGTGGGGGAGAGACAAAGACTCAGCTGTTAAGAAATTTGTTATTTCTAGTGTTAATTAACAGATGTTACTCATCCAGTATGTCAGTGCTTTAATACCTGAGACTCTCAGTTAAGGAACTGGTAGCCCAAGTTAAGGAATGAGGTAGCCCCTCCAATCATCCAAATTTCATGGAGAAACTAAAACAGAATGAAAACTCTTTGGCAAGTGGTGGGCAACAGTCTAAGTTCTGGCTATGGAAATGACTAAATGTCGATGTATTTTGTTATAAAACACTGGCTGCTGGACAGTGTTCAAAGGAGGAGGAGATTTGGGTAACCAGCCTGATGCACTGACCTGCTTAAACAACACTGTGCTGATAAATTCTCCCACACAGAATCATAGGGACACGTCGCAGCAGTCACAGTTAAATTTAGAAAAGGCAAATCTGAAGGAGACCATTTCATCACCCAGGAGGTTTTAATTTATGCTTTCATGCCTCTCATCCAGAGAAGAAAGATGGACACTCAGAGTGGGATGATATTAAACTACTGGAAGTGTTGCCTAATAGATCACAGATGTCTTTGAAGTGGCAAGTCATCATCCCCCCGACACAACAGGGCGAGGGGACACTGTCACGAGATGTGACATGTCATAAAGGATCATTGATTTGTTGCTCCTCTACAGTAAATCAAACATCTCCATTCAAATCCATTAAAATCCATTAATACAGGGCATAGATTTTAAAACTGCTTTGACATTTCTGATTGAAGGCTTTGGCGTATCGATTCCTGACGTGAGCAGGTCCCTGTTTGTCAGTCGTAAAGTAGCACCATCATCTGAATATCGTGGGTTGGCAGCAAGGTGGGAATCTAGCCAAGGTCACTGCTAAAAGAGATGAGGAAACGTGCAGTGAAGGCTGAATTTTGGGGAAAAATGCCTCTGAATCATGCAAATGGCTCTATGAGCTGGGAGCTGCTTGTGTATGACCTCGCTCTGAAGGACGGCTATTTACAGTACATAGGTCAACATGTGAGCTCTAATGAGTGTCAGGGCATGGGAGGAAGGTGTTTTTGTGTGCTTTGTTTTTAAAGCTGTGTAGAACAGAGAAGTCAGATGGATTTCACTGTGTTTTAAAGAAGCAGTAGTGTCTCTCTGCCATCTGTTTTGTAAGAGAGCAACTTACATACACATGTCATTCAGTGGAGTTTGCTGTCAGCAGCAACAATTTCTGCTGATGGGGGAACTTCAGGGAGAAGATTCATAACAAAAGTCTTTATTGTATAGAAACACACCATTCTGCTTGGGATCCAGCTTTCAAATGCTTTTAGGGACTGTGACTAAACCACCATTTATGCCTGAGATGAAAGACATCTGAGTACAGAAGCTGCCTGGACCAGGTTCTCCTGCCAGGCCTTTTTTGTGCAATACAATAGCAGACGGGAAGGTCTGGCTGGTTTTACATCCTGCAAATATATCAAGACCTTTGAGATGTGATAAACTAAGTGAGCCATGCTGATATGCTCCTTTGCCTGCTCTGATATTATTATAAGGCTTTCTGTTTTAGTTTGCTTTTTGTTCAGGTGAAGCTGTGATCTGAGTACGAAAGAAAAGTCTTCTTTGTTGTAAAGCTGTTAATATTTGTTTAATATGTATTAATCCATTCACCTTGCTCAGCTTCTGAAACTGCAGTGCAGCTATGCTCAGTTAATCACCTGGAGTTTCCTGCTCCTGAGAGGCTGAATTTGTGGGAGATGGTGGGTGACGTTTTTTCTGCAGCATATCTAAATCACGAGAATGTTGTAGCATGACTGTGACTACCATGAGGTCCTTAAAAAGGCCTAGTAATTACGTACTATATATTCGTGATTGCAGGTACGTGTGATCTGGAAAGCGGGTTGGAGGAAGTTTGGCATTTGGGTGGCACCTTCAAAAAGAAAAAAACCTGAAAGTTAATTGGAGAAAATGACAGTTCCCAGTTTACTGCTGTGCCTTCCAACAGCACTCAAGCTAAATACTCATTAGGATTGCACATGTGCATGTCCACGGTGTCTCGTTATTTTATTTTAATATAGACTCTGCAGCCATTACCAACTATTCATTTATTCAGCACCAGAAACTTTGGCAAAACAATGAATGGAGGATAAATGACTTGATCCCAAAGAGTTTCAATGTGAGCATAGCTAAAAACCAAGTGAAAAATCACAGTGGTCATGACAAGTGGATGGCCGGTACTGCAGCAGTCCAACCCAAATCACGTTTTCTGTAATGCTTTGCCGTTCAGATTGAGCCCGTTTGTTCTAGCTGACTGGCTTTTTCCTTGGAAGTGTGAAGCTCAGCATTTTCAGAGCAGTGTGAAATAAGGAATGTAGAAAAAGGACTTGGAGCAGTGAGGTGGCTAATTGAAAAATGCTCTTGGAGCTGTGCGCTCTAACAAAGAAGCTGGCAGGGTTTTATGAGTAAGTCACTCCAGAGTTGAGTTTTGATCTTGAATTTTGAATGAGTCACATTTATATTTTAATAGGAGTGTTTTGATAAAAAGGAACAATCCTCCCGTTGGTTACCATAATGTCTAAGTGGCCGTGACTGTCTTTCTAAAAGCAAATATAGAGAAACAAGAATAGACTGTTGAGTCCAGGAGTATCCAAGTGTGTTATTTGAGTGTGTCTCTGTCTCCCAAGTGAGATGCCTTGAACTCAGCAGCTTTGTGAGTGCTGAGGGTCTTTGGTCTTACCTTCATTTTGCTTGGACAGCTGAAATATGTTTCCATGGCCTCTGTATGGTGTTTCCCCAGATCTTATTGATGATGCTGTATGGATCACTGGTGAGTTATTGAATCCAAGAGAGACAACTGCACTCACAAAATGTAATGATGCTTTAAAGTGTAAAACAGTTCTATAGGCTGCAGCTCAGAGATGTCATCGTCTCTTTCATTTGAGCAATCTTGTCTGCTTTGCATTGCCTTGCAAACTCTTGCCTTTTTCCTGAAAGCCCAGTCTATAAAAGCATTTTGCTTTTGCCCTCAGCTGATTCTCCTCACTTCTGAGAGAGCAGCACTGCACCGAAGGGAGGGGGACCAGCAGGATGGAAGCAAAAACCTGCTGATACTGTGGCTTCTTCTGATCCCTGTTATGCAGAGTGAAATATAACATATCTGGCTGTTTGATTCAGTAATTTCAGTGCTGGAGCACAGCTGGTAGGCAGGTGGACTGTTAAGAGACAAGACGAAGATCTAAGTCTGCAGTCTTCTGAACTTCCAAGGGAAAAAGAAAAAAGAAAAACAACCACAAAACCCAAGATGTTTTATGCTACTTGAACACCAAACACTGTTGGAGGGATGGGGAGAAGTTTGGACTTGGAACTTTTGGGGTTTTGGATCTCTAACGCAATGCACTGGTGTGCATGTTTCTTGCATAAATAGAAGGTGATTTTGTGTGTGTAATTCATCCCAAATGTATGAATTGAGAGTCTCTGAAGCAACATCTGGAGAAGACCCAAGAGAGAAAACTGTGAGTTCTCTGAACACAAAGATCTGTTCATTCATGAGATTCTGGTATTCAAACAGAAAACAGCAGTTGTGCTGTTTTCATTTAATGTTATTTCTAGCAAGTGCCACATTTAACTTTCCCTTTTTCCTTTTCTCCCAAGACCATTCTGCAGCACTGTAAAGACTTATTGGTACTTACAGGTGGACTTTTGGAGAGATTTTTGCCCTGGTCCTGTCATCATTCAGCTGGAATAGCTGCTCTCAGTGCTTCTAGCAGTCAGAATTCCAGTCTCAGCTGTACAAACATGCACATGGAGCAGTAGTATGGATTGAACAGGGCAGAGAGGAACTTTTTGAGGACAACCAGTGTTGGTGTTTGTGAGGTCTCTTTTGACCTGGTTTCAGGATGGGTGGTAAAAGTTCTTCTGTTTTCTTCCTGCATTCAGAAGATAATTCCTGCCCTGCCCTGCGCAACCTGTTTGTTACGTAGTGATTGTATGGGAATTTCTGACCTGGTTTCCTTGTGGGGACATCTCAGGTCAGAGCAGGTTGTTTGGGCAGAGGCTTGGCTGAGGGTGTGTGCACTGAGACTGTTTATACTGGGGACTTTACACTGCTGAACCCTCTGAGTGCTGTAAATTATACAGGATTTCAGTGTGAGCAGAGAAATGCTGATATTGCCATTTGGCAGAGCGTGGAACTGCGGCCACAAGAGTTGGATCTCAGAGAGAAGGTGTGAATGAAAAAAATAGCACAATTTTTTTCTCCTTTTCCTTGCAGGCTACAGATAAGCTGATGCTGTATGTGCACATGCAGTGCCCAAGGTCTGCTGCGTGTCAGGCGTGGAGTGCCAGATTGTCTTTCTTCCCACCAGAACATTTATGCTTTAATTTGGGACACGTGGTGGGAACTGATAGCATCTTGTTTCAGAGAGAGACTTTCTGATAATCTCACTGGTGGTATCGTGTCGCTGTGTGAGACACAAACCCGGCATTATCCCAGTGCTCAGAGCTGCTCCCTAGTCAGGAGCTGTGCAAGGAGCCCTTGGCACCAGGCTGGGAGCTGCCAGCCCTTCTGGCAGTGATGCAATTAAATGATACCATAAACTCTTCAGTTCAGGGGGAACTCCCCCTCATCACCTTCCTCCTTAACATTTCTTACTACACCCTGGAATCCTTTGGTCACATTCCAGAGTCCTTGTGTGAACGAACTGGTGCCATTTCGATGCCTTTTAATGAGCATGAAAGAGGTCGAGGAACTGATTAGTCTTTCAAAGGGGGTTTGCATGATTTGCATGCCATTCCTTTGCTGTTCTGTGATAGTTTCCAAAAGCTGTTTAATCTTATCAGTTGTATCTGGGTGCTGTTTGAGGAGGGGCCTTCCAAAATGTCCATTAAATACTGGACAGGTTATTGAGTATTTTTAATTTACCACATTTTGGCTGTGTTGGGTAGAGATTCTCTTACAGCGGAGTGCAGGCAGAGCTGCTTCACTAGAAATCCAGAACTACAACCTGCTGTGTTTTGGTTCTAGAAGAGCTCTGCAGGCTTTCAATTCGTTGCAGCGCAATACTGCTCTTCACATAAATCCCACCCAAACCTTCTCTGCAGCCAGTGAACTCCTTTGTACAGCTGAGAGAGCACTGCAGCAGCAAATCTGGGTCACACACCCTACAAAGGACACACAACTCCAGATGACAAGTGCTCGTGTGCTCTCTGTTGCTAAAGAAGAGACTAAAATTAGCATCTGACTCTTACTCGAATTAAAAATTACCCAAGGGGAAAAGAACTGATTCTCAAGAAGACAACTGTTATGTCTTAAACCCACACAGTCTCAGCTGTGTATGCAGAAATGCAAAAATAAAAAGGTAGTAACCAAGTCTTTTAGGAGAAAGAGGATTTTGTTTTCCCTAGAGTATCTCAGAAAGGGAATACAGCCAAGGTTATTGGGGACCACAGATGAGTATCCCAGTGCTAACCTCTGTACAGTGCTGCAGCAGCACCTCTTCACTCTGCCATCTCCAAGACATCACAGTTTTTACCTGTGGAGTGCTGCCATATCCACATTTTGTCAAAATAAACCTTAACTCTGTGAGGTTTACAAGACCAGTGAGTGAATTGGCTGCCAGCACAACTTTGTGCATGATCAGCATTTTCCAAAATCATATATGGAAAGTGATTATAGCAGACCAGAGAGTCTGAACATTGCTAAGTTGCTGCCTGATGCCAAATGCTGCCAAGAACACACAAATTCTTTAATATAGTTTAAGATTAAGGAAACAAATCATGTGCCCAGCTTCAGGAATACTCTCTATTTAAGGCATAATCTCTTATTTTGGAGCATTTGACTTGTAAATCCTTTGCGGCTCTGGGGATCACCTTCTCTAGCAGATCAGATGTAGTGATATATTTTTTTATATCTCTGAATGTTAAATAAAATGTTTTCCTAGGTGATAAGGACTATATGGAGGCGAAGGCAGATCACATTCTATAGCAATAAAACCTTATGTACAGTGCAAGAACAAAAAGCAACTAATAAAAGTGATTCTTACAAGTAGCTTTGCACAAAGATAAATTCCTGTATCCTAGAAAACGTTAAACAGTTCTGCCTACATTGTCAATGCAGTTAATTAAAAATACTCGGTAACCTGTCCAGTACTTATTGGACATTATGGAAGTTGTGCATCTCTCAAACAGAAAGAATTTTCATTGACCAAAGTGAATTTTACCATGAGGTGGTGACGGCTGAAAAAGATCCAGCTGGGAGATTTTCGGCCTCCATTCCCTCCCCAATGGGTGCCTTGCAGTGCTGCTTCTCAGAATGGAAAGCAAGGTCTGTAATAAATGTTTTCCTGTTCCATAATCTCCTTTTCCATGGCATCCTCTCCCTTCTGTTCAGCTCTCTCTTCTGGGGTTTTGCATAACTGTCTGGTTTGTCTCAAACTTCTCTACTTGCTGTCCTTGGTGGAGCTGCTTTAACCACGATTTTGGTGTAGACAAGTCACCGAAACTTGAATTACGCAGGCACTTTCTCCAAATAATGTCCCATAATTATGGCCTGTGGGCATCTGTATCCTCAGTCACAGTGATGGAAATATTAATAGGAAAAAACCAGTATTGGTAAACAAAAAGAGAATATGTGAAGTCCTTGGAGCCTGGTCTTTCCAAACAAAACCTGCCTTGTTCTGGGGGACAGATTGGGGTCAGATGTAAAGACAGAAGGATAGTTGGAGAAGATGGTACCTGTGGTTTTGTTTCTGCTTTGAAATGTTTAAAAGTGGATTTGCTTACCCTCTTTGCCTTCCAACATTGGATTCCAGGGATCTGTAGAAAAACCCAGACTAATTTAGAGAAGGTCATGCTCGGCTCGAAGGTTCCCCTTTTCAGGTCTTTCTAGTGACAGGCTTTGTGTTCAACTTGACATAATTCCTGACTGTGGGTAGCAGATAGGATTTGAGTGCTGCAAGTGAGGAGTGTGAAAATTTTCAGGGATGTTCCAGGCACTGCTAGACAGAACTATATTGATTTAGGAGGAAATCCCAAGGAGGAAATAGTTCTTGTCAACTGATTACTACAAGTTATGGTTATGCTACTCTTGCAGATGTCTATAAATTAAACTGCCAACAGTTGGCATCTGCCACTGTCACAGTGCTATAGGTCATCTTTCCCTGGGAATTGAGTGATGCCAGAGTGACTTAACCTGCCACACAAATAGTGAGGGAAGATTCAGGAGTCAGGAGGAAGGCAGAGCTTGGGAGGTGTGTACAGAGCCCCAGCGTGGAGAGGGACATAGCATGGGACAGATGTCATGATATCATGACCTGAACTGTTATGTGCTAAATGTTTTCACAGGCTGGTGGGTCTTTTCATGCTGAAATTCCTTGAATTCTGTCTCCAGGTTGCTGTTTTCTCTCCCTCAATTCATGTGGAGGTATTATCTGCTGAAACAGGGAGGAGGTCATGTTGGTTTGGGGGGGATATTTTCCTAGCTCATAACTTGCCAGCAGTGCAGCATTTGAAGAGTTTAAATTGGAATTAGCTGACATTTTCCTACTCTCCCAGGAATTCAGGAGTCTTTGAAGAACAGCCCATCTGTGTGGGCTGGAGGTATAATTGATTCTGTCTGGAAACCTCTATGCTGATCCCTAAAACCAAGATGGAAGGATTGACATTGTTTACTGTCAGCAGGGATTTTTTTTTTCTGTCTTTTACTGAATAGTTTCAGCTCGGAGTAACTGAAGATGGATTGAGGTATAGACCTAATCAGGAAGATGTGAAAAGATTTATTTTTCTTTACTTTACAGAAAAGGCCACAGATGGCTCTTTGCAGAGTGAAGACTGGACACTTAACATGGAGATCTGTGACATTATCAACGAGACAGAAGAAGGGTATGTGCTATTTCAGCAGACTTGGAAAGGTCCCTGAACACAATCTTCCTCCAGTTGTGCTCAGCATGTGAGGAGGTGCAGTGAGGCTGGGGGCAGATGTCATGGTTTGAATGCAGTTTGCAGATCAGTTGCTTGGTTTTCCTGCTCCTTAGACCTCTCCTGCTCTCAGAAAATTCTCTATGATGCAGTACCTGTAGGATTCAGGACAAGAGGAAATGGCCTCAAGTTGTGCCAGGAGAGTAGCTTATTTAGATGACATATTAGGAAAAAATTCTTCACTGGAAGGGTGGTCAGGCATTGGGTCAGGCTGCCCAGGGAAGTGGTGGAACCACCATTCCTGGAAGCATTCAAAAAACCTGTGGACGTGGCATTTTGGGACGTAGTACAGTGGTGGGCTTAGTGCTGAGTTAACGGGTGGACTCGATGATCTAAGAGGGCTTTTCCAACCCAAATGATTCTGTGATACTTTCTGTGGTCAGCCTCTGCTTGGGAGGGCTGGCACGAAAAACTTCTTCTTGGAGAGGGTGCCAAGTTTGTTTTTCAGCAGGTGTATCTCTTTGCAATGCCTTTAATTTCAGCTATTTGTGAAGACAGCTTTTCTGACAGGCCTCCTTCAGCACCAGAAAGCTTTGCTGCTTGCAGTCTGCAGGAGAACTGATCACTGCTCTTATATTCCCTGGGCTTTTCAGAGTGGCTCTCAGTCTTCCCTGCCTAATCAACAGCCTGGATTTTTGGAGACATGGGGCATTCCTCCAGTCTTGACTTCTGTGATACTTTGTCTCCTCACCTAATTCTCCATGACCCTGGTTTGGTTGTAGTCAAATAATCTGAAGTTAACCCACATGCTTATGTCCAGCTGGAAATGGCAAAGGATTCATTTTCCCACAGTTTATGGGATGTGAAAAGCCTGTCTGAGCTGTCTGTTAAAATGGTGTGTTTCTCCTTCAGGCCCAAGGATGCCATTCGAGCGCTGAAGAAGAGGCTGAATGGAAACAAAAATTACAGAGAGGTCATGCTGGCGCTGACGGTGAGTGGGGGCAGGCTGGAATGCCTCAAAGGGCAGAATCCTTTTGTCATTTTCCTCTTCCTGGCACTCTCTTGAATGTACACGCTATTTCCTTTAACAGCCACTGCTCTGCCCTTTTCTTCTCTCCAATTGCCTCCTCACTTCCTTGGGGAGAGCTGCTGGAAGCTTTGCATAGCGGTTTTCTGACTCAATTGATTTCTGCTTCTTTTCGTGGCTCTTATTCATCCCAAGTACTGACTGAGGAAAGTTAAAGTAGCTCAAATGGGTCTGTTACTCTTTGAGGTTTTCCTTTCTACTCTCATTTCCCTGTGTCCAACCATTCCTCCACTCCAAGGCAACAGCTGTGGGCATATCTGCAAGTGAGGATGATGAACTTACCATATTTTCAGCTTCATAGGTAGCTGATGCACAATTTCCCTTGTGAATGAATCTCTGTAGGAGACAACACATTAATTTATGCTGATCTAATTTCACTCAATAAAGTGTAAATTATATTCTGTGCATTTAGGCAGCACTGCTAAGGTGTGGGATAATTCAGCAGTGACCTTTCCTGCTGATGGCTTTAGCTGGAGGTTTCCTGGGTAGTGCAGCCCTCCTGAGTGGGGTGCTGGGCTGGCTCTAGCAGTAACTAGATCGAGTTATCCTGCTGTGGGGAGTTGATCTGTATGATTCTTTCACAGAGCTCTTGTTGCATCTCCCTGACGAGGCGTAACCGTACTTTCTGTCTTCTTGCCATTTCCTATCCTGGATTGTCATTTTGACAGATTAACAAAGTCCAAACCATGAGATTATCAATTGTGCAGGAAAGAGCGAAATCCATCAGGAATGAGCCCGTGTCATCATGGCTGATGAAAGTAGCTGAAGGAGGAGAGTAATTACAGACTCCTCGGTGCAGAGTCGCAGTGGTTATTAGGCATGGCTGTAAGGAGAAGTGACGCGTTGGATTTATCTCCATGCTAATCATGTTCTTCAGAGAGAAATCAACAGCTGTTCTTCCATGGCAGTTGAATGGCAAGTGGAAGGTGCCTCCAGCTAGGTTGCAGGGGGAAAATGTGTCAAAGTATAACCTGTCAGAGCATTCACTGGGGAGTGTTTTGAATGAGTGAAGATCATTCACCTGAATTCCCAACTCTAAAACATGGCTTATAGCTCGGAGCAACTGGGTCCAGCTGTGTTCCAGGCACATAGAAAATGGTGGATTGGCACAGCACGATAATATCTCACTGTGACAGGATGTCCTCTGTCTTACCTGCTCCTGATGTGCTGCTGTGTACTTGGCTGTTCAGCTGCACCAGCTGGAAAGTTCTGCTTTGAAGATGAAGAAACTTTCTGTTTCTTTACCTTGAAAACAGGAAAGGTGGATCACAAAAATGCCAGATATGTTAACAGTGGGTGAGGTACAGCTGCATGTGTGTAGAGAAGTTTTTTGGCAAAATTGGGGAAGAAGAAAACAAGTAAAAGTGTAATTTTCCCTCTGTCTTCTTGGCCTCCCATCAAAAGCTTTAAAATAAGTTAAAAAATCAGATGCTCTGTGTGTGATCAAGCTTTGCTCCAGCAATGAATGTTGGGTTTTTTTGTGTGTGTAGGTGTTGGAGACCTGTGTGAAGAACTGTGGCCATCGCTTTCATGTCTTGGTGGCAAACCGTGACTTCATCGATGGCGTTCTGGTGAAAATCATCTCACCCAAGAACAACCCCCCCACTATTGTACAGGATAAAGTCCTAGCACTGATTCAGGTACACAGCTTGTCTCTGCTTCCATATGTTGCTGCCTGAAATAAGGACTGTCTGCTTCAATGCTACGCATCGCTAAACATGCTGTCATCGTTAAAAATGTGGCAAGTTTTTTATATATAAACTCAAACAATATATCCAGATTGGTGGGAAAAAGCAGACATTCACACACACAGATATTTTATCCAGGGAGAACTGTCTGGATTCTAGTTAGAGAGGTAGCACTCTACTCTAAAACAGGAGCATTTAATAAAAGGTAAATGGATGCTTTTGTAATTTAACAGTCCTGTCTAGAAGATGGAGACGTGCCTTGGCGATAGGCTTGTCATCTGAGGCCAGGAGATTTCAGGGGATTGTGCTTTTGGTGTCAGCTGCAGAACACTTGCCTTTCTGTGTCTGTTTCCCTGACCAGAAAATGGAGCTGTTTCCCTCCATTAGAAAGCATTCTGCATTCCTTTCAAAGATGGTTATAGAAAAGTAAATGACCATATAGGAATTAAAATGGTTTTGGTGTCTTTTCTCTGGTTATTGTGCAGTAAAAGCACGCCGACAGATCCTTGCCTGCAGTGGGAAGTTCAGACATGGGCCTGTCTGCCACTTCTCCTTCTGTGCAGCACAACAATAAACAGCCGTGTTAATTCCACAAACCATTAGCCACACATGAGGAAACATTGGTGCCTGCCTGGAGGAAATCTGACAATTATAGGAAGCTTTATCACTAAGCTTCCACAGGCTACTGCGTACACCAGAGACTAAAAGACACTGCGTATTTAAAATGATATAAACCTGCTGCAGTGTTCCTTGTGGGGAGGTATTTACAAATGCGCAGCATCGTTTGCCAGATATACTTCTGATTTTTATGGCAAAGCATGCACTTGGATTTCTGTTGCTTTATTTGTTATTTGGATACAGGGATAGGGCATCCTTAGAGCATGGCAATGTAAATAAGTGATTTTCAAACAGGAAATAGGTAGGGTTGTGGAATTAGCGGGCATTGTGTCAAGATCTGTGGGGTCCCTTTATTTCTGGTATATGATTTTATGGCTTTTTTAAAAAAATAGAACAAAAAGAATGAAATTATTAAAAGCAATTCTTGTGCATCTGGCTGAGCCCTGAGGTTTCTGCCTGCTTTGGTGGGAGAGCAGATGCATGCAGTGACCAGGAGATGAGATTAAAAACTGTCCCATAAAGAGAAATTGGGTGTGTTTCCATGTTGTTTTAGAGAATGCTGATTTTGCTGGGCCCTGGGTTTAAATGGATTCCCAGTTGTGAATGCAGCTAAGATGGAAGTGTTTGTAGCATAATCAGAAAGCCACAGTCATTGCCTCAGTGTATTAAACAGCTTTATCTGAGGAGACTTAGTGCAGTAGAGCTAAAAGCCTCACTCTGGTTACTAAATGCCTTTTGATATAAAAAGCCTGAAAATTATGAAGGTTGCCTGTGGGTGGGTTCTGTTAGTGTCTCTTTAGCTGGAGGTGGTAGGGGACTTTGTTTTCCAGATTGCCTGACAAGTTTGGAAGAGTGACTGCAGTCACTCATCCCAGGTGCCCTATGGACACACACCCCCAAAATACCCCGTGCATGGTGACAGCTTCACTCAGCTCAGGCTGTGCTCTGAGCTCCCTGGGGCTGGAGTTAACCCTGTCCCAGAGGGTTGATCTCAGCTCTGTCCCACCAACACTGCATTTATCCCTTCCTGTATCCCTCTTACAATTTGATATTTGGGAATTAAAAAGAACAGAAATGAGAGGATTAATAGCCCAGACTTGGAAGCATGGAAGAGAACTGTACAAACAGCATATGTCTTCAGCCACACAGCTGTGGTATTCGTGGGCCTTTCCATAACAAGGGTAGATAAAGCTGCCATCCAATTTCTTATCTAGAGACTTGACTGGTTTTGAGATGTTGAGCATCTTGTGTCTCACTTTCTCAACCTGTTTCCCAGTGTACATGAAGTAGCATATGTTACATAGTGCTTGTCCTTCCTTCTTCACCTTGCCAGGAGGCCTTGGAAATATTCCTTGTCGCTGTGCCCCTGGTAAGAGCTCGCCTATCACCCAGTGTCCATTACAATGGTATTTAAGTGACCTGTTTGGGCACACTGGGGATCCAAGTGGGATTTACCCTGAAGTATCTACATTTGATAGTCTGGCCCAAAGTCTCAGAAGCTCTGAATTCAGTCTTCCCCCTATCCTACACGTGTTTGGACCATGGGCAGGTCTCCTAAGCTCTAGTGTAGCTCCTTATCCATAAAGCAGAGCTAATATTGCAGTTGCCCGGTTGGACTGTAAGCTGTCTAGGACAGGGATTGTCTTACAATGTATGTAGACAGCACTTAGGACAATAGTGCCTGTCCTGCTTGTGACCTCTGAGACACACTAATGTAGATAATGCTCCCAGCTCAGGTGAAGCAGAATACAAATGAAAGTGTCTCCTTTCTCCAGGGAAGAGAGTTGCAGGAGAGAGAATATTTTAAAAAGGTGGAGTCCAGATGAAATGAGATCATTTTGCAAAATCCTCAGGTAGCCAGTGAAAGAAGGGATGCATTAGTACATCCTGCTGGACAAACAAGCATCATGAAAAACTGGGGGCAGGAGTGCAGCATATTTTTGCCTCTGAGTTTCTTTTGAGTGATGATTATTGAAAAGAACATCCCTTGCCTAACACTTTTCACTTTTGCTTGCAAATAGAGTTGAAGTGGTGAACACCATTATGTAGAAGCATCATTCAGATGGCTTCTGAGGTAAATTGAAAAGGCAGTGAAATGGCAAAGGTGGAGTTACTTGTGCAGTCAAAATCTCCATTAGAATTGGGGATGTTTTGTAAGGTCAGTTCCAAGGAAACAATGGCTGTGTGCTGTCAGAGCTGTTTTCTCTGGCTCAAACAGGGCTGTTTGGACTTGCACTGCATCAGAACAGTTGATGCAGTTAATTTACTCTTAACAAAGCTGAGAAACAAACGCAGGATTGTCTGCTTGCACCTGATAATGGATTGTCTCCTGGGCTCGGATGGTAGGAAATGCTCTTTCTTAGAATTGAACAGAATAGGAATGCAAGTTAAAAATTAATATTATTTCTTATCTTACTTTGCTATCTTTGATTTCTGTCCTCTCAAATATAAAAAATGGTTCAAAGAGCTTTTAAAGTAAAAATAGTCAAAGAACTAGTGTAAAAGTGATGACTAAATGAATTAAGTTCAGAGCCCACACATGCGTCTCGCAGTAGTTCTGGATCCAGCACACTGATACTCTGCTCCACACATGTGGGGGTTTGTGGAATGCTTCGTTTTTTAATTGAGTCATAATATTTCAGTTTTTCCTTCCTCTAAATTTTTAATATTTGGCTAATTTCCAGCACAAGCGAAAGGATGTTGAGGCTTTCAGCGTACTGTGCTCCCAGCAGCTTCGTGAGTGCAGGAGGCTGGCTAGCCAAGAGAAGCACTTAGTACTCCCACTGAAGGAAAAGCTCAAATGTGAATTGAAGTCTTTTTAGACACCAGAGAATTCATGCAGGAGAGATATTATGAATGTTCTGGCTGTGGGAATTTCTCTCTTTTAAACTCGTCCTTTGTGCCACACTGGGGTGTCTGAGTGTTGGATATGCTCTGTCAGAACCCAGGCGTCGTTAGTTCTGCTGCTCAGGGGACTGTCTCTTTCACAAGACAAGAACCTCAGAAAGGACCTTTTTTTTTAATTTAAGTTTGGCCCAAATAAAACACTGAAGACAACTTGATGGCTGTGCTTTTCCTTTGGCAACAAATGAGGATGTTTCACAAAGTGAATGGAGATTACTTAACATTATTGTGCAGCTTTGTGAAGTTTGGTTAGATCTGTTGAATCTTTCACACAGCCCTTTTCTGGTGGGTCACTTGCTGTACAATATGCCAGAAAAGATCAGCATCAATCACTGCTGAGGAGAGGAGATGGGAAGAGACTTCCATGTATGCTCATGGATTTTGATGATGTCAGGGGCTACTCACAGCTACTCTGCACTGGATTCCTGTCTATTTTATATCTGAATAAAATGTAAAACAGGTGACTGTCTTAATATTTGCAGGACCTTTTAGACCAGGTCTGATGATTCCGGTTTTCCTTTGAAGCTGAAATCCATGAAAGCTTTTACAGTCAGTATCTGAGGTCAGGGTGGGGCTGGAGCTTCATTTGGAAGGTTTATGGATAATCCCTCGTGTTTTCCAGGCTTGGGCTGATGCCTTCCGGAGTAGCCCCGATTTAACTGGAGTAGTGCATATTTATGAAGAACTCAAGAGGAAAGGCATCGAGTTCCCCATGGCAGATCTGGATGCTCTGTCTCCAATACACACACCACAGAGGGTAAGCTGCAGCATTGCAATTCCAGGGGTATTTTCCCAGGATGTATAAATAGTTGGATAACTTCTCGTCTTTCCCCTCCCGTTTCTCTGAATTTGGCTAATTTTCTCATTCCTGGAAGGACATTTTAATAGTGAAAGGGCATGTAAGAGAGGCATAATACAGACTGATAAGCTGTGACCTCCCTTGAGTCAATCACCAGTCTGAGAAGAGGAGTTTGTAACAGTAAATCTTATACCACAGAAACACCAAACAAATGCAACTAATTTGTTCAAAGAGAGCCCAGCAGGATTTATGATTGAGATTCACTTATTTTATACAAAAGTGTGGTTGTTTCTGTTGGTGATAACCCTAAACCAAGGTCTGCCTGTCTATTAGAGGTGTACAGAGTCTGAATCTCTGATCCCACAGTAATGTGAGAACTTTACACGTCTGGAAAGTTAGGTCTGGAAAGTTGACAGAACTGCTTCTTGGAAGTAACTTAATGATCACAGGTGTTCTGATTATTCACTCTGAAAACTGAAGTTAATGAATCTTTGAAGCGGCAAATGCAAGTGATCAAGGACTGAGAGATTACAATTCTTGTGTCAAGGTTAATTAAATTCAGTATCTAGGTATCACATAATTCTTTGGTAAGCCTGCAACTTAATTCCTAGTTTAAAATAATTTATAATTATTTCTCTTTGGTGCTTGTTTTTATTTTGCTTCTCACTTTTCCTGTAAAAGTAAATGGACTTAAATGCTTGTGGGTTGGGTCAAAAGATATGGGCATGGAAGATTTTTGGAGCTGCCAGTCTGTTCTAGTAGCTGCACTGACCTTTCCCACAAGGTGCAATTATGTTCTATATTTGAGCCTGTTTGGCCTGAGGTTGCTGACAAAGCAAGTGCTGTCCCAATTCAGCTTTTGAGCTCCTGTCTTTCTGATGTGGCAGAGTGTTCCTGAAGTTGATCCTGCAGCAAATATGCACAATTCCCAGTCTCAGCAAAGGATGAGCACCGGTTCTTACTCTTCGTCCTCTCCAACGGCGTATTCTGCTCCTCAGGCCCCAGCCTTGAATGTGACTGGTCCCATCACTGCTAATTCTGAACAGGTATTGGCATGTTGATTCTTTCAAGTGAGGCTCTTTCAGCAAATCAAATTAGAAATTAATTTGCAGAGGAACATTCATTTTAACTCTTTGGATTTTGTTTCCTAAGTCTGGCTCTACTTAGCAATCTTTCTTCCTGTTATACTGTAAAATCTGGGCTTTGGATGTGTCGCTATGGCCTGGTAATGGCAGCACAATTTGCTGGTCCAGCCCACTCAGCAGTATTTTGGCAGTTATTCCCATTAGCCCCTTTCCTTTCAAGGCACAGAATGTCTTGCAGATGCAGGAAGTCAAGCCCTTGCAAATGCCCTAATATAGGATTTTCTTTTCTCCCTGCAAAAATGATAACTTCTGAGCCAAAGATTGTACTTAAAATATGTATATCTTTCCCCACACTGGAGTGAGGTACCACAGCCAAGGTCTGGCTTTAGGTGCTGTTTGCAATTGCTTCCCTTCCATACAGACACAGCACATCTGGGTTTGTGATGATAATTCTTTCCTTCTTCTGTTCCTTTTCTCCTGGGTAAACTTTTTATCTTTTTTGGTTTTTTCCTGCTAGAATGTCTGGAGCCTGAGATATCAAGTCAGACAGAACCAGAGATATCTCAAAGTCAGTTCTTGAAAATGAACTGCTTAAACCAAAAGATTATGCAGTGTTTTGCTGTCTTGTTACCCCAATTTAGATTGCCCGGCTGCGCAGTGAGCTGGATATTGTTCGTGGGAATACAAAAGTGATGTCTGAAATGCTGACAGAAATGGTACCTGGACAAGAGGATTCCTCAGACCTTGAGTTACTCCAGGTAAGTTTCCTAGGAAATATGATTCTGATCCTTTCTGTGCTTGTGTTTCTCTGGGGGGTGGGTTTTTGTTATAGCTCACTTCACAGCCCATGCTTGGATTCATAATGGATGTGGGCTGTGCTTGACCCTGGCAAGTGCCATCACTTGATTTT
This sequence comes from Pachycephala philippinensis, assembly GCA_013397055.1. NCBI lineage: Eukaryota > Metazoa > Chordata > Aves > Passeriformes > Pachycephala > Pachycephala philippinensis. The sequence continues at coordinate 231,725 of VWZT01004356.1, read as the reverse complement.
TTTCATTTGTTAAAGCTTCCAGTGACACAAATTTCCTGAATTCCCTTGAAACTTGTTCCAGTGCTTTCCTCTTTGTATAGCTAGAAATTTTTTCCAATGTTGCATATCAGGTCTCCTTTACCCCTAATCAGCTTAGAATTGCCACAGGTTCTGTAAGCCCTGAGCATTTCTGCTTCTTTTACACTCCCCATCACCACTTGTACAGTGTCAAAACATTCCCAGTCACCATGCAGGAAAAAAAAACCAAAAAAACCAACACTCCGTATTTCCAGCTGGACTAAATAATGCCAAGGGTCTGTGGATTTTCTGCCACTTGAAATCTTGTCTATGAACTAACTGTATTTCCAGAAGATGTGTTCTCCTGAAGGTGTAGTGTCTTAAAGCAGGTGCTCAGGTGAAGTTCCGTGGTGTCCAGAGGGCTAGACTGGGTAATCAGGAGGGATTTCTTTGCTGGAAAATCTCAGTCCAGTGCAGCATTTTGCATCTCAAGAGGGAAAACAGTATAAATTGAGCTCATGTCTCAGGCTTCACACCTATTTCCCAAGGCCAGTGGTCATAGGGTGGCCTTTTGGCTGAGGAAAGTCTCACAGTCCCACAGATGAGGAGCACAGGGGAGGAGCACTGCGATCTGACATTCCAGCTGCTGCCCTTAATGTGGTATTTGCCTTTCCATAGCTTCAGAAATAGCCTTCTGTTTTGATCCTCCAGCGGGGAGGATGGGCTCCCACAGCAATCCCTTTGGAGGAAGGCAGGGAATTGCTCTCTGTGATACATCAGTGTTTGAAATCCATCCAAAAACTGGTCTCTCCCATGCAGTGGCATTGTGTGTTTGTCTCGGAGCCATCATGGCAGCTGATGAGAGGCTGTGCAATAAAGAGCCTTTCAGTTACTGCCCATTTGGGTCGAACTGCTCAAAACAAAAGCAGCTTCCAGGAAACCATGACAGGCCGAAATCAAACAGTTTGCTTGCACTGAGAAACAACCACCAGCATCTTGACAGCATAACCTTAGAGCACAGCTTTAAGGTGAAAGAACTTGATCATAAAATGGAGTGACAGCAACAATTCTTTATTCCAGCTGGTTCCCTTCTGTGACTGATGCAGCCTAAATCTGAATCACAGAGCTGGGGAGAACCCGTTTTTGATCACAAAGGATGGTTAGTCTTTTGAGAGCTGTGAGCTGGGTGCTGCATGCAAGGACTCCTTGCTTTGAGGTTTATATAGCCCTCCTCCTTAAATAATTCCTGACATTTTCTCCAACAATCAAATGTAAACAGCCTGCTGGAGAGCCAGCTCTGAGCAGAATAGATAGGTACTGTCAGCCCTCTCGGAAAGGCAGCAAACAAACCTCTGAAATGTCACAATCTGCTTCGAAAGTGATGGGATCAAAACTGACATTGGAGAACACATTCCTCAAGCTGTTAAGGCAGCTGGATTGCACTAGGTGAAATTTATCCAGAGCTTAGGATGTCAGACCATGCAAGGAAAACAAACACATTTTTGCTTTCATCCTGAAGGTTGTGTACCAACAAGTCATCCTTGTTTAGTGCTGAATTTTTGCTGTGAAGTGGAGCTGGGAGGGGTGGAAGATGACAGAGGGACATGCTTTAGCTGGAATGTCAATGCTTATTGAAGTAAAACCGTGGGCCTGATCAGAGGCGCCCTGCCATATGTCACATTTCTTCTTGCAGTTCTCCTCAACAGACCAGTTTGACCTTTGGTCTTGAGGCCTTTCAGGACTACAGAGTTCTGCTAAGTAATTGGTGATGGAAGAGATGTCCTGCAAGCATGAGAACTCCTGGTCTAGGCAAACTGAAATCTAGATTTCTTGATGAGAGACTTCTAAAATAAATGCCCTCACTCTGCATTCCTTAAAATGTTCTTCTGAAACTCCCCATTGCCTTCGTGCAGTCTTTTGTCTGTGCACTTGCTCAGTGGAAGGGAACATTTCTGTGTGTCTCAGTACTGGAATGTGTGTGGAACACTCACCTTTTCAGGCTCCTGCTCCTTGCTTTGTCCTTACCCTCATTTTCTCTGTAGTTGGTAAGTTCTGTGTTGCCAACACTTCTCATCCTAGCACACACTTAGTATTTGTGGTAGCCCTGATGAACCTTTTTTCCCCCACATGTTCCACCATCCACATAATTTCGTTTTTAAGGATGGTATTGCCAAAAAGAGCAGATTGAATTTTCCTTGAAAGCTCTCTTCTGGGAAGCTGTTGTATTAACATGTTTTATTCTTAAAACAGATGACTAAAATACAGATATTTATTTTCTGAAGTGCTCAGAGTTAAAGGAATCAGGAAGTTGAATTGTGAATAGGCTCTCAAGGTTTTATGCCATCATCTCTTGAAGGGCGTTTGATTAGATGTACTTTTGGGTGACATTTAATCATGCAAAGATAAACTTCTCTTAGTGTTTCTCAGCTGGGGGATATGTTTGGCTGTGAACAGAGCTCAACTAAATCTACTTATTGCTTGTTGCTTATCAGACTGTGTGTGCACAATGCATTCCTCCTAGGAACTGAACCGAACCTGCAGAGCCATGCAGCAGAGAATTGTGGAGCTTATCTCACGAGTGTCCAATGAAGAAGTCACAGAGGAGCTGCTGCACGTGAATGATGATTTAAATAACGTCTTCCTCCGATATGAAAGGTGGGGCACCTCTCCCAGTAACCATTTACATTCATTCAGGGTTTTCACTTAAGAATTATATAGGTCAGTTGGTGAAATTGGGCCATCTGGGCCAAGGGTCCAACATGACGCAGAGAACCAAACCACAGGAACCATTTACACAGTGTTTTTATGTCCTTTTATGGTAACATTCCTGTTTCAGTTGATTCTTTTAATACTACGATTATTTTTTTTTTGTAGTAAGCATTGAACTTCTGTGGGGCATATTCATAAAATGCAAGGCAACCTCGTGAAAACGCTCTGAACGCAGAGGCTTGAGTCTGCGAGTCCCTGTTGTGCAGGGCAGTACAGGTGTAGGGGCTTGGGACCAAAAACAGCACAGCCACAGTCACTGGTTCCTCTGCTAGCCTGGGCTCTGCACAAATGTCTGTGCTGCTTCCTGGCTTAGGGAGGCTCCCGTGAGCTCTCTCTGCCCTCTGATCTCTGAGCTTTCCAGTCCCAGTGCTGGTGCAAGGGGAGCTGCCTGAGGTGGGTGGGAGCATCGTGCATGCAAAGGGTTTGTTTTTAAGTAACACTTAAAATCTTGGGGGAAAAAAAACGAAATAAAAGCCTGTCTTGTGCAGAGCTAATGTTTCGAAGAGCTGGTCTGCAGGAATCATCCCCAGGGACAGGACTTGGGGCACAGGACTTTCGACATGTCAGACAAAGGCGCTGTCAGGCACATCTGCTGCAGGAGGTGACACGTGATGCCGCAGTCTTGGGAAAGTTTAATCTTCCCCTTAATGACAGGCCTGGGGAGCGAGGCACTAAAGAGTACCCTTTGTTCCTTGCTCTTAGCACAGGGCTTTGTTTCTCAAGCCTTTAAAAATAAATTAGACTCTAGATCTGTGAATTTGTGCTGTCACGGCAAAGGCTGCAAAGACGACTCGGTGCCCTCGATTTTGCCTTTGATTTAGTCGTTCAGAGGAGATGGGGCAAACTTTGAAACAAACGCTGGCTTTTTGTGTGAAATGGTGTGTGTTTCATGCACAAGCAGGATTCTACAAGTGGCAGAGTGTAACTATCACTAAGGTTTAGTGTGGTCACCCTTAATATTTTTTCTATTTTCCCCCACCTGCGACTTTGCTGACTGCGGCTGATGTGTTTGTAGTCATTATTCATGAAAGGGGAGCTGAGTGATGTTAGCAAGCCGTTTGTGGTGGAATAGCTGCACTGGTCTGAGCGTTCAATAAATTCCAGTTCCTCCTCTGCTATTCCAAATGCTCCACATCCATCATGCTGATTTCTAGCACAGGGACCAAGCTCTGTCAGTGACTCAAGCAGGAGCTCTGGCCTTCGCTGTGAAACCTTAGGATGTAAATGAACAGAAGCCTTTTGGTGAGAAATGAGGTGGGAGGTGTCTTAGGTTTCCAGCAAAGGGAGTTGGATTTCCAGTAATAGCAAACACCCACAGTTTCCTAAAATTGAAATTTGGGCCTGAATTTGGTTTTGCTGCCTTTTAAGTCTGCATTTTCCTCTGTTACATTAAGAAAACATTTTAGTTTGCTTGACATTCCCTGTTGTATTTTGTCCATCTGGGAGAAAACCTGGAGGATTATATGAATATTACGGGCTTTTTGCTGGAAAGAGGTTACTTCTGAAACTACTTTGAAAAATTCAAACCTCCAAGAAATCATGGTGCTTTTCCTGGTAAGGAAGGAGATCAGACTGGCCTCAGACAGGCCATGGGAGCAGGTAGTTCCCCTGCTGTTTTTGAGTTCATAGAATCACAGAATGATTTGTGTTGGAAGGGACCTCAAAACTCATCTAATCCCACACCCCCTGCCATGGGTGGGGACACCTTCCACTAGACCAGGTTGCTCAAAGCTCCATTCAGCCTGGCCTTGAAGACTTTCATGAAAGCTGGGTTTAGGTTTGTGGCCCCAGATGCACCGAGTAGAGAAGAGACCAGAGCTTGACAAACCAGACGTCTTCCCCTTAGAAGTGTGAAGGTTTTATCCAACATCGTTACTTTTCCTTCTTGGAAAGTACCAACCTATTTGAGCATAGGCTCTGACCATCTCTGAGTCAACTCAGGATGTTTTAAGCAGTGAATCTGCTGTTCATTGTCCCTCGTGCCACATGTGCCTGGGTTGGGCTGTGCCACACACATATGGCTCCTCATTTACATTATTGCAGCAAGAGGGAGCTGGTAAGTGGGAGTGAGACGAGCTGCGGTGCTTGGCTTGTTGAGCTGTGAGCATCAATCTTGCTGCAGTTCCTCCTGTCCCTTGGCTCACACAACAGTCTGTCACAAAGCACTTAATGATTAAAACCCCCCCCCCGAACCAAAAGACAAATCCTACAGTGTTTTTCAGGCATGTTTGTGCTGCAATATCAGATTAGTCAATTTAAAATCCACCTTTGCCAAGGGTGCAACTTCTCAGCAATCCTCGCTTTGTCCTGGCTTGGAGTTAAAGCTTTCAGGTTTCCCTTTTGAGCCAGAGAAAACTAAGTTCAGTGGCAAACATCTCATGGCTTGGTTATTAACTCATGTTTTTCACTGTTTATTGGTGGCTTTGATAATCCATGTTGGTTTTTGGTTTGGATTTTTTTCTAAACAGATTTGAACGATACAGATCGGGACGCTCCACACAGAACGCCAGCAATGGAGTAAGTACTCACTCCATTTATTCTCTCAGCAGCTGCACCATACCAGCTGTAGTACTATCAGTAATATCACACCTTTTACCTGCCCAGCCCTGTGTGCTGCCTGTACTGGCTAATGGTGGATGCCAGGAAAAGTAAGAATGTGGCAAACCCCAAGGCACAACTTTTAGCTCAGGAAGTCACTTCACACTAAAACATCTCTGTGTTTACAATCCTTGATGGATTTTCATTTCTCTATTAACTTTTTTGATTGCTTTTGAGTCCGTGTGGACTTTAAGAGTTCACAATGTCCTTAAGCAGTAAGTTCCACAGTTTCACTGTACATTTTTATATATTTATTTTGCATTTATATATAACAAATATTTTGTTTACATTTGATCAAGTCACTTAATGATTTTTGTTTGCTTCACCTAATTTTTCTTCACTGTGTCTTACAATACCACCATTCAGGTTAATTTTCTTCATGCCACTCATAATTTTAGGAACCACTCTCATCTCCTATTCAAGCAGCCCCTTTCCAAGCTGAAGAGTTCTAATTATTCTTTAAATGAAAACTCTTTTGTAGTTGTTTTATAGTGTTCAAGGTCTGAGTTCATGTTGAATCTGTACTTCTATTACATTTTCTATTTGGCATTCATAACCATTTCCTCTGTTTACTTTGCTTTACCAGTTCTCCTGCAGTGTGATGCAAACTTCAGCAAAGACTCTGCATTGACACTTTAGTCACAACAAAGAAATTTTGTTTCTGGAAACAGTTTATACCTAATGTGGAAAATTGGTAGGAAAGTCAGTTTGACTTAGCTGTGATGTTGGTCTGGTGTTAAACACAATAGTTGAATCTGAAGAGATGTAGATGACCTCCACGAGAGTTTCCTGCTGTGCTGAGCAGTCAGACTGAGGGTTTATTGGTGGCTGACCTTTCTTATTCTGCACTCATCACTGTAATATCCAAGAAACTGGTCCATTTAGCAGCATGCAAGAGAGAACTTTACAGGAAGCACCCATTGTTTTGTGATATTTAGTGTTGTACTGCAAGAAGAAATTTCTGGCATGTGTAACTTCTGTGTTTCTTGTGTCCTGACAGGTACTGAATGAGGTGACAGAAGATAATTTAATAGATTTGGGTCCTGGCTCTCCGGCTGTAGTGAGCCCAATGGTCGGAAACTCAGCACCTCCATCTTCACTTTCTTCACAGCTTGCAGGGCTTGGTGAGTGCCTGCTCTAGATCGTGCTCTCTAATACCTATTAATGTTGCCATGGGGCCTCTGAAAGGTTTGGGCATGTGGCTTGCAGGAGGATTAGAAGGCATTCCCACTCCCCTGCACTGTGGCAATCTGCAATTGAGAACCAGCCTGGCACAAAGGGAGGGATTTATTAATCAGAGGGAAGACTGATGGAAAGGGTGCAGGTTGTTGTTCATGGCAGAACTTGCACTACTACTTCTGTTTCTGCTTATAGTTCTCTGTGAAATTAGCCTGGTGAATGTTCTTGATCCCACTTCTACAAGTAATATTTGAAACCTTTGGGTGAAAGGTTTTATGAAACTCCCAGGTGGTTTACATTAAATCAAACCAAAGATTGCGTGACTGGATCACTGGGTTTGACTGAAGGTTCTCTGCCTCTTTCAGCAATGCACCAATACCATATCCCTTCATTTGAAAGTGTTGATTTCACAGTCAGTAACTGAGAGAAAACATTGTGGAGAAAACTACTGTCCATGCCCAAAATTTTGGACTGTGTTAGTGATTAGTAAATATCTGAGGATATTGGCAGCAGGTACACACCAATTCCCAAATGCTGGCTTTTTGATGAGGACCACTTATGGAGTGGTGCTTCCAGGATGAATTAGACAACCTCTACATTTTTCTTTTAAGAACACATGATTAGCATCCTCCAGCTTTTTTTGAACAAAACTGTCCTCAGTGCTGCAGCTGTTAATGATGATGGTGTTTGCATATGGTTTGCTATTTCACTGGTTCACTTTTTTTCCTCCTCTGGTTGCAGACTTGGGCACAAACAGCGTCAGTGGCACACTCAGCTCCCTCCAGCACAGTAATCCTCGTGATGACTTTGACATGTTTGCACAGACAAGAGGCAGCTCCTTGGCTGAGCAGCGAAAGAAGTAAGTTGGAGTTTGTCTTTAGCACTGAGTCATGGCATTGCTGTTATCTGAGGGCATAAAGCTGAAACTTCTTGACTTCCATTCAGACTGAATGACTGAAACAGCTGTTTTGGTGGATGTCTTTGTGCTTTTAATCCAATCCCTATCCTTTTAGTTGTTATTAATATGAGCAAGTGGAGAAGTTCCTGCTGCTGGAGAGAGCAGACTGGCTGGGTACTGACTGTCTTAGTTAATGAGCTCACTGGAAACTTGGAAGTGTGATTGCCTGTACTTCTGCCTTCTCCTAAAGACTTGTCATCCCATCCACCCATGTTTGAGATACAGGAACAGAAGGGTCCTTCACCTGAAGGTCATGGATGTACTTTGGTGACTGAATTACTGTCATCAAAGGCTTGGAAACAGAATTACCATCCAGTTAACCCTCCTTTTGGCCCCAGTCAGACTCTCACGGGCTGTCAAGGCACTGTAGCTTGCCTGGCTCCATGCTACCCCTAATTTGTTTGTATGCATAGGGCTTGCATCTCTAGAGGTGCAAATCTGGCACTTTCAAGGGCATTTAACAGGTCACATTATTTTAATGTAAAATAAATCTATGCACTTATTTAGAAATCCTTTGATCCCTGTCAAGTGATAGTCAATAAAAGACACACTCAGGTATTTTTCTTTCATATATTATTTTTTGCCTCCTGGCTTCAGATTTTAGAGGAAGTAGTGGCTACCAGCAATCAGAACATCATCAACATCTTGTCTCAAGCTAAGAAATGCTATTAAACAGTCTATCAAAACTTTAGAAAACTTGAGCCTGCAAATTTATTGGGCTCTTTTATTTGCAGTTATCAATATAGCTATTGGTACTGCCTCAGCTGTGGTATCAGTGCTGAGAAGAAATGCTCTAATGTAGAGGGATATGCCACCACTGGAGATTTTGGGCTGAGTTAGAAAGGAGATGCGATGCAGGAGAGATCTAATCGAGGTCCCTCTGTCTCTTGTGCTAAATGAAGCACAAAACTACTCTTCCCACACTGTACCTAATGGAACAAGGAGCATGGATCATCCACGATTTCACAAGGGAGGATTGCTCTATCTTCCTTGGATTGTGCACTGTAGAAACAGAGCAGCAGGGAGGAGGAAAGGCACGAGTGTGACTTGCTGTGGCGTGTAGGTGACAGCTCTGGGTGTGAGAGCTCTGGGTGCTGTGCTCACAGCTTGGGAGAAGCCAGCACGAGGAGGAGAGAGGGCTCCCCCTGCTCAGCCTCTCCTAGGAGCTGATTTATGGGCACGTGTTTGTGTCTGCTGCAGCTCATGGTTCACCACTGTGCTCTGAGAGATGATGCTGCTGCCTCTGTCACCTGACTGCTACATGTCCCTTTTGCATTGCAGTTTAAGAAGCTTTTAACAGCTCTGTAAATAGTGCATTTCTTTGTCTGCTTCACTGCAGTTGCATAATTTCATCTCTCTTCGAGTCTCGCTCTGCCTCCCCCCATACACACATCAAGGTCAGGCTTCTGGATGTCATCTCCAAATCTTTGTTAAACATAATCTGCAATCAGGCCTCTTTTCACAGTCCCCCGCTTGCTCTTGGACATGCTTAGGGTGCCTCATGACCTGTTTGCCTGCCTTTCATAATGCTGATCTCATTCTCCTTGCTTCAAGGTGCTTTCCAAAACAGATGGGTTGGCCTTTGTACAGAGCATGCTCCTCTTCTTGGGGTACACACAGTACCCTCCAAGTCTTGTTAAGAAAAAGAATGTGCTTTCTGGTTCCCAGGGGAGTAAATCAGGGTACCCAGAGTATTGCTCTCCTATGCGGAAAGGCTGGGAGAATTGGGATTGCTCAGCCTGGAAAAGAGAAGGTATTGGGGTGACCTAATTCCAGTACCTGAAGGGAGCCTACAAGAAAGATGAGAAGGGACTGTTTACAAGGTTCTGAAGTGACAGGACAAGGGGGAATGGCTTCAAACTGAGAGAGAGTAGGTTTAGATTGAATATTGGGAAGAAATTTTTCCTTGTGAGGGTGGGGAGGCCCTGGCACAGAGTGCCCAGAGAAGCTGCGGCTGCCGCATCCCTGGAAGTGTTCAAGGGGAGATTGGATGGGGCTTGGAGCAACCTGGGATAGTGGGAGGTGTCCCTGCCCATGGCAGGGGGTGGAATAAGGTGATCTTTTAACATCCCTTCCAACCTAGGCCTTCCTATGATTCCATGATTGCTCATGGGTGACTGCTCGACTTCCTTCTAGTTCTGTGGTTTGTTTCTTTCTTTCAGCGTGACATACGAGGATCCACAGGCTGTGAAAGGACTGGCATCTGCCCTGGATGTTCGGAAACAGAACACGGGAGGGGTAGGTCACGGCTCTGTGTTTGTTATCCGTGTGGAATCCAAGCTGTAGGCAGCTGCTTTGACCAAGCTTCTCATTCTGTATTCCAGCAACGTGGTAGTAATGGCTATTTTGAAATTGATATCTGAGAGCAAGTACTTGCTCAGTAATGATCTCTAAAGAGATGCTGCTTAGCACTCCAGTCTAAAAGACTTCAGAATCATAGCGGGTGAATTCTCCCATGTCCTTGCAGCTTGTCTGGGGAGTCCAGCTCTTAGGCTGGAATCACTGCCGAGAAGAATTAAATGGGGAATGTCCTGTGAACACTGGTGTGCATTGGCTTGGTTTGGTTTTGCTTATGACAGTCTTAATCTACTAGACTTTGCTCCAAGTGCATGGATACACGAGTGAGTTACAGGGAGAGAAATGATGCAGGCTTTTAATGCTTCACATTCTTTGCCATAACTGCCCTCGCTTGCAGCCTGTTCTGTCTGCCTAGGGCAGGCTCCTCCTCTTTGTGTGGGCAGAAGAGCCCCATGTGCTGTCACCTTGCAGCAGCTGACACTAAAAACACGGGTGAGAGAGCTTGGCCAGCTTTGTCTGCATCCCTCGGTGAAGGCAGAAGTGAAGGAGCTTTCAGATCATCCCTCGACCCCTTTCTACCACCCTGCTTTTTAAAACTGTGCTGCTCTTTTGTACGCAGCTGTGTGTAAGTTTTTAGAGGACGGAGCAAGTTCAGAGCCTTTTCCAGTCCAATTTTGGGCTGTGATGACCACTAGGGAGCACGGCAGAGCCAGCATAGCATGGGAGAGCCAATGCAGCATACACATGCCTCTCACCAGGGAGAATTGCCTCCCCATGCCTTGGCTGATCCCACCCTGGTTCTTTCATGACATGAAGTGGGAGTGCTCCGGGCAGCTGGCATGCCTGGCAGCTTGTGCTCCAAGCCAGGGAGAATTTGTGTTGGGAGCCAGCTGGGGTCAGATCACAGCTGCCTGCCTACCCGGGCCATCATTCAGTGGGAACAGGGCCTCAGCTCTTACAGAGCATCCCCCACCTACCTGCTTCTTCCTGTCCCTGTCCTCCTGCATGAAGGGTAATTTATAACCCAGGTCAGCCCCATGACCAACTGGAGCTCAGCCCCACAAAAACTCATGGCAGCAGTACTGAGGGAAAAGGGGAAGCTTGAGGAGGCAGGGGCAGAAGTATTCCTTCACAGGAATTCCTGAATGCAGTGTGACATCCCAAAGCCCCAGTATCACTGAGCTGTTATTAGCAGGACCTGGGGAAGGGTTTGAGATTCTGCTCTTTGTTCCTGGCTAACCAAATGCAAGGAGCCTGCATTTAGCTGGTCAAGGGGGCTGTATTCCTCCAGTGGCCTTGGGGTCATGTCCTTATTTATTAACACTTTTGTTCCCAGCCAGTTCTGCTTTAGGCACCAGCACAACATGTGGTTCACACCAGCAGAGCTGCTGCTCTGCCCCAAGTGGTGTCAGTTCAAAGGGCTGTGGCTAAGCTCATCTGGGGGTCAAAGTTTTTTGGGGCAAATGCCTTATGGGTTGTGGAACTTGGGGCTCTGAGATGTTGTTGAGACTTTCAGCCTCTTTTCAAAGGTCCTGGAGACTGTGTCGTGTAATTAGAAGAGCTTGTTTTGAAATGCAGTCGCTCTGCAATTGGTAAACACTTTTTCTCAACTGTTGTGAGGCTTGTGGATGTCTCTTCTTAAAGGAAATAAAAATTAAACTCTCCTAAAGTTACCAGCCCCAGCATGTGTAGCAAAAAACTGTCAGTGCTCAGTAAACGAAAAGACAGGCTTTAATTTGGGAAGAGCTAATTTAGGAACAGCTCTAGGGAGGAGCCAAAAGCTTTGCAACACATTCTTCACACACGTCTCGATCCAGCACAGTTGTCCAGTGGTAGAATTCAGCACATCCGACGTTTCTAATGTAGTCATTCTCGGAATGGTCTGCAGAGAGGAGGCTGATCACGTGGCATTAGCTGTCTTTTAATGTGATTTAGCAGCTGGAAACAAGATGAGCTAAAAATACACTGTTTTCTTAATATTGCTTTTCCATGTTGGGAATTGCTTTTGTTGCCACAGAGTTGTTGCATGATCACAACTGGGAGGAGAGGTGTCCAAGAAACAATTCTCTAGTGTTACACAGAGAGTAGATAAAATTGGAATGATTTCCTTTTTTTTTTTCCTCAGGAAATGAGACATAAAAGATTGCAGCTGATTCTCCATTACCTGTGTTAATGGGGACAGGAGGGGTGTCCCGTGTGTGCAGGTGTCTGGGTGGATGTACCTAACACACCAGTGGCTCTCTGCTGAGCTCACCCAGTTCTGGGCTGGAGCCACTGCGCTCTGCCAAGCCTGGGCAAGCCCCTCCAGAGCTGGAGATGACTCTGCATCCCACCCTGGCTCAGGGAGGAGATGCTGAAGGGCAAGAAACCATCTTAGAGTGTTTGTGGTGCTGTGCCATGCAGTCTGCAGCCTGCTCAGGGGAGCTGGATGCATCAGCAGTCCTTTAACCTCTGTGCTTTCCAAGAGGGGCAGTTTGAAAGGCTGCCAGGACACTGCAGCAAACTGCCCTGACTTCCCCTCCACTCAACACCATCACAGAGCTGCTGTGCTGTTAGTGTGGGGCACAGTCTGTCTGCTGAGGTCAAGGACATGAGCAGGGTGTGCTGCAACCCACAGCTTCATAAACAAGGGGGACTCCACAGAGTGTGACATGACAGTTGCCAGTGCAGTCTGACTGACTGCAGTAGCTGTACAGCCTCACTTTTCCTTCTTCTAAGAAGATGACAAACATCAGCCTCACTACTAGCCAGTGATTGGTTTATTTTATTATTATTTTTATTTTTAAGGACATCATGGAGGGAGTGCTAAGACGCTGAACTGTCAGTAGGAAGTGCAGAATTGGGGGTGAGCTCTGTCACCCCATGGACAGAGCTGACAGGCAGAGGGGGACACAGCTGCTGCCAGAAGCTACTGTAGGCAACTCTGTGTGTATGTGTGTGTCTGTGTATGTGAAGTTTTTAACTGTTTTATTACTTTATCATGGGTTGTTGCTGTGGTTTCTCTCTTTATGGACCTTTCTGTTCTCAACACAGAGGAGAGGTAAAGGTGGGAACTCAGACATGGAGCCCATAGACAAGTGGCTAATTACACAAGGAATGGTGAGGACTTCACCAGTGAAGCGATTCCTACCACCCACCCCAGTCCCTGACCTAGAATAACCATCCTCTGTTCACCTCTCGTCCTGCCCTATTGAACCGCTTGAAATCGGACAGTACAAGGAGTTTATTTCCCACCTACATCATTACCTGGGGCAAAGATTTGCACCAATTTCTGGTTTATACAGCCCAAAGACCTGTAAACAACTGAATCATTTGTAGGATCCCACGTCACCTTCAGAAGAGGCCTGGGGATCCAACTGGTTCCTTCTACTGTCTTGATTTATTTATGCAGTATCCACTTTTCGAGGGATAAACACAAGTCTCATGGATCTTATTCATAAAGAGGACACTTGCTATCTGTCTTTAAAGGAGCCTTTTCTGGTAGTGCTTAGCTTTGTGGTCTGGAATAAACATAGGGAAGTTGTAGGATCATATGTAGTTGAATCAAGTAGTGTAAGGATAGTTCTTCATGCAAGGAAGGGAATGGGAGAACTGCTACCCAGACTGACACCTTCAACGCCACTGGCATTAGGAATCAGACTCCAAAAGGTACAATAGTGTTTCTGGCTTTAAGGATTTAATTCCTATGTCGGGTGATGCCAGTGCCTTGATAAAATCAGGCTTCTGAAGATCACTGAACCTGTGCACATTCTGACCTCGTTTGAAGTTGTCCTTCATCAGTGTGCTCGCAGAGAGAAGTTCAAAGCCTGCTTTAGGTGCAGAAGCCAGAGGAAGGGAAAAAATAGCCTCAGCTATATGCCTTAAAGCCAAGTTCTAAGACCATTTTTCTTGGACGTTGTAATCCATCACTTTAAGTGTTTGAGATTAGTACCAATAATGTGACCTAACTGTAGAAAATCCTCCTGAGACAGTCCTGGCTGCAGCCGAGTTCAGAGAGGTGCAGGGAGAATTCCCTTTGCTCTGGAGTGTGCTGGCAGTGTAGGATGTGGGGCTGGGCACCAGGAAGCCCATGGAGCAGGAGTGTCTCACTCCAGGGAGAGCCCTGAATGTCCCAGACTAAGCTGCCCCATGCTTAAAAAGAGAAACATCCCAGAAAGTTTAAAGTTTAGAAAATCCAGAGTGTGCTGTATCTACTCTGTGAAACACTTACATTTATTCTTCTGGATTTAGGGCTAATCCAGATTATTTCTCGGGGCCAGCCTGGAAATTTGGCAGAAGTTTGCACGGCTGGTGCACACACAGTGGTGGGACAGGTGTTATATCTGCCTGCCCATGCAAGCACCCAAAAGCAGTTCCATGCCTAGTCACACACGTGGGTAAGTCCACTGTGGGTACCTGTCCCTGGGAGCCAGAGTGTCATTTTGGTGCTGTCAGACACCCACAGCTCATAAGGTGAGAGTGAAAAGCTGTAAAATGAGCAGCAGTATCAGTTTTGCCTCTGATACTGTTGACTGTGGCTCACAGAGGCTCTTGCTGTTCGGCAGCTCTGTTGCAGCCAGGGATGTGCTGTGCCACTGTAAGATGTTCATCCATAATGAATAATCCAGTGATTGAGTTAGTTCCTCTTCTTTGCCTTTCCACTGTTTACAAGAGCGGGGAAGCATGAAATCGGCACCCCTGCTGTTCACACCACTCACACCACTGCTTTATTAAAAAAGCAAACAGCATATTCCTTCATTGGCTTGTGGTTATTCAGTCTGGAAAAAGGATACTGCAGCATTCATGGAGGCATATGGATTTGGGAGGGAAGGGGGCCAGTCACTGCTCTTACAAGCCTGTCACCTTGTTTGTATGCTAAATACGAGAGAGAAATACCTCAAATAAAACTAAACTAATCATTAACTCCGTTTCTCTCTTAACTGGCTGTAGTTTTTAACAGTATTTATTAATATGACCTGTAGCATTTACAATGCCAGTGGATAACTAGGATCCCAGGTATGAACTGGATGTGCCCACTCTGTGGGGTACTTTTTGTACTTTGAGGAGGAAGAAAGAGGGGTGAGCTGACACTGCTGTTCCCTGTGCCTGTACAACACTGAGACCACTCAAGGGGAATTCTCCACCTGCCAGAGTGGTTCTCACATCCCTCATGACCTGACGTTGTTCTGTCCAAACTGTGATACATTTCAGCTTTGGGTTGAGTCCTTCCCACTCCATTTCTGTGCATCCCAGTTCACCACACACCTTTGCAGTCTCTGGCTCTCCTCTCCCAGTGAATTTGGCAGTGTTGTTCTTGTTTCAAGTTAACCTGTGGCTCAGTTCTTCCATCGAGGTGATGCCAGGACCATGGAGACAGACACAAGCCACACCTTTATCCATCCCAGCTTTACCTACAAAACTAAAGTAGGCAAAATGATATTGGCAGAAAATGTTTCTAGGTTTTATATGACTGAGGGATGGGAGGTGAACTGTTCCAGTGACAGATCTGGCTACAGAGTGAGGTCAGGGTTTCGCCATGCAGGTCTCATACATGGGTCTGTATCAGCAGCAGTTAGGCACAGACTTTACCACAAAGCCACATTTTAGTGTAGGTAGTCTCAGTTCCCTTCTCATGAGATTGGACAGCTACTGAGATTTGCATGAGTATATTCCTTTCTTAGAATAATCTGTCAGCCCACTCACATGCCAAATGGGTTATTGGTTATGAAAGTGAGAAGTACGTGTTGCTTAAGCCACCACGTTAGGACATTAATTGGGACAGTGGCAGGGGAAGGATGAAACTGAACCAGAATTCACAGAAAGTGATATGAACACCACTCAGCATCCTATCTTGACTGCCAGCAGCATGCCTGGCTAGAGAGGAGAGCCCTCTTTGTAGGGAAGATAGGTGAGTAAAGATTAAATGAAACCTCTGTTAATTAGTAACCACACTATGTGTACCTTC
This sequence comes from Pachycephala philippinensis, assembly GCA_013397055.1. Classification (NCBI taxonomy): domain Eukaryota; kingdom Metazoa; phylum Chordata; class Aves; order Passeriformes; genus Pachycephala; species Pachycephala philippinensis. The sequence continues at coordinate 215,982 of VWZT01004356.1, read as the reverse complement.
AAGAGAGAGATAGGATCTGAGATGTGGAATTACTTAGGTAGCATGAGACTGTTGAATAACATCATCTTCTTGGAGACTGAAGTGCTTGAATTGGGGATAAGCCCAAAAATAGACACGTGAAGATCTCATTTCTTCCGTGTGGTGGGACCCCTCTCCCTGTTGAAGGCAAGCAGGGGTTTTCCCTTAGCCGAAGACCACGGGGCTCTCCTTACCAGTCCAGCTGTGGTGTTTTTCAGAGCACTGTGCAAGGACAACCCAATCCCCCGTGTCAGTGAGGACTGGCACTGTCTGGACACGCCTGTCAGATCCAGATGGGCTGGTTGTTGTACGGGCACAGCAGGCTCTGTTGGGGAACACGCTGCACCCGAGCTCTCGCCTGCCCCGGCTGCGCAATGCGTAAACACAGTTAGGGGTAATCAAGGAGTTAATTTAATCCTTACACGTAAAGTCACGCATGTTCTAATATTGAGGCCAAGCAGCTATTTCAAGATCACAACAGCTTTAAATAGATGGTAAGGCTGTAGTAGTAAGCTGGAGTAGCCTGCTAGTGTGCTCCTAGTGCTGCTGTAGGAATGACAGACCTTTACTGCTGCTAACCAACGAGGGGGAGTGAGTAGCAACTAACCAAGGACTGGTGTCAGCTTTGTTAAACATCTAGAAAGAAGTGGAATTAACTAAGCTATTACAAGGCAGTAGTCTAGCAACAATTAGCATAAACCTTGTTAAACATTTTAAGAACATTAATGAGCTCACCTAGAGACCTGAATTGTCATTTCATACCTGCTTCTTTTCCAGTGGGATCATTTTTAATAGAAATAAAATGTGATAATAATAACCTTAAACTGTCTTTTTAAGGGTAGAATATTGGATTTTATGACTTCTGAGGAAATATATTGGCAATACTCTTTGGCTTTTGATTGCTAGTGAGAACATCAACACAATCTAACTTAGATAAGTAGGAACTTGAATTCCAGGTTCCTGTGGGTTTTGTGGGATTGAACATTCACTTTTGTTCTCCCAGCCCTCCTTTTCCATTTCCCTCTCAGGACTGTTGAGATGATCCCATTTGTAGAATTTTCCAAAGACTAAATAAAAAAGGAATTTAAACAATCAGCCCAACTTTTAATTAAAGCCAGTTACTTAAAGTACCCAAAAATATTTTGTGACTTTATTTCCATTTACTTTGAGTATAGACTTAAAAAAAAAAAAATCACAATATCTTTATACAAACAGCTCTTGCAGGCAGCACTGACTATCTGGGGAGCTTTCTTGCCAAGACTGAGAGCTTCACTAGACCATGGAAGTTTGCATAATCCAAGTATTAACAAGACAATGTCCCATTCCAGAGTTTTTTCCATGTAGTCTGTGGCTGCCACTGCTGCTTGTTCCCAGAAACTGTTGTCTTTTTTTAATGTGTAAACTAGTTAATTTATTTTTACATTGCCTCTGCTGTGATTTAGGGATTAGTTATAACAAAATTCCCCTGCACGTTTTTCAGTTTAGGGCTTCTGAAAGGGAAAGACTCGCCAAGTACCTAACTGACTGGCAAAAATTGAGCTTCTCTGTGTGGGCAGTTTAAAATGAAATATAAATGGTACAATGTTATCGCTAAAATAATTTAAAACTTCCAGTTGTTCTTTTAGAGCTTCCTCCCTCTTTATTCTTGAACAAATTAAACCTGACACATGTAACCCATGTTTTATGAGGAAATGGGGCTCAGAGTCTGATGAAAGTAAACTGGAAGTTTGAGCATGGAAGGAGCAACAGATACAAACCCTCAGCACTTCTGTGGGTGTGCTGGGAGACAGGGGAAGCTTTTTGAAAGGTCAGTGCTGAATAGCAAACGGCTGACACACTCAGATGTTTATCTTGCAGCTTTGTCTGCTTCTCTGCAAGAAGTGCTCTTGCACTTCTGAGGGCTTTGTTTGTTTGTTATAAGTAGCTCTAGCTGAAAGTGGAATTCCTTTTTTTTTGCTTTTTTTTCTTCCTTTTTAAAAAATTCTTACGAAGCACCACAGCACAGACTCTTGTGCTGCTGAGCTGTTCTTCGAGGACTTCTGCAAATTCAAGAGTCCTGTGATTCTCAGGAATTCAGTACTTGATCAGTCATCTGTCATGTTTTCAGGATAATCAAGATTTGAGCTGCTGTTCCTTCTAATACAGGGACACAGTACTGCCACACTTTTTAGAGCAGCTGCTCTTATATTCATAAAATCATAAAATCCTGGAATGGTTTGGGTTGGAAAAAAATATCATCTCATTCCAGCCCCCTGCCATGGACAGGGACACCTTCCATTATTCCATGATGCTCCAAGCCCCATCCAACCTGGCCTGGAACACTTCCAGAGATGGGGCAGCCACAGCTTCTCTAAGCAACCTGTGCCAGTGCTTCCCTACACTCATAGGGAATAATTTCTTCCTAATATCTAATCTAAATCCACCCTCTTTCATCTTAAAGCCATTCCCCCTTGTCCTGTCACTCCAGGCCCTTGTCCAAAATCCCTCTCCAGCTCTCTTGGAGCCCCTTAAGGCACTGTGTTCCTGTGAATTTTATTTACAGAAAAGGAAAAATAAACCATCTATTTTCCTCCTGCCTCCCATGCACATTTTCTTATCCTTAGAGAAACATAAGCACCTTTCTGTGCTGCAAACCAACCACCAGCTCCGAGGCTGCACCTTCCACAGTGTTACCTACTGCATGCAGGTTAAGCAACACAGGAGAGAGGCAGCAGTGCAACTTCTGCAGTAGGTTTTAGGTTGCTGTAGGCTGAAGAAATTCATTACCTTATATCTCTGAAGCCAATGTTTTATAGGGCTGTTAAACCAAGGAGACAGTTCTACAAGATGCAACTTGTCCTTGGGAAGGAACGTGTTGGAAGATGCTTAGAGCTCTTCTCTCATGAGTGGCCCTCTGGGCCAGCTCTCAGAGGCTTCAGTTCACTGTGACAGCATTGTATGTGCATGATTCAGCAATTCAGAAAGGGGCAGTTATCCTAAATCCAGCCCATTCCAAAGGAAACTGCAGGAATTTATTTTCTGTTTGGGATCTTTATGAATTCACTGGAAGCAAAACGACACCTTGAACCTCTGACCCTGGGAACTGTCACTTTGTCCAGCAAGCTGTCAAGTCAGAGCCCAGCCACCTTCCTGGTGCTGCTCTTTGAGGGAGATGCTTTGGATTGAGTTCTGGATTTCCAGTTCTTTGACACAACTAACCCACTTTAGCAGACCTCACCTCAAGCAAGGGCTTAACTGGCCTCCTCAGTACAAAGGGACACTTGATTCTGTGAAAAAATTCCTGAGGAGCTTTGCTAAACAGCCTCAGCCTCTGTGATCCAGCATCTGTCTGTCTTCCTCTGCTAGAACTGCCTGAGAAAACTACATCTCCCAGGAAATGCATCTGCAGAGCCTCTTCCAGCTGTTCTTTTTGAATCACAGAGTTACTAAGGTTGGAAAAGAGCTCCAAGACCATCAAGTCCAACCATTAACCCAGCACTGCCAAGGCCACAACTAAGCCACGTCCCTAAGCACCACATCCACAGGCTTTTTTATCACTTCCAGGGAGGGTGATTCCTGTGAGAGGTTTCAGGCAAAGCTGTGGAGAACTCCTGAGACTTTTTCTGCCTAGGAGAGTCCCTCTAACAGCGCCAGGTCTCCTGCCTGCCAGCCCCGCTGCTCAGCTGCCGTGCCCTGGCCTGGAACTCGCATGTCTGACATTGTTTTCCAGCTATTTTTCAGGTTGTCCTTCCCAGATTTATTGTGGTGTTTTCCTGTTTACCTCGGCAGGCCTCTGTTGTATTTAAGCAGTGTAGTTAAGTCAGGAAATTCTACACCTAATACTCAGTAATTTCCCTTTGCTGACCCAGTTACCCCTAGCACTGTGTGAAATCGCTGCCCTTCAGCTGCCTCTGCGCTGCCTGTTGCAATCACACTGGTATTGTGACCAGTTCCACTGCAGGGGCAGAGGCAAGCCTTCCATGCCCAGGTGTTAAACTACCCTGGACCTGCTCTGGAGAGCCCTACTGCAGCTCTGGTGCTGTGCTCTCCTCCTCTGCCCCATCCTCCTCCTCCTCCTTCACCTTTGAGACTTCGCACTTTGCACTGGCACATGTTGGGCTCTGCTGCCGAGGGTCACCTTCGGCAGAGGAGTGGGAACTGGGAGCTGGGACAGTTTTGCTTTAAACCCTTGTGCCAAGGCTTGCCAGGGCTCGGTGGCGTGGTGGGAAGAGGATCTGGAAGGAAGCATGACTGTACCCTGGGCTCTGACTTCTCCACCTGTGGGGAAAACCAAATTGTTTTCTTAGGAGTGTTGCCTGAAGACTTTGAGCCCCTCTTTTTTCTAACCCTTCACTGTGGCTAATACCCATTTTAAAAAACCAAAAGGTGTAAATTTAACATTTCAAAACCTTACTGATATCCAGTATTCTACCCTTAAAAGCATTTCACGATCAAGATTAGAATCATCAGTCCATCTTGATGGTTTTAATATGTGGTCGAGAAGTTACTCGTCTTACGCTGGCATCCAGTCACGTCATTCCCCATAATCTTTCTCTTGTTTTTTTTAGCCCTGTTGTTCATAATTTCCTTTCCAAGTTGTTTCTTTATTTGAAATGCCATTTATATTTTGTTGCCTTTTTTTTTTCCAGCACATCTTACATCTTTGTTTTTGTTTTGTTTTTAATCTTATTTCTGGCGTTTTCCATCGCTCTGTGGCCATGATTGTGGATGTGTTTTGGTTTTTGCCTGCCTTGCTGTTCTCTCGCTGCACTCCCTAGATCCCTGTTGCACAGTCCTCTGTCATGGATGACATTGAGGAGTGGCTCAGTACCGACTTGGTGAGACTCTTTATATTTTCATTTTTCACTTGCACGGGTAACTTTCAATGCATTGCTGAGTTCCTGGTACTTCTCATAGCGGGAAGCAGTGAAACTTCCCAAGCAGAGAGTTTGGTTCCCTTTGAAGGGAATATCTAAGCAGGAGGAGTCAGGGTCGTGTTCAGCAATTCAATCAAAACACTTTTTTTCTGAGCTGTTTTATTTTCCCTTCTCCATGTGAACATCACAGAATAGCATGTGCTCCAGAAAACGTGGGATTCTGGTCCCCAAGTAGGGAAGCATTAAATACGGGCTGAATTTTTCTGCACCAGACTTAAAGTCCATGTTTAAAGCTGCATTATTTAGACAGGATCTAAGTTCATGCTTGTGTTGAGGCATGCTTTTAAGAGATACTGGATCAGGGCTTAGATTCCTTTCCAATCAAGATGTCTTTGTTAAACTGGCAGGCAATCTTGACATGTTTCATAGTAGTAATAATAAAAATTTATAGCAGTCTCTCTTGTTTATAATGTTTATAATGTTAATGTTTATAACTTTCAGTTTCTCCTAGATGATTATTGTCTGGTAATTATTAAACAAACAAACAAACAAAAAGCAGAACTAAAAGTAGCTTTGCCTTCACCCTGGTGTTTGTTTTGCTATCCCAAAACACATTTGGTTTAAGATGGATACAACTAGTACACATTTATTCTGTTTTGGTTTTTTTAAATGTAAGCATCTGACTCAAATCAACCAAGTGCATTTTGGGGGGTGGGTTGTGTTCACACTGTTCGTTTAAACGTGGTTTTAGTGAACTGAACTTGCGCTCACCGTATCCCCAGGGATCATCTCCTTCCATTCTTCCAGCTTCAGGCAGAAAACTCCCAACTCCTTAGGGTCTCCCCCACCCCCTTGCTCCTGCCTGCTCAGCTCCCAGCTGGGAGCTCTGGGATTCAGGCTCCATTCCCCAGCTCTGGAAGCAGAGCTGCAGGCACGCTCTGGCACGTCAGCCCTGTGCTCTGGCACTGGAGAAGCTGGCTGTACTGGAAGGAAGAAAATTCTCCAGCTCTCTAGAGGTGCCTGAAGTGCTTAAACAGATTCTGGGTTCAGTGTTTGATTTTGGCAGACTGACTGGCTGTCTCTGAAATGTCACTGGGTTCCAGCTGCAGGTAGGTTTGTCAGGCCTCAGTACAGGAGTCACTTTCAAATTTAATTACAAACTGGCCTCATTTTGTTAAAGAAATATGGTAAATGTAGCATGTCCACTCTGCTTAACCAATAAACTTTTGTCTTTGCCATTTAAATTAATTTAGAGGGAGAGAAGATCTGATGGAGAGATACAGAGGTAGCTCTGTGCATCTGTCATGCCCAGGACAGACTTGCTCAAAAGAAACAAAGCAGAGAAGTGTCCTGGAAATGCCTGAGCAAGCCTGGGGATGTCCCTGGATCCCCATCCCAACCCTATGTGGGTGCAGCAGAGAGATGCCTGTGAAAATTTGGACTGGATTTTTGTTTTTCAGTCTGGGTCCCCTCCATCTTGCTTTGTTAACAGCTCATTTCCATTCTCCGCTTCCCAGGCGAGGAAGTTGCAGGTTAGGTTAGATAATTGTTATTTCCTTACCCTTTTTGGGGTACACTGAGACAAACAGCAGCTCTGACTGTGAAGAGGCCGCTGCGTGAACCTTTGGAAACCTCAGTGCAGTAGGAAGCCAGGAGATGCTCAGGCTCTAGAAACGTTTGTGAGGCCAGTCAGTATGTTCCCACTGCTGGTAGAGAAGCCAGGTATAGACAAATACTTTATTTTCAAAGCAGGTTCAGCATGAGGTTTTCAACTAGTATTTTTACCCCTCTTTAACATCCTGATAGATTGACAAGGATGCCTATCCCTGTACTTCTAATTTCATTATTTGAAATGCACATTGAAATGCACAAACTGGTGGAAATGCTGTGACCCTGTGGCATTCGCAGCCTTTGATTCTCATGGACAGACACTAACTGCTGTCAGTATCCTTCATCCAGCTCACCCTGGTCTTGTCTTTGTACAGCATGGACACAGGAAAGCTGCCATATTTTTGTATGAAACCTAAAATGAACTCTCACAGGAGGAATGTTGGCCCCAAACAATTTTGCACGTGTCCTTTGTCAGCTAAAAGTGCATTTTACTTGAAGACACAATGCAAACCACAGTCCTGACTTTTTTAAGGACTGTGTGACAGAAAAGATGCCATCTGGTACAGTGCGTGTGACTCACACAGCTCAGATTTGGACCAGAATTACTGTCTGAAGGGGAAACAGCGCTGGACTGACATTCAGATCCAACAGGGAAAGCTTAGCTATCCACCAGCAATCTTTAAAAACACCTCAGAGCTCGTCCTCCTGCTCTGCAGCGCAGTGAAATGTCAGTCCCCACTGGCCTCCCGACGTGGGAGCCCTGTGATTTCCCCAGGTCACCCTGCTCCGATGGTTAATATGTGGAAACAAGTGGTGGAAACTGTCCAGTTGTATTAAAGGTGGAGGGGATGACAGGGAAGGGGAAGCGCTGCCTGTGCTCACATGCCTTTTTGTTCCCATTGCAGAAAGGCAACGAACTGGAAGAAGGAGTGACCAGTGAAGGTAAGCAGAGATGCCCGTGGCTATGAGCCATTCTCAGGTTAGTGCTCAGATGGAATTTGCTCTGATCCCTGCTGAGATGCTGCCTTCTCCCAGCCTGATGTTCCCTGGCAAATGCTTCCATGCTCAGAAAGGCAGGAGGAGAGCATTTCACAGCAAAAGGTTCATATTTATGGTGTGGGGAGCCCTCCTGCCTGTAAGTGCTTCCCTGCCATCTTCCTTGGCTGTGCTCTGTGTTTGTGCCAGCAGGAATGTGTCCCCAAGCTGCTCAGCCCTTCGGAATGATGTTTCCCTGGTTCTGTCACAGCCGGTGGCACAGTGTGGGTTTGATTCCAGCTGCTGCCTGAGCTCGGGTGTCTCCAAGGACGGCTGTACCCTTTCCCAAGGAAGTCAGGCTGTACCAGTATTTGTGCCTGCAAACACAGCCTGACAGGATGCCAGGCCCTGGAATTTCAGCCCCTGCCAACCTCTGTCCTTGGGGCCAAACCCACGGCCCCCATTCTTACCTGTCTTCCTTCTGTTTTTGCATTGCAGAGTTTGACAAATTTTTAGAAGAGCGAGCCAAAGCGGCGGAGATGGTTCCCAATCTGCCATCCCCTCCCCTGGAAGCCCCCACCCCTCCGACAAATCCTTCCAGCAGGAAAAAGCAGGAGCGCTCGGAGGACGCCCTCTTTGCACTGTGAAGATGGCGCGGAGCCGCCCTCCCACCCCTGTGCTCCGCCGGCCAATGTCGCCCTACGGCCACTTTGTCCTCCACAGTCCTTGGCTAACAACGACCCCGTCCCCCCCATTCCATAGTTTGCTTCTCCTTCCCTCCCTCCCCAAACGATCCACCCCCACAAGCTGACTCTTTCTATTTAAATCCGACACTATTCCTGCCAGACCACGATTCTCCAGCACTCGCTTAATCCCCTCCTTCCTGTCCCAGCTGCACAAAACCAGCTCTTGATGCTGAAAACCCCTTCAGAATGCACGAGTACGTCACACTGGGCTGAAACAAAAGCCCAGGGGGGAGAGAGCAGCCTTGCCCTTCAATTTATGTAGGGATCATCCTCTTCTGTAGGCAGGTCCTGCCAAGTAGACGGCTCTGTCAATCAGCATGTAATTGACTGAGCTGGAATGTTCAGGAGGAGTGTGTCTTTATTTTTAGATAAAATGTTAATGTATTGGCTTTCGTGTTGGATTCGACAGCAAGGAACAACTGTTCCCCTTTCAACATGTGCTTCACAAGTTAAAATCCTTTACTCTCCCACTCACACATCTCCTGGTACCATATGGTGGTCGCTTTTCCCCACTTTCTCTGGCGTTTCATTTCTAAATCTCACAGGGTATTTTTTGCCTTGTGTTTTATCTGGGCTTGCTCTAATTTGAAGCAGTCTGTTGGCCATGTCCAGTAGCTCTGGCGCTTGATAAGGATGGAGAATGCTGGGCTAAATGGATGCTGTAACGATGGTACAGGAAGCACCTCGCTCTTTGGGAGACCATTCTCACACAGGAATTTTCCTGGTGTGTTTGCCTTTTAAAATAGCTTGGTTATTTTCTCCTTACCTTAGATTCCTTCTTCGGTGACTGTAGAGCTCTGCACTTGGTGTAATCATCCATGCAGATGGATGGGACTTGCTCATGGATTGGGTGTGAACTGAGGTTCCTGGATTCCCTGCCATGCCTGGTGGGATAGACGTGCTGGTTCTTGGGGGTAGGGATGAGGAAAAGAGGCAAACCTCAGAGGTTTGTATGGAACACTGAGGGAGATTGTTACCATGGAGGGATTAGCCATGCCAGCCTGTGCTGGAGGTGAAACTCCTCATTTCCTTCTTTTTAGGCCTGAGAATGTGTTGAAGTGATTGTGACCGTGCTATTTGTAATTTTTGGAATGTCCTTTGATCCCTCTGCCCTTCATTAACTCCCGGCTCCTATGGGGCTGCAGTCTCTGTGCAAACAAGCATATTCCCTTGCTTGCCAGAGGCACGGCCAGGATTCCTGCTCCTCTGGGGCTGCCAGAAGGGATTCCAGAATGTGTGCCTGCCTTGCTGGGCTGACAAGCAGAGCTGGTAAGCAGGCAGCTCCAGCCATCGCTGCATCCCCCAACGTGTTCCTTGGGAGGGAGCCAGTGGCACAGGATGGCAGGATCAAAGGGAGAGCTGAGCAGTGCATGGCAGGAGAATCTCCCATCCTGATGGAGAGGCACTTTATCAGCTAAACGCCCATGCAGGCAGCAGGCTCCAGCCCCTCTTCCTCAGGGTGTTCCTTGGCTTAGGCAATCTCCTTCTGACCTGACATGTCTGAGCTTCCCAAGATGCTGATGTGTGTCGAGCTCTCTTTAAAGTTATTCTAGGCCAAGTGATAGAAGCTTTTATCTGAGCACAGCATTTTATCAGCCCATACCATACTCTCTGAGGACCACCCCCTTTGGAACATTGTGACACACAAAGCCTGTTACCAAATGCCTGGTTGCAGCACTGATGGACTTTGACAGCCGACACATTAATCTTTGAAGGGAAACATTGTTTGGTGCAGGATTTCCAGGGTGTCCCAGGTCAGGTTTCACTCTGTGCCCTCCCTGCTCATCGTCTTCTCTTTCCTGCCCTGCCTGCAGCCTCTTCCAGGATCCCTCCATATGTAGCTGGGCCCAGGCAGGGCTGTCCTGCCACCCCTCTGTGCTGACGTGACACCTCATCGCTGCTCCCTCTAGCATGGCTTACAAATGGACAGGGAAAACCAGTTTAAGGATGGAGGTAACTTGGGGATCAAGCTTTTCTCCCCAGTTGCTGGCCCTCTCTCCAGTTGAAGCCCTTCTATGTGGGTCTGCAGAGTCTTTTTCCCATTCCATCTTCTCCATGGCTAATGGAACGTGCCAGGACAGTCTGCCTTGGCTGCAGTGCACACTCCTGCTCTCCCCCTCTGCCCTCAGTGCTCAACACAAGGTGAGCCCAATGCTCAGGGATTGGCACTGCCAGCTTGCTGCAACACGTCAGATGTGGCCACCAGCTCCCAAAACCTGAGGAAACTTCTGTGGCGACGCTGATTTGATTTCAGATGGCGTCTGGTGATCGCCTGAGCGGTCTCACCAGCACAGAATGAGTTGCTGGTATTCCTGTCAATGCAGAAAGCTTCGTGGGTGTTTTAAGTGTGTATTTTCTCTTCTAAATCCTTGAAACACATTGACCCTGTAAATGGCCACATCAGGTGATTCTAAGCATGTTAATCCAGCTTCCCTGCCAAGCCGGAGGAGATAATCGCATTGCTCAGGCATGGGGACACTGTCAGATGGTGCAGAGTGGCACGGATGTCACTGTCACCATGCCCCCGCAGCGTCCCACTGCTGCAGCTGTGCTGGCCCTTCATCCCCCTCCCCTCAGCCAAAAGGTGCTGGGGGAGTGTGCTTTTAACGATTCTGTCACACTAAACCTGTCCTGGGACCTCCAAGGTGTTGCCTTAGGGAGAATCTGGTCCCTTTCTGGAAGATTCTGCAGAGCTGTGGGTGATTGCTCTCTCCAGCTGGGAGGAAAAGAGATGGAATGAGAAGGCTGAGTCTGGGGGGAAAATACAGAGCTTGTGTTGGCAGAGCTCAAGGGGCTCTTTTGGCGTGTGCAGCCCCAGGCAACCCGTGGTCTCTGCTGACACTCCGCATTATCCTCTGGAAAGCAGTGGCACTGCTTGCAGGTGGTGGCAGGTGCCACCAGCACAAGTGGTGGCTTTGCTGGATGTAGGGCAGCTCCCAGGAGATGCCTTCCTTGGGAGGAAATGTACTTTTGGAAAGACCCGGGATGGATCTGGAGCCCAAATCCACCACACTTGGCTCTCGGGGCTGGAAGCACCAAAAGAACAGTGTGGCAGAACAGGTGGTTTAGCCCAAACCTTCTTTAACAAATACAAGAGCTACGCTAGAGCTTCCCAAATGTCCTGTATCAGGATCTCTCATCTTCCCTGTCCTCTTGTGGTCTGCAGAAAACCGGAGTGGTGGGAACTGTTTGAGGGAAAGGGAAGGGGTTTTTCACTTCAGGAGACCAACTTCTCGGTTTATCCTTCCTCTGCTTTCACTCTTAAGTGCTTCCTCTGTGCAAGTGGGCAGAGGACTCGCGTGGCTCCGATGCTTGTGAGAACAGGGATGGAGCTGCAGCCTGATCCACCTTCCATGAGAAATAACACCCCAGCGCTTTCTAGGAATATTAGTAATCACAGCTTGACACTCAATGACACTAAATTATTCTTGGGGTCCTTTGTAAGTTCTAATTGTGCCCTATTCTAGGTTAAAATATTTATTTTGTCTATATATTTTCTTTCCAGTGTGTTTTTTAACCTCTTCTGTTAACTCTTCATGTGCTGAGATGTAAGGAATCAATGGTTTCTATTTAAATACATCCTTTGTGTTTTGTTTTGTTTTGTTTTTTTTTTAATTGTTCTGTGTAGATCTCAGCTGCATCTTTGGCAGATGTAATAGATAACAATGTGCTGTACAGACATTTAGGGTGTTTAGGATGTAGGCAAGGCTCATAGGAGAACTGCTCATAAAAACGTAGCATGGTGTCTCTTAAAGGGAACAGCATAAACGGTGAGACTGGTCCATACTGGGACCCTCACGTAGCCTCCAACTTACCTTTTCCCTTCTGATTATCACAGCCTCCATCTCTGGGATGTGCTGATCAAACCAGCTCTGCCATCCCCAGGGCTGGTCTTGCACCTCCAAGCTGAAGGATTTTTAGTGAGGATTTCTATTTGTTTGACTTCGTTCAGCGTTTTTTGATGGGATACATTGGCTGTTTCCACTTTGAAATGGAGGACTGGGAGCTGGCTGTGGTGGCGAGATGTTTCCCTCCAGTGGTGGAAGAACAGATCCAGGCCGTGGTTTCAGGCCCAGGGCAGGGGTGATGGTCCCTCTGTGAGGGGGCTCTGCACCCCGGCCAGCACAGCCTGTCCCTGCTCTTCTGTTCCCTGCTCTCCTGATGTCACCTACAGGGACAGGATGTGCAGCCCAGGAGAGCAAACAAGATGGATTTCCAACACTTGTTTCATCCCATGAGTTGTTGAGTCTCCTGCGGCTGCTGGGAGCCCTGGAGTGGGAACTGCTTGTGCTATCTGCATCCCCGTCCATCCCCATCCAGCTCCGTCATTGTTTACCTCCTCAGGGCTGACCACAAGCCTTGCGGAGCCTCGTCTGGAAAAAAACAGCTCAGAACAGTTATTTTTATGGAAATAATGAAGCAGTGAGTGGATTTAGAGCTGTGTTGGAGGTAACCCTTCCCCTGCTGTGGGCTCCCACCAGCCAAGGAGACGCGGTGCCCACACAGCACCTTCCACCCGTCCGTCCCAAACCTCAGCCTCCGGAGCAGGCTGTGCCTGCCTGCTCCAGCCCCAGGTTCCCCACACCTCCTCCTCACCTGGAGAGGGGTGAGGCTGTGTATCACCAAGAGCCAGCTGGCCTTGAGCAACGCTGAGCTCTGGTGCTGGTTCTTTTTAGCCCGTGGCAAACCCACCAGTCCAAAATTCCCACCCTGCTCCGTGTTTTTATGAGTACAAGCTCCTCATTCCCTACATGTTCCTATGAGCTGTTGTTAACCCTACAAACGTAACCTGTGTAATAGCTTCTCTGTATATTACAGCTGTAGGCTTTCCAGATAAAAGTGGATAATATTTATTTACTGAAGATACTGGATATTTTTTTGTTTGGGAATGGGATAGGGGGAGAAAGGGGACATAACTGTTTAAAGAGATCGACTATGTAAAGAGAAACAAAGTACACAAAAAGCAGAGAAACCCAACACTAAAACATCACTGTATTCAAGTAGAAAGTGTTTCCATTAAGGACAAGACAACTGTATTAATCTGCCATTGTTTAACTTGCTCCAGAAATCATCTCCTTGGTTCCTGCATGTGAGATATTCCAATAAATACACTATCAGTGTGAGCTGGGGGTGCTATCGTCTGTCTTTCAGCTGGGGACTCGCTTGGCTCCACTACCCGGCCTGAGCACAGGGAAGGAGTGGACACAGGGGACACACGTGGCCCTTGGGTGCCCAACAGATGTCAAAATTTGGAGTCCTTGGTGTCCTCCAGGTGACAGAACCTGGGTATTCCCACTGGGAGAAGGCTTGTCCCCAGCAGTTTCTCTTTGTGTCTTTGCATGGCACGTGCTGTGCTCGATGCTGTGTTGCCAGTGCTGCTAAATTCGTGTCCCACTAAATTTTGGCACATCTTTTGATGCTGACATCAGGCAGATGCACGGGTGACAACCTGGGTGCTCGGTGGGACACCTGGCAGGGCTTAACTGAAAGTCCTTGGAGGGCAACTGTGGATCACCACCCTGGTGACCTAGAAAGTGGTGGGTGATGTTCCCAGCCCATCCAAGGGCCACTTTCCTGACTCATCAACCAGGAATTTGTTCCAACATCCCCACTGTGATGGTGGGTTTGATGGGCAGAGAAGGAAGAGCACCAGCTTAGGAACCCCAGAGAAGTGGCACTCGCCAAAACTGAACTTGTGTGGCAGAACGGTGCCCTCCATCCTGCATGTGGAGATCCACGCTGATGGTTTAAACCTGGGGAAGGGGGTTGTGGAATAGCTGGAAAGATGGGTTTCCCCTCCCTGTAGCCACATATTAGCATTAAACAGCCCTGCCCCAGCTTGTTTACCCCACGCTGATCATGTGGCTGGCTCAATGTCGGATACATTCAGGGAGGTGCCTGGCGTGGATCTGTTGGGAAAGGTGTGGAGGTGCTACTGCCCTGACAGGGCAGAATCACACAAAAAGCACTGGGTCAGAAATGTCCGGCGCTGTGCAGGAGGGGCTGTGGGAGCAGGATCTGTGGGAGCGGGGGCTGTGGGAGCAGGGGCTGTGGGA
>VWZT01004356.1:163737-173996 GCA_013397055.1 Pachycephala philippinensis | reverse complement strand
GCGTCCCGCCCCATTTCGGCGCTCAGCCGACCGGAGCAGCTGTTCCCTGCACACTTCACTTGCCCGCAGATGATGATAAATGGAGCTGGGGCTGCGCCGCCCATTGCGTGGGGGTGGGCGGATGTGGGTAAGGAGGAGGAGGAGGAAGGATGGGGTCCCCATCTCCTGCAGCCCCCCCCAGATCACGCTGCTCCTCCCATCCAGCTGCTGGGGAATTCCCTGGGCAGGTCCCCCCCCTGCCCAAACCTCCCTCCCGGGGGTTGGAGCCTGCCCAGGGAATTCCCATCGCAATGGGGTGCATCCCCATCCCCAGATCAGGGTCCCATTTGGGGGCTACAGTCCTTCCCTGCTGCCCCCCTCCCAGCTCTGCTCCTCCCCAGTGAGGAATTTTTCTTGGGAAAAAATCCACCGCCTGCGAACCGCACTCATGACTCAACGTTTCTGCTGGCCCCGGTTCCTCTGTCGCTTGCCAGGGGAAGCCCGTGGCCGCCCCAACCTCATCCCCTCGCATGGAAATCCGGCTCAGCCGCCAGTTCCAGCCTCTCTCCCCTTGGTTTTTGCTCCTTTATTTTGGAAAGGGGGGGTTGGGTCCTTGATGTCAGGGGTGGGAGGTTTGCAGAGGGTTGGGCTGGGGAGAATGATGGGAGGTTCTGGGAGTCAGAGCAAGTTGCTGGGGTTTTTTTTTCTCGGTGGTGGAAAATGTCAGTTGGTAAGGAAGGATTTGAAAAGGAAGGGAGGAAAAAAAGGGGAATAAAAGGAAGAAAAAAGGGAAAAAGAAGAAAAAGGGGAGAGAGGGGGGAAAAAAAGCAAAAAATAAGAAAAGGAAAATAGGAAAAAGAAAAGAAAAAGAAAAACATAGAGAAATAAAAAGAATAAGAAAAAAGGAGAAAGAAAAAGAAAAAAGGTATAAAAAGAAAAAAGAGAAAAAGGAAGAAAGAAGGGGGAAAAAAAAAAAAGGCTGGAGGCTCACAGCAAAAGAGATGCTCAGCCTCAGCCTTCCTGGGCAAATCCCCTCTCTGGGATGAACCGTGTTCCGCTCCAGAGCAAAATTCATGGCCGGATGTACCATGAAGTGAGGCTCCGCATGATCCCACTCCCAGCCAGTGGCTGGACATCGACCTTGGGGCTCCGAAGGGAGAGGAAAACCAGCCCTGCAGGAGGCTGGAAACACAGCCGAGGTTAGGAGGGATCCAGAGCAATCCCAGCCTCCAAACCCAAATCCTGGTGCAGAGCTGCCTGGAGCTGTCAGTACAACAGTGCCGGGGCTGTGGCTGTGGCTGTGGGGTTGTCACCACCATGGTGACCTTCAGCCAACCCTCCAGCCTCACCCCCAGTGAGCAGCACAGGGCCAGCACAGTGCTGGTGAGAAGCGATAGCCTGACCGGTTCCCCACACGCTCTTGTTTTTCTTCTTTACTCATTTTCTGCCTGACAGGTTGGGATCCTTCTTCCTTCCTCCCTTCCTTCCTCCCTCCTCTCCTGCTCTCGGCCTGACTCACTTCAATTCCAATAATAATTAACCATTCCAATCATTACTGTGACCGCTAATACTAACCCTCCCTCCTTCTCCCACATCCTGTTTATCCCCTGCCTCAGTTTCCCTTGGAGCAGCACAGAGCTCCATCCCTGCAAGGAAAGGCGGAGAGCAGATGCCATGCCCTTGGCACCCATCTCCAGGATGCTGATGCCCCAAGGGGTTCATGCTGCTTGCAACAAAAATAAAAGCAAATAAAAGCTCTCCCAAGTATGGGAGAGGGAATGGATCCTCATCCCAGCCCTGGATCTGGTCTGCATCTTGTGCTGGTTGCTCATGGATATGGTTGGATGCATAAGGCTGCACTCCCTGGGGAATGTGACAGGGATGGCTTGTGGTCCCCTGGCACCTGCTGACCCTTCAGCCCAGCAAACCCACAGCAAACCTGGTGGCAGAACCTGGCACTCACCCAGCAGCTCGGAGCTGGAAAATCCACTGGGTTGAAACCAGGACCGCTCTCTAGCTGTGCCTCAGTTTCCCCACTGTAGGGTGGTCCAGGTTTGTGTTGTCCACAGTGTTGATGCTGGGAAGTGCCAGCCCAGGAGCACAGGAACGGAGCAGGCTCATGTCCCAGCCCTAGGATCCTGGACCTCCTGCCCAGCAGGTCTCTCCATCCCCAACAGAACTGGTGACCCTACAGGTTGGCAGGTGGCTGTCACCCCCAGGACATTCCCAGCTCTTCTGAATGTGCCACTGGGTCCAGCCCCTCTGGCTCGTCCCTGCTCACAGCCAGCTTTTCTACTGGGAAAACTTTCAGCAAATTCATGCTGCAACATCCAAAACCAGGAGGCCTCAGCTGCTGTGGGATGGCTGCTGACAGCAAAGGACAGACCCTGGCACTATCCCATGCCTCCTCCCCACCCCAAACTCTCTCTCCCTGTCCGGGAGGAGATGGGGCTTTGTCCCAGTGTCCCCACCACGTCGGGTACATGGGGACATTTACACCTGTGTTTTAGTCGAGTACTATTCAATTATCTCGTGATCCCAGAGACATCCTCAGTCCCAGCCCCACTGAGACCCCCTCACCGGGATCCACGGTTACGGGGGGCATTACCCTGTCCCCTTTTGCCTTCCTGTGGCAACTCCTGCCTCCATTTTTGGGGCAGCCAATCTCATGACCCCGCAACCACCAGCTCCCCACTGCCATCACAGCCAAACCCCTCAGATACAGGCACCTCACAGATGCCACGTTTCAGCATCTGCCCACAGACAGGTCCATCCACCGGAGCCAAACCCGGCTGTGCTGCTGCCGGGCTCTGCCCTAAGCCATCCCCTGCCGGCAGCAGACAGCTCGGTAATGAAGCGTAATGCTCCGACACTCCCCTGAGTGACAGTGGCCAACACTGGCTGTGTCCCCACGGCTCAGCACGGCCTCCTCTGCCTGCCAGGGAGGGAATGAGCACCCCCCTGCCACAAGCGGGGCACCTGCTAGGGGGATGCTGAGCAAAAATCCCCTGGGGAAAAGGAAAAACAAGAATAAAACGGGGTTGAAAGAAATAAATCAAGTAAAAAAAAATATATAGAAGAAAAGAAGGTTGAAAATAATAAATCGAGGTTTGATGCTGTGTGGTAAATTATTTTGGTATTATATATTCCCCAGCTTCAAATCCTGAGGACAAATACTGGGGCAGGTGAAGTGGGAAGCAGATTTCCAAAGGCCTTCTCCCGGCTCCCGGTTATTGACTCTGTCAATCACGGCGGGCGCCATCCCCACCTTTGGCACCCCGCAAAATCGGTTCCTTTTGTTCCTGCTGAAAAACTGGGAAGGGGGAAGAGGAGGGGAGAGGAATTTGGGGCAGGGAACTTCCAAAAGAGATGATTAAGGAGTTAATCTGCCTGAAATAGATAAGGAGCTTAGAGCTGCTGGTATTTGACTGTCCAAGTTTGGATTCAGCGTGTCTTAAACACTGGCTGGAATGTACTTAGATATGACCAAAGTACATGTCCCCCCGAGGAATTACCAGGTTGCCAATTAGATTTGCTTCCCAGATTCACTCAAACCTTCACAAGCTTCTTCAGAGCAGGAAAATTGCTGCCTGTCCCTGGGGAGAGAGCAGAGCAGCCGCTGCTGCCTGGCCCCGCAGCCAGCCCAGCATGGCATGGCACGACACCAGATCCCAGTGGGCAGCCACGGGATTTGCAGGAAGGTGGCACAGCCAGGATGATGGCAAGGCAGGGATGCCTGTGCCAGGGCATGGGGGCACCAGGCATGGCCTGGTGGGTGCTGCTGGGGGAATTTGGGTGATTCTGGGTACTTGGGGTGCCAGTGTGAGCCTTGCCATGGTCATGGTGTTAGTGCACTGGTGAGGCTCTCACCAGAGCAGGCTCAGCATTCCATGGGGTTGCAGAGCCATGGCTCTCCCTACCTCTAACCAGGCTCACAGTGCTGCCACACAGCCAAATCCAACCTAAAACACCCCAGCTCAACCTCCAGGCAGGGCACACAACACAGAACAGAGCCATGAGGGCACGTGGGGAAAGCAAACAAACACCAAAACGTGAACAAACCCCAGTGGTCAACACCTGGCTTCTGGTCCCTGTGGGCAGCTGGCACACCACAAACTCACCACAACCCAATGCTCAGAGCAGTGAGACCCCCTGCCCATGCCAGGGTGAGGGTCACCACTCAGGGGCCACAACAACATCCAGCACCAGGATGAAACAGAGGTAGAAAAGCAAACACCAACCCCTGCCAAAACCCCTCCCTATCCATTTATTTTAACCACTCAATTCCCATCCTTGTTATTTATGGTGCTTCATAACATGATGGTCAAAGCAATGAAGTTTGGAGGGCTGCATGACTAACACAGAGGTAGGACCATGATGGGAGATCCCACCACCAGCTCCCACATGCAGGCACCAAGTTCCTTTCCAGTCCTGGGCTGTATTCACTAAATCCGAGCTCAGTTTCTGTGCTGGCATCCCAGTCCCACAGAAAAGTGTTGGGAGTGGCAGCCGGTCTCTCCAGGCCGGTGTCGGCATTGTTGGAGCGGCGGCGGCGCCGTGATGGAAAGTTGCTGGAACATCAGCTTTGGATGCTGAGTCCTGGTAACAGTTGCTATGTGAAACATTCAGAGGTGGAATTTACTGTCACAGTTAATAATAGATGAAGGTTTTAGAATTTTTGATGCTTTACATTTTAAGCTGTTTGATTTATAATGTTTCAGGAAAGGGTGGGGGGAGGCAGGAGCTGAACAGCAGTGTGAGGTAAACAAAGCAAGTGGGGAGGTGGGCAAAGGGATCCATCCATCCATCCATCCATCCATCCATCCATCCATCCATCCATCCATCCATCCATCCATCCATCCCCCTGCCCACTCCAGGGATGCGCTGAAATCCCTCATGGCCAACAAAGGGATGGGGTCTCCCCACCAACCACCAACACCAGTGAGCACCCCAGCGGAAAACCACGGCATGATTGGGACGGAGCCCCTCAATTCCACATCACGCTTCATTTTGGGGGGGTTTTTTGCCTTCAATTGCTGCATCTCTTCTCCCTGTTTTCATTCCGGCGGGTTGCTGGGTTATTTACTTGCTGGCGCTCCTCTCTCCTCTCCCCTCTTGCAGGTGTATTTCAAGTAGCTCCGTAAATAGCAGCGTGCGGCGTGCCTGCGGCGGAGCGCGCGGGTCCTGCTGATTAGGAACGCGCTGCCAAAAAAAAGAAGGGTCTCACTTCCCTGCCGAGCTGCCACCCTGTTTCCACAAAGAGGTGCCAATGTCCCGGCATGTGGGAATGCTCCAGCTGGATCCTGGGGGCTGGTGGGTGCTGTGTCCACTCCTTCCTGGAAAGGAGCACTGAGCACAGGTGCTGTGTGAAGAACCTCGGTGTCTCACGATGTCCTTTGGGCACCAAAGCCCTGTGATGGCTTCAGCTCTGGCACATTCTTCCTGCTTCTCCCAAATGCTGGAGCACTCCACCATTCCAAATGTGTGTGTGGAGCATCCCAACGCCTCAGATGTGTGGTCAGGAGGATTTATTCCCAGCTCAGCAGGGCTTCAGGTCATGACACGAGAAGCAGAGGGGGACTCCACACTTCTGCCATCAGTGCTGGGCATGCAGTGACATCTTGACAAAATTGGGGGTTGGGATGGAATAGAGGGGGTTCCCCCCTGCTCCTCAAACCAAGCGAGGTGACACAGTGCAGAGAGGAGATACTTTGCAATGCTGTTGGGAGGATGTGGCGACTGGAGCTGGGATGCTGGAGCCTAACCAGGTCCATGGCTCCTGCCAAAGCCCTGGGTGCACACAGGGGCTCCCAGACCACAGGAGGTGGCTGAGGTACATCCCCCACCACCAGCACCCTCCAGCCCCTCTGGAGCCCCTGCTTCCCCCAGGATCTAAGATTCCCAGGGGTCCCAGGCTGAGCTGCCCCATGATGTCTCAATCAGGGCTGTGCACGTCCCCATTTACATACACACATCCCGGCTGGAGCCGAGTATAATTTCCTTATAAAGCGGCTTTGACACACGGGGTAGCTCGCCTTAATGAGGAGCGTTATTCCACAAAGATCCGTCACTAATGGGCTTGGGGCAGGCAGCGCCCGTGCGCGCAGCCTCCTGCTGCCAAACACAGCACCACACTGCACCCAGATCTCCCCACGGACACAGCATCCCCACGAGAATTACCCTCACGGCTGAGCCAGTGCTGGCAACCTCTGGCTTGGTGGGATCTCACCCTGATCCCGGTAAGATCCTGTGCCTTTGCCAGCTGCCTCTCTGCCTTGCATCAAAACCCACTTGGAGGTCCAGAAAGGTAACCATGAGGCACGCCTTGGCATGGAAACCACTCAACCCTTCCCAAAAACCAGCTCCAGGGAGGGAGATCGAAGCCAGCACAGCACTGGAATCCCCCAGTACGCACAAGGTCCCTGAAACACCAAACCGTCCACAGCCCTGTCCCTGCAGGCACCCGCTCTGCCAAGGCACCGCTCCTGCCTGGCACCGGCTCTGCCAGTGACCAGCCCATCATTACCAGAACGGCCTAATTAAAAAACACATTAAAACCCGTGACTCCCCCAAGAGCAAGTCCCTCCCTGCAGAGCCCCGACAAATTCAANCTCATTCGCGGCATCGAGCAGCTCTGCCCCAGACACCTTCTCCTGCGACTGGAGGCGCGCTACGTCCCAGGGCACTGTCACAATATATTAAGACGCGGCGCTAAAAATAAGCGACGGCAAAAATAAGCAGGAAAATCGCGGTCCCTGCCTGCCCCTGCCGGCCTTGCACCGGCGGAGCTCCCGCTGCCGCACGCGAGCTGGGGAAGCACGTCAGGAACGAGAGGATTTTGCTGGGTTTTATTAAAACGACGTGTTTTTCCCTTCCCTCCGCCCCCATCTCCAGCCTCTCCGAGGAGCGAGCCCCGCGGTGACACACAGGACTTGGTGACAAATCATCCCGGGGGTGGGCGGTTTCTCTGCATGCTGGTGGTTCCGGCCATGGCCACGGCTGGCGTGAGGCCCTGCCTGTCCCTCCGGGGCTGGAGCGGATCCTTGCCCACCCCACAAAGCCCAGGATGGGGCTCTGCTTCCCTATGGGGACACCCCAGGAGCCACGGGCACTGCTCTGTGTGCCCAGCCATGGTGTGTGCCATCAAAGGACGGATGGGTTTTGGCCCTCCCCGTGTTAGACACAACAGCCAGGCTGGCTCCCTGTGGCTATCCCCATTCCCACAGCTCCCCAACATCTGCAAACACCCCATTCTCCCTGCTCGCTGCTAGCCAGGCACATCAGTGCTGGTGTGGCACAGCCCGTGGGATGGGAGCTGGGAGAATCCTCTACCCGGGAATGCATCTTGGAGCACCTGGGGAGAGGGCAGGAGGCTGCCCGCACTCCTCCCGCTACCTGCACCCCGTGGGGTACCATCCTCCACGCCTGATTCCTTGGGGCTGTCGGAGGCACCGGCAGGGACACAGCCCCTGCTTGTCTCCGTGAGATGAAAGAGCAGCTCCAGGCGCGGGGACGGCTCCGTGCCTCCAGCCGAAGGCGTGCGGCCGCCCTGCTGCCTCGGCTGCGGCTGGAACGAATGCGTGCACATACCTCTGCCCCGGCACGGGTGTTTGCTCTTCTCTTCCGCGGCTGTGATTGATTAAAGGATCAGGGACATCTGAGAATGGAGGCAGCAGCGGCAGCAGCAGAAGCAGCTCCCTTTGGACTTGGAGAGCTTCCTTGCCTGCTGCTTGCTGCTGCCGTTGCCTGTCAGGCAGCTTTTAATCAAGGTTTGCTTATATCTGCAAAGGCCTTTCCCAGAGGGATGAAGGGAGGAAAAGAGGGGGGGAGAGTATATTAACATGCCAGCCACCCTCCCTCTCCCTCTCCTTTGTTTATGGAGAGGGTCAGTGCTTGGAAACGGCTGGCGGGGACTGGGAAAGGCGCTTTGGGGGTGCTGGGGGTGCTGGATTGTGGTGCAGCTCTTGGCATGTCCAGGTCTCATGGCACAGCCGGGGCAGGGAGGGTATCACACTTGACTGGGATGTGCTCAATAACAACACCCGTGTGTGGAGGGACCAGGACCTGGGGACCAGGGCTTGGTGGCTTCCTCTGGGTGGCCCTGGATGCCTGGAATGTCCCCACGGGCATGGCAGGGAGGGGACCAAGCTGTATACCTCCAAATCGGGGTCTCAGCCCAGAGAGACCAACACCAACCATATGCTGAGACCAGCACTGTCCATACACCAAGACCACTCAGGCACAGGGAGCCCAGGCCCCTCCATCCCAGCCCTGGCTTCATGGAAGGTCAGGGTCTCCATCCTCATCCTACAGCCCAAAGGGACTGCAGTTGGGATGGCCACATCACAACATCCCTTCTCCCTTCTGCAGGGGGGGCTCTGGCAGTGAAACCAGGGCTGAGAGGGACCGACACCGGCCCCACACCTGCCCCAGGGCTGGGTTTGCCCCACGGCACTGGGATTTCAGCACGGCACTGGCTGGGAGCACCCCGGCATCACCCACCACTCCACCATCACCCACTACAGCCACCAGTGGAGCCGTGCACACCCGCAGAAGCAGTGTGGGAGGACAGGTGACCCCCAGCCCTGTGTCCCCTCATCAAGCACTGTCTCTGCCTCCACTGCCATTCCCACACATCACTTTGGCTCTCCACGTTATCTTATTGCTCGGCTAATGACCTGCTAAAAGTATTATGTGAAAAACCGTGCTCTTAGCCAGCCATTAGACTGGTTAGGACCAGCGGGTCATGCTTTATTGCTTTAATAACTGAGTTTATGAAAGGTCGTCTCATAACTGATAACATGCATAATTTTTGTAACTTAATTAATGCTGCTAATATACTGGAGTCTCCATCAGCTGCTGGTGCAACTGATGCGCAGTTTGCAACCCGAGGTGGGTGGGAAGAGGATCCCGGGCCAGGCTCTGCCCGCTGTCCATGCCAAACAGCACCCACAGTGGGAACACAGTTCAAATCCACACCAAAACCCCACCGTGCCACTTTTCCACATTGGAGCATCCCGTTCAGAAATGCTCCAGCAGAGACAGGGATTGCTGTGAGTGGGCAGAGGGAAATGGGAACAGATCCAGTTCCCAACCCCACAAGCCTGAAGAGAAGGGATTTCTTTGCTTTCACTCTGCTCAGCCCATGGAGAAGCCAAGGGCAGATGTGGGACCCGCAGTCAGGGAGAGTTTTACCTGTGGAAGAACCAGAAACCTCTGAGGGATGGGAGTTGCTCCAGCAATCCCATACATGTCTGACTGAAGTTACAACTGAGCAAAGGAGTTTTGCCTTGACTGGGGATTTGTAGCTGTGCCCCAAGAGGGTTCCCTTGGGAACCCCTGGAGAGACCCTGCTCCTCTGATGATGCCAAGGGCACCCAGGTTGGCATGGGGCAGGATCCTGCTGGAACTGCTGCCTTTCTTCCCAGCATTGGGTTTTAAGGACAACCTCCTTGACAACAATTTTGACAGTATTCTTTCAGAATTTCTTTTAAGAACACCCTCCTGTGAGGGTGGGGAGGCCCTGGCACAGGCTGCCCAGAGAAGCTGTGGATGCCCCATCCCTGGAAGTGTCCAAGGCCAGGCTGGATGGGGCTTGGAGCAACCTGGGATAGTGGAAGGTGTCCCTGCCCGTGGCAGGGGGTGGAAGTGGATGGGCTTTAAGGTCCCTTCCAACCCAAACCATTCTGGGATTCTGTGACAAGTACACATTTTTCTCATTAAAAGGGGAAAAATACAAAAGCAAACAACTTCTCCCCACTGCCTGAGCGCACACCTGGGGGGCTGAGCGTCCACGGGGGAAGCTGGGAATCAGAGGCATTTTCCAGGCAGCAAAACCAGGCCCTTCCCTTGCAAAGAAAAAAAAAAAAAAAAAGAAAAAAATCATGTAAATAGGAGCCCAGGTGCATGCGGTGTGCGAGTCCCTGATATGCTGCCACCAGCAAATCTGGTGAGCTGTGAATCCTCGGCACCGCGCATCCAACGCTGCAAATCCGAGCTGCTCCAGTCGCCTGCTTAGTTTTGCAAATTCTTTCCTGCTGGCTGAGAAAAGCCAATATGTCTGCTGCTCCCGCTCCAGCGCAATAATTGTTCAGCGCTGGTTATCATCCTGCCAGAAAGGCACGAGCTACCGCTGGGGCACTCTGCTTGCTGTAAATGCAGCAAGATGATTTCCTAGCAAATGCAAGTTTTCCAAGGAAGTGGGTGGAATCTGCTTGTCTCTGATTAGACAGCTTGGGTTTTTGTTTTCCTGGTGCTTTAGAGAGAGGGAGAGAGAGAAA
>VWZT01004356.1:150513-163698 GCA_013397055.1 Pachycephala philippinensis | reverse complement strand
AAAAAAAGGCATAAAATATGTGGCTTTGCATCCCCTCTGCCCTGAATTGCAGGCTCGCATGCATCCAGGCGATGGTCCCCTTGGGACACGCAGCTTTGCCCACACTCTGAGCAATGATCCCGTGGAATGAGGCTATGATCTTTCATCAATCATTGCCGAGCGCTTCTCCCTCCCGCGCCCGCTCCCCAGGCTGTGCCCGCTGCGAGCGCACAGCCCCACAGCTCTGCTTCCCCTTTGTGCCTCCAAAAATCAACGGGTGCAGGCTTGGCCCCCCCAAGTGCCTGGGGGGTCAGGACTCTGCCTGGGGACAAGGGGCACAGGGCAGCCCCTCTTTCACCCTCCCAGCTCAGCACAATCAAGGGATGCTTGGGGGGGATGCAGGATGCCAGAGAGGCTTGAAGGACCACAGGGTGAATCCCAAATTCTGGCGCACCAGCCAGACTAACCAGGATGCTGCGAGGGAGGTGGGATCAGGACAAGCCCTGAGGCTGTGGAGAGACAGGTCTGCCTCCCCGCCCTTGCCAGGGGAGGAAAAATGACTTGAAATTAAGATTTCCTGATGTTTGGGGGCTTGGAGACCTTGACACCCCCTGCGTCCATCTGGCTCTTCCCCTCTTGTGGCAGCTCGCTCCTGCGCTCCTGTCTATCCGTGAATACCAATTATGGTTTAGGAGAATGTATATCTGAGATGTGCAAATACAAAAGGCAGGAAATAAAAGTCATCTCTTACTGAAGAGGAGAGGTAACCATGACTACCTGGGACCTCATTTAAAACTGTGCCGGCCGCAGGCTAAAAGGCAACGCTTCCTATTGTTACACACGTTTACGGAAAGCTTTGAAAACCCGCTTTTCCCCCCAAAACCAGCTGGGAAGTAAGAATGAAAACGAGAATTGGAGGCGGAGGGGGGGAGGATATAGAAGATATTTATTGGTGTTTGTGGGCTGGTTTTGCATCCCACCTGCATGAAAACAGCTGGCGAGCTGAAACTTCAAATGAGCAACTCGGAAGGAGATGGAGCGCCAGCGGCTGCGGCATCGTGGCTCCGGCTCCACGTGGCAGCCGGCCGGGAGCCCGCGCGGCACGGGCAGAGCTGCGGCTCCAGCGCTCCGAGGGAGAGGCACCCCTGCAGGAAAATGGGGTGCGAGTAAACCTGTAAGGGCTCTCCGTGCTGCAAACACCGCCAGGATGTGCTGGGGGTTTGCAGGGAGCTGGGAGGAGATGGTGGCTCTTGGTGCCGGCCCCAGCTGGCACCCAGACATGCTGTTCCCACTGCCACAGCCTGTGGTTGGTTGGATGATGGGAGTGCCCTGGGCTTGCTGAGATCTCACGTGTGGTAGCTGCTGTTTGCATGCCAGATCCTGCAGCCTGCAGGAGGGATACCCGGGATGGCGGGGGATAACCGGGAATTGCCGGCTGCCCAGATGAACCTTTTCACCAATCAGATCTGTAGGGCTGGCGCAGAGCTGGGGGACACCGGCTCCTTGTCCTCAGCAAAGACACTCCATTGCTCTGACACGTGCGTAGCCACAACCTGTCCCAGCCACATCAAAGACCAGGAAAGCTGTCCACCAGCCACCAGCCTCGCCAGGACCTCACACTGCTCTCGAGCTTGCCATTACAAGGCCAATGACCAGGCAATTAAACTGATTTTTGGTTCAAAGGCAACAGACAGCAGCACACACAGACAGCAGCAACCACCTCAAAACCAGATGCTGCTTTCTCAGGGGTCTGTCTGTGTTGGGCACCAAGAGGCATCGCTGTGGATGCAGACAAACATGGTGCTCACCTTTGCCCCAGTCATTCCTGGGCAAAGCTCTCCCCTGCCCACTGCCGGCACAGCCGTGGCCCTCAGGCCCCCCTGCCAGCACTCTGGACCCACACCTGGGACCACACAACGGGGCTGCAGGCAGGAGCCCAAGCCAGGAATTATGGTCTGTACAAAAGACAATGACAGTGAATCTTGTTACTGGCTTTTCAGCAAACGTAATTCCTTTTTATTAGAAAATTAAAGGGTATGAAAAGCTTTCCAAGGCTGAAGAGCTGAAATGTGCTTTCATAAAATATGCGGCGTCTGATAAAACGGATTTGCTTGTCTGCCTGCCCCGGCCCCCTCCCCCTCCTGGCTATTATTCCTAGTGGCAAGGTGATGCCTTTTGCCAAAACACCAATCCCGATGTGGCCAGCGGAGACTCTTGGGGAACCAGTGCTGCTCCCCAGCATCCCGGTCATCCCACCACGAGGCAGCCTGCACCTGTTCAAGATTGGCTTTGGGTTAGGTTTTTCAGCTAAATAAAACTCTGAGGGGCAGTTTTTCCCCTCCAGGGTTGCAGGGGAAGGCTGACAACAACACAAACCATCACCCCAAACGCAGCCGTGAGGGTGCAGCAGTTGCCAGCAGGAGAAGGTGAAGCCAGGCAATGGCAGACAGAAAGGAATGGATTCCCCCAGACATCACACAAACAGCAACTATTAAAATCTTCCTGGGAAGTTCCCTCCTGAGGAGAAAGTCATGTGCCCTCCTGTGCCCCAGCACCGAGCAGCGTGTGAGAGATGCCGAGGGCCGGCGAGTTGCCAGCATCAGGCAGCGGGCAGCTAAGGTAACGCGAGGAATCTCAATTTCTTCCCTTTAATCGTTCTCTCTCTCTGTCTCTTTCATCTTTCTGATGGTCCAAGTCAACCTCCCATGTTCGTGAGGTTAAAGATTCTTGCTCTCTCCCACTTGGCACCGTGGGGCCGGCACAGGCCAGGGACCACAGCACCATGGAGTGATGCTGGCAGACGGTGCTGCCTCTTCCATCTTTTGTGGGCAGAATGCCCCTTGCCAGCCCTCCACAAGGACCACAACCCTGGGGCTCAGCTCCATCCTCCAGGTTTTTTATTTCCATTCCATTACCAGGTCAGTTTTGCCCATGCAAGTCCCTGGGGATGCATGGCAATGGGATGCATTCATCCCCACACAGAGATCCCCACAGGGACGGTACACAGGGACCTCGCTGTGGCCACCGTGTGCACAGGGCTGGCACCCTCTGATGGTTTGTCACCCTTGGCATGGCAGGAACAGGGGAAGTGAAACGACATCCCCTGGGTGCCATCAGGGAGCTGACGCCTCGGCCGGGTGAGAACCTGGCAGCCCTGGCCACTGCCCCCAGATGACTCCAGCCCTGGCGATGTGACACAGGGGCAGGAGGCAAGGAGACAGCAGCACCAGTGGCGTGCACCCACTGCAGCATGCAGGACAAGCCACTGGACGTGGGGTCATTGGGCTGGTGGGGACAGGGACAGGCAGATCCAGCCGTGTCCCTGCCACCATGCCAGGCACCAGCACTGCTGCCATGGGGAGACACAACTCCAGCAGCAACACCGTGTCCCCACATGCCCCCTCAGCTCTCTTGCAAGCAAATGTGCCATGACCCAGCTATGGCATCTCCTCCCCACCCCATCAGCCATGGGCTCCCCGTGCCACTGTGGGCTCCCGGTGCCACTGCGAGTGCTGCCCGGCCGGCTATTACCACAGGAAGAGCTGTAACACTACAGCAAACCTCCCTGCTCAGCCCTGCTACAAATCAGGGTCAGGCAGCAGCGCTGTTAGACAGAGCCTGCCGGTACGTGCTCCTGCTCCTAATGTCCTCCCGCCACACTCTAATGGGGACGCGCAGGAGAGCGACACAACGAGGCAGAGCCTTGGCCCCGCTGCCCATCCCGGGGTTCCTGCCCTCAGAGCCAGCTCCCCGCCACTGGCGGAGCTGAGGGTTAACACCGGAGAGGAACGGCCGGGGATGTTTTCTTCCCCGGGGCTGCTCTGGCTTTACCTTTAACATCTGCAAATGTGGTTAAAAGTTTGCCGAGCCTATTTTTAGAGCCTCTCACCACATGCGATTTCTCCATCGTGAGACAGGAAACGCTGATGAGGTTGTTCGCCACGGAGCCGCTTTCTCCTCCCTGGATGGCCTCTGAGCTCCTCTGGCTGTGTGGTGCTGCCACGCCACTGGTGCCCCTGGTCCCCAGCTCCCAGGGTGTCCCATGGTGGCAGCTATGGCAAACCCAAGAACTGAGGGTTACAAACTGCTGGGAGATGCTGGCCCTGCGCCCGCCAGGGCAGTGGTCACACAAAGGTCACCATCCATGGTCCCTGGGCAGTGGGGGGACAGATGTGTCCCAATGCTGTTCAGCCCCAGGGACTTGAAGGCAAAACTGACCCCAGCAATGGAAATACAAAACCTTGAGGGTGAAACTAGGCCCCAGCATTGCGGACCTTGTCCACCAGCTTGCCCCGTGCCTCAGTTTCCCCAAAGGAACAGTATTTTGCTTGGCTTCCCACCCTGGGGCTGCGCTAAGAGCTCGGGCAGCTGCTGCACCTCCTTGACCATGGGACGCATCAGCACTGGGCACAGGGGCTGCCAGCAAACCCTGATCGGGGTGTCCACCACCCACCCTCACACCCACCATGCCCCCAGCATGGGCAGCTCAGCGTGTCCTCACCATCACGCTTAACACAAACCACTTGGGAGCCAAAGCAGAGCTGGCTGCCCGTCAGGCTCCGGCCCCTGTCCGTGGCTGGCTCCTGTGGCCAGCTTGGCAGCACGCAGGCGCGGCTGCGGCCGGGCGGCGCGGGTACCTGCTGTTTGAATGTCAACACCTCATTTATACATCTTGATTGGCTCTCATCAGCCATGCTGCGCTACACCTGATTGCTCCACGCCGACGCAGGGTGCCAGGCTGCAGCGCCTAATTCCAGTTAATTGGCCCTTCATCCGAAGCAAAACAGAAATACGGGAATAAAGAAACAACAAAGCATCCTCCCCCGCTAAAAAAAATTAAAATCTTGGCATTCTAGGGGTTGGTTTTATTTTGCAACCGTAAGCAGGCCGTGCTGTGGACTATGGGAATTCCTTCCCAGGTGTGCTGGAGCCTGCGTGAGCTGGGAGATGCTTTGCCACCCTAAAGGCTTGGCTCACTCGTGCTCCCCCTCATTCCACAACGAGCCCTGCGTTCGCGTCACGCTCGCCTGTGCTCCTGCTCCCGCCCGCTCTCGCGAACCACTGAGGCTGAAATTTCAATTAAGAACGAGAAATAATTACCCGCCGCTCCACATTTCCTCTAAAATGGTAGCCAATGCCGGCAAGCCGAGTCACCGCCTCCCGCCACGTCCTGGCGCTCACCAGCGGGCTGGCATTCGGATGACATTTCCAGGATAATGCCGGCCCAGCTGCCGCACGCTGGTGGCTGCTCCCCCAGCCATGCCGGGAGGCCAACGCTGGCGGGTGCTTGGAAGAGATGCTCTCTTCCTCAGTGGGAGTGGGGCTGCTGCAAGCCCCTGCCGCCCTGGCTCAGCCTTTGAACCCTCTGCCCGGCACTGCCCGCTCCCAGCCGCGCCCTGGGCTCGGATGCTGGTCCCCTGCTCTCCACCTGGCAGAAGTGCTCTGTGATAATGACTTGGCTCATCTCCTTCCAAGCCACACGTCATGGGGAACCACCGTGCTGCTGTCCCCAGCAGCCACCATGCACAGGGATGGGGCGTATGGGGATGTTCCACTCACTCCAAGGAAGACACTGAAGTGCTGGAGTGTGTCCAGGAAAAGGCAACGGAGCTGGGGAAGGATCTGGAGCACAAGGAGCGGCTGAGGGATCTGGGGAAGCTCAGCCTGGAGAAAAGGAGGCTCAGGGGGGAAACTTCTTGCTCTCCACAGCTCCCTGACAGGAGGGTGCAGCCAGGTGGGGGTCGGGCTCTGCTCCAGGTAACAAGTGATAGGACAAGGGGAAACGGCCTCAAGTTGAGCCAGGGGCAGGTGAAGTTGGATATTAGGAAAAATGTCTTCACCAAAAGGGTGGTCAGGCATCAGAACAGTCTGCCCAGGGTATTGGTGGAGTGTTCATCCATCCTGGAAGTGTTCAAAAAACGTGTGGATGTGGCACTCGGGGACATGGTTTAGTGATGGGCTTGGCAGTGTTGGGTTAATGGTTGGACTTGATGGTGTCAGAGGGGTTTCCCAACCTTCATGATTCTGTGATTCAATGATTCCATGCAGGAGGGCAGGAGCAAGAGGCTGGGCAGCACCAGGGTGGGCAGCAGCCTTGGCTGCACTGCTGGCATGTGGAACAGCACTGGGAAAGGGCAGATGGACCCACTTTCAGGACATGTCCCCAGCCTGGGGACACCAGCAGTGTGGCTGTGTCTGCCTCCCCCATGGCACTACTCCGGGCAGATGCCCCAACCCAGCACTCACTGGGACACCTCAGACCTGCCCACAGCTCCAGAAATCACACTTCTTGCCTGATTCATTTTAGCACAGCCAGAAATAAGAGGAACAAACTCCACTGGGGTTGGAAAGGGCACAAACCCCAATCAGAGGATAATCTGGCACCCCACAAGTGCTCCTGCAGCTTTCTCTGTTGAGACAGCCTGTCCTGGCTCCAGCTCATGCCCTGTTGGGGTGACACAACCCTGTCACAGTGACACAACCCCACTGCAGATCTCCACGGTCCTGCCCCAGAGTGCTGAGCGAGATGCAAACCCTGGGAGAAGGCAGAGACGGGACACTGACCTGGGCACAAAAGGTTCCTCCATCATAAGGATGGATGAGAATGAGGGAAGAATGAATAAGGATCCACGCTGCAGCAGAACAAGCTGGTGTGGAAGATGTGCCATGTCCCCAAAACCAGACCCTCTGCCATCAATGTGGATGGTGTCTTATTTTCCCTGGATGTTTTCCCATTCCTCCTCCCATAATCCAGAGCTGGGGGGGGGCCACTGCAAAGCCTGCAAGTCCCGTGACTCCAGTGGCAGGAGATGCAGGAGCCCTGGGCAGCGATCACAAGAACGGGGAAAGCAGCAACCTCAGGTTGCAGATTAGCTTCATTTTACAGCCAGGGAGGCAGAAACCTCCCGTGGTTCAACATCTCGCTGGAGACCACACAGGGAGCCTGGGGAAAGCCAGAGAGAGGTCGCAGGTCTCTGCGGGGTGAGAGCATCCTCTCTCTGGGGAGGGAGGGAGGGCGCTCAGAGCCAGCAGGACCCCACAGCGACCCCAACCCATCGCCGCACCCCAAACCTCACACAGGGCCACACCCTGCACCCCTTCCCCTTCTGACCCCAAACACCCACTGCTGCAACACCGGTGGGGGTTGCAGAAACCAGTTTGGTGAAGAGAGAAAGGCTCTTTACCCAAGTTTAAATGCACTTCCCTTGACTCGGTTCCCAGTTCAGCGTAGAGGAGACCCAGCTTGGCTGGCAGCCACGGCGCTCAGCTCTGCACGTCCCTGCCCAGAGACACATTCCTCAGCACTGCAGCTAAGTGCAGCACAGCCTTTGAGGCCTTCACCCCTCCTTCAATGATAATTTATGCCCTCTGACCCAACTCCCCCTTTTAAATCAGGCTGATCAATAGAGAAATCAGACAATCCTTTTAAGAAACGATCTCATCTGATCCTGCCAGCTAATGATCTCTGCTCTCCTTACAGCTGTTTGCAGATCTGTAGCCTAGGCTGCTGGGGGAAATGGGAGGAAAAAAAGCCACTGGGCCAAATTCCTCCTTCCTCAGTCCAAGCAGGAGCAGCAACAACGCTGACGATTTGTATGGAAGCAAAACAGGAGATGCCAACTCCTGTTTTTTGGAAAACAAGCCGAGCATCATGCTGCAGGGAAGCACTAGCTCCCAAAATCTGCTCCCTCATCCATCTCACCACCAAACATGCTCCTCTCCCATCCTGGGAGCCCTGACAAGACATCCTCACTCTTCTTACAGGCTCCAGCTTCCAGGCTTTCTAATGCCTCCCCTTCAAAGAAAACCCAGTAATACAAAGCAGCAACCCCAAATCTGGTTCCTGGGTGAGCCATGGTCACCCACACCCTGTTCCATGCACAGCCACAGCACTGCGGCCCACGGCTCCAAGGGGATGCTGTGAGCACTGGGATCTCCATCGCTTGGCTGGAAAACCCTCACCCCTCACAGGGCAGCAAAAGCTCAGGGGTGCAGCCGCCTTCTGCCCGTGGAGGAGCTAAACCAGATCAATGGAAGAGGGAGCAATGTCCAGCACAGCACTGGGAGCAGTGTGGCAATGTCCATGGAACAGCCTCCAGAAGGGCTTTATTGATGGCAGCTGCATTTCTATTTAACTGGCAAAGGAACAGGGTTAACCAGCGAAGAGGGAAGCATCAGAGAACCCTTTAAGTCTTCAGAGTAAATCAGCTCCTGGAACAAACGCGCTCGGTAGCCAAATGTCCCCTTCTCCTTTGTGTGCACGGAGATATTGACATTTATTATGATGCCCAAACCACCCAGAGGAAGGATGCTTTCCTTGCATCCAAGGGCCATTTCTCGCCCTGGCACACTCACAGGGATTTCTCCCCTGCCAAGGCAGGGTCTGGCCCCCAGCACTCCCTCCTTTAAACCACCCAGGAGGCAGGATGGAACCGTGTCCCAGGGATACTCAGCACCTTCCCACGCCCACAGGGAGCCAGGGACCAGGCTCCAAGCCCGGGACACCTCCAAGGTCCCCCCACCATATGGCCCCTCCCACCCAGCCCTTGCTCTGAAGCCCAAGAGCAGATGCAAAAGCCAAGGGGTCTGAAGGGCTGCGGCAGCACAGCACGGTGCAGGTCCTGCCACAGCAGTCACAGTGAATTACAAGGTATTAGAGCCCCGCGCTGCCGTGTCTCTGTGCAGCAGCAGTCACGGTGAAGGACATGCTATGATAGGACTAGAGTCTCCTCTGGAGATTCCAGTCACCGGCCTGGTGGAAGGCAGTGGTATGAGAGGCCAGCCCTGTTCTATAGATCATGTAGCGACAGGCATGTGAAGGACACGCTATTACAGGACGAGGCGGGCTGAGAGCCGTGGGGTTTGGGGAGGGGGGACGGCTGTGCCTCGCTGGATCACTGAGTGCCCACGCTTTGCGAGCCAGCAGCCGTGAACGTTTTTAATTATGCTTTCCTACTTTATTGAGCATCTCATTTTCATTTACACGCCGGCCATCTCCACCTGAGAACGTGGCCGCTGCCGTTCCTTTCCAGCACTGCTCCCATATCCCCTCATGCACCAGCTGGAGTGACCCAGCGGAGCTGGAGGTCCATCCTCAGCACAGGGGACCCATTTGGTGACCGACCTGCCCTGCAGCTCCCCTACACTCCCCACACGACGCCAAGGACCATAAAGGAGCTGGGCAAAGCCTCCCTGATGCTCAGTGTCCCTCCCCATCGGAGCAGCCAATTTTAGTGGCTGCCATAAATGCAGCAGGAGCAGTGTCCCCTGGTGAGGCATCGAGCGGTGACTAAGAGCGGAGATGACAATAAAGCGGAGGAAGCAAGGTCTGACTGCAAAGCAGCAAACCACCCCCCCCGAATCCTGCTCGGAGGCACTGACTGATGATACCCCCCCAAACCAGAGCCTGAGCCCAGTGAAGGAGGGCTGGGCTCTCTGGGGCTCAGGCTGAGCCCCAGTGCAGGCTTGGTTTGGGTGGAAATCCCACAAACAAGAGGGAAGAAAGGCTTCCCCCATCAGGACACCGGGACGGAGTTCAAGCCTCTTAGCAAAGCACACAGGGAGACTTGTGTACAGCTCCTGCAGATAAATCTACCCCCTTAAAGCGTTCTCAGTGGTAAATGCGGTAGAGACTGTGCAGGACTTGACAGCTCGAGGTGTATTTATGGTGCTTTGGCACCGGGGATACAACCAGTTGGGATTTTTGCTCTGCTCTACCACTTGGGCATAGCACAGCCACAACAAACCCATTTGAATACCTCTTGTTTCAACCAAGGCAGAGATCCAGCCTATTCCCTGTGGAGCAAGCGCCAGACCTTGGGCCAAATTAATCTCCGATGGATCTCCATCAACTTCATGGAGTTACAACTACAATTTGGCCCATGCCTGACACGTAAATCTGCTCATTTTTCTTCCAAATCGTCCAAATACCGCAGCATTTGTTAGCGCAGGAGAGGGGACGCATCCTCCGGGAGAGATCTCTTTGGATACCGCGCCAGCCCTTTCTTTTTTTTATTTCCTTTGCTGCCTGGGATAAAAGGCAAGCGAGACAGACCGTGGTACGTGTCTGAGCTGTTTGGGAAAGAAATAGGAATTTCCTCCTGCCATTCCCAGTCTTTTGATAGGCAGGTGGGATGCGAGCAGGAATAACTCAATCAAGACAGAGCAATTTTTAATTAATTTGTGGATCCCTTCACCGGCTGATTGCCTTGGAGACAAAAGGGAAGCCTCTCCTTTAACACTTGTGTGTGCCTGGTACTCTGAGCCTCCCCTTTTCACCGGCGCATCTTTGGTCTTGAAAGCTGCACAAAAGGAAGAATTCCTTGATCTTTTGCCTCGGCTTTTGCTAAGACAGAGACACACATGAGGAGGAGCTGGGTTGGGGGGTTTTTTTGGGTTTCTTTTATATTTTGGGGGCATTATTAAAGCCCAAAACGTACATAGAGAGAGGTGGGGAAGAAAAAAAAAAAAAGGAAAGGGGAATAAAAACCCTCAAAGCTAAGAAAGGAGAGCGTTTTCCGTCAACACCTTCTGCCCAGCCCGCTCCATCCCCAAGGGGAGGGAGTTGAAAGGTTCAAGCTACATCAAGTGGTGAGTAATGCAGCGGGAGGCTCCTGCTCGGGGCCGGGCTCTCGCCCTCCGCCACCCTCCCTGCCCCGTGCCCGGTGCTGGCGGGGCAGAGCCCAGCTCTCACCCTCCCCTTCTCCCCCCCACCAGCGACCGTGGGGATGCGGGAACTTCCAAGGCAGTGAGTGACACCACAATTATCGATTGCCGGCTGCAAAGGCTTGCTCTCACCTCCCCCCCTCTTCTCACTTGTTTTCTTCTGTGCAGCAGTGCCAGCCTTCAGAGACTGCTGCTGTAAAAGGCTCGGATTGACGGGGTGTCAAGATATCCGCTGCCCCT
Source organism: Pachycephala philippinensis (assembly GCA_013397055.1). Classification (NCBI taxonomy): domain Eukaryota; kingdom Metazoa; phylum Chordata; class Aves; order Passeriformes; genus Pachycephala; species Pachycephala philippinensis. The sequence goes on along the minus strand of VWZT01004356.1, from coordinate 152,814 downwards.
GGCTTTTAACGTTCCCTTGCAGGGGGGAGCGGGAAGAGCCCCTGCACCGGTGAGGGGAGCTTGGATAGCTCCAAAAGAAAGGGAGGAATGAAAAGCCTCCCTCTCTCCTCTGTCGAGGAGATGCTCTTGAACCACAAGCAGCTTTTTCAGCCTCAGCTTGGCTGCGTGCGTCTCGGAAATCTCAAGATGCTGGGAAGGAGGAGAGGCGATGTGCCAGCCAGCCCCCGCCAGTGCTTGCGTCCTGTCCAAAATCAAGGCATCCAAAAAACCCACCACGCTCCCCAGCAGGTCTCTGTGGGGTGGCACACACACCTGACCACCCAGCAGATTTGGCAGTGGCCATTTTAGAGGTGGGGAAGGCAAGACACATCCAGGCCAGATGAGGTCACCCAGAAGAGGCTGCAGAAGGACTGGGATGCCCCAGCTCGGGCAAATCCTCTGCTGTTCAACACTGATGACACAAGGGGACCAGATCAGAGGGTTTTCCTAGCAAAGACTGGCAAAGCAGGAACTCCAGGTGATCCCTGGATCCCCCACCGAAGGCTGCGATGTCACCCTGCCCAGTGCCCAGGACCCTGGGATGGTCCCCTGCCAGCTCTGTCCCCAGCTCAGCTGGCCACCCACAGCAAGTGCCATCCCTGCCACAAAATGGGGACGGTCACCTGCCTGTGGAGGTGTTTGTTTGCAAAGCCTGGTGGCACCTTGGGACCATGGCTAAGTGTTACGTGCTGGAGCCAGAGGCCTGAAATTAAAGCTGGCTCCACGACTGTCGGTGTCGACACCTGGTGATGGGAGGAGAGGGATCGATGATGGAGAGTCTGTCGCTCCTGATGCATCGCTGTCAGGGTCAATACACAATTCCCGGGGAGATCAGATGTCCAGGTTAACCGCTTTGCCTCCGTGCTAAGCCGATGGGCTGGCGCAGCCCCATCCTGCTCACACATCCTCCTCCCCAGCCACACTCACCCCACAGCCACCAAATGCCACTGAGAGCAGCCCTGGGGCTTGTGGCTCTTGTTTTCATCCATGCAGCGCTCAAGTGTAGTTCAAATGGGTGCCCCAAGGCTGGCAAAGGGACACAGGGACAACAGGGACCTGCCCCCCGGAGCTTTTGACTGCATCAAACCAGCCCACTGCCATGGGCAGCATCACCATGGGACCTCATGGGGACACGGGCTTGGGATGGCCACCACCTCCTCTGGCGACCCAAGGGGGCTGGGAGGGGAAGTGGGGGTGATGAGATCTCTGAAAGGGGGAGCCCCATCTGCCAGTCTCCCTGTGCACCCCTGTCCTGAATTCCTGAGCAACATAAAAGGCAGGAGAGGAGGGAAACTCGCCTGGCACATGTCCTGCAGGCTCAGTGGCTATGTCCTGCTCCTCATCCTGGGTGGGCAGAGAATCCACGTGGCTTTGGCACAACACCTGTCCCTTCCAGGTGACACCACAGACCCCCGTGGGACAGGAGAGCTGTGACAGCAGGGCTGCACTGTGCCGGCTTGTGGCACCCCAAGGCACCCCAAAGCCATCGCAGTGCACGCAGGCAGGAGGCAGAAGCCCTGCTTTGCACCCATCCCCATGTGCCACGCTGGGCAGGATCCATCCCCGTCCCAGGGGGTCCTGTGAGGACGAGAGCCACCCGCAGCCAGACTGCAGCATCTCACCCCGACAGCTCCCGGGGGGTTTCAGCTGCTCATCTCCTCCCCCAGCACAGCACAACCTACCCGGGGGAGACCGGTGTGACCCCCTGAGGAGGAGACCGGGGGTCCTACCTGCCGCCAGCCCACGGAGCCAGCATGGGGGGGACACAGCATCACACCCGGCGCAGCCAGACTTGCACCAGCTCCCCCCCAAAAAATCCCAAGAAAACAGAGCGCGCAATGAATAACAAAAGCAGCGATCAGTAAAGACTCTCCCAAGAGGCTGCAAGTTCTTCAATTAGAGCTCGCATTATAGGAATGAGAAACTCCACGCCGTCTTCCGTACGGATAACACTTTTTTCCCCCTCTCTCTTTTAAAGAATAAAGGAAGGGAGGGAGAGGAAGGGCTGCATCTCTAATGCAACAGACAGGTCTGCTGAGATTCACTTTGGCTCTTATTTTGACTTTCANGGAAGCAAACAAACACAAAAGCAAGGCCAGGCAGGGCAGGCAGCGAAGGGCAGGCAGCGAAGGGCAGCACCGGCGCGGTTTCGGAGCCGTTCCCTGGGGGATTACAGCCTTCCCCAGGGCAGTTGCTCCATCTTTATTTCCGCCCAAATAAACACAATCCGGCCACGTTTGGATACAGCCTCGGTATGCCCCA
>VWZT01004356.1:131087-148294 GCA_013397055.1 Pachycephala philippinensis | reverse complement strand
ATCCTCTGGAGCGGGGGAGAGGGAAAAGGAGGAGGCTGCTGCCTTCTTTATAGTTTAGATTTTTTTTTTCCTCTTCCAACCTCGTAGGATCAGATTAACCCCCCCTCCCCTCCCCTCCCCTCCACGCGCACACACACACACACACACACACACACGCACACACACTCTCCAGCCCCAGCGATCCCAACCCTCTGCCAGCACTGCACCGGGGAGATGGCGGAGTCGGCGCAGGGTGGGATGCGGGTCTGGCCGCCGCGATGAGCTGGGTGGGATGAGCTAGGTGTGCTCGGCAGGGAAGCAGAGCGGGAGGGAGGCAGCGCGGGGAGAGCGGGGGGGAGGTGGAGGCAAATGAACAAATCACACCTGCAGCTTTCTGCGTGCCGGAGCCAGCTGCAGCCCAGGCAGCGACCGGCAGGAAAAATCCAGGCGCGCGGGCTCCCAGCACCATCATCTGCGGGGATTTTAGGTGCACGGTGAGCTGACGGCAGCTTATCGCCGGGAGCGATTGATTTTGGGGAGCTTTATTATTATCATGAGGGGAAAGGGAGGTGGTAACAAAGAGCAACCCTTCCACACACACCGATCTTTCCGAGGGGTAAATAAAACCCGTCGCAGAGGCGAGGAGGGGGAGGTGGTCCCCTCGCCGAGGGACGCAGAGCTGTGGTGGCCCTGGCACACCGGGCCACCCGTGCCCTGCCGCCGGCGGTGCCGGGATCGCAGCTCCGCGCCCCGGCTGCTGCCCGAAGGGCGCAAACGCCCAGCCCTGCCTCCTCCCACGACTCCGCTCTGAGCCTCTCGTTAATTGAACTAAAGCTGTTCACCTTGATAACGCAGCACGGCAGCAAGTTTCCGAGCCGTACGCGGGGGGCTGGAGAGCTATTTGATCCACTTCCAAGGCGCTGCCTTTCAATTCAACCCCTTGCTCTTGAAGGATGGATAACCAGGCCCTCTCTTTTCCCTGTTAATTACTCGAGATAGGAGGCATCAAGCTGCAAACCAGACCAAACCTCACAAGGGGACACAGCACCTGCAAAAGCAGACTGCTTGTTCTCATCTCCCCTGTCCTTTTCCTCCCCATCCCCATCCTTATCCCCATCCCCATCGCAGACCCAGCTTGGCTGTTTGTAGGTAACACACCACAACATGCTCCCAGCCACCTCCAACTTCACACATGCCTCTCTGCAGGATGGTAAATCAAGCTGGGACCTCATGGCTCTCCAGGGACTTGGTGTTATTCCCGCTAATCACCAATCTGCCCTGCCCTTCACAGGGCACAGCCCGGCACTGTTTGGCACCATGAGCCGTGACTGCCACCCTAGTAAAGCCAAGGTGGGATGGACCCAAAGGACGTCACCCCCAGCTTCTGCTCTGGGATTGAGAGAAGACTAAAGGATTTGTTATTTTTACACTGCAATCCAATAAATTCAACAATCTGGTCTGTCCATGTTATTTCCCAGCTCTGGTGTGTTTGAAATCCCCACCTCCAGGAGTCCTGTGATTTCAGGAAGACCTCAGCCCTGCTCTCCTCAAACCCTGACCTCACCGTGGTGGGGAGAAGGGTTGAAACCACAAGCCCCAGAGAGCCCCGTATGCAAATTAAATCACCACCAAACACTTTGGTTCTTAAACACTGTTATTTTTCTGGAACCTTTATAGTTCTGCGCCTACGATTTACAGGTTCAAAAAGGCTGATTTCATGACTTCTCAGCATTTCTGAGGTGTCAACACCCACATCACCTCTGTTTGCATGACACGGTCATGTCTATCTAAGCCCAACCACTGGCTGGGTGGGAGACCACCACCTCTAACACCAATTAACTTTACTCATTAAAACCTCCAAGCTCATAGAGGATGCTGCTGCTCAGTTGTGCAGATGGAAAAGTTGCCATCCCCTTGATAAAACCTGGATCCAGAGCATCCTGGAGCACATCTCACCCTGAGCTACCTCAAAACAGCATGATCAGCATCAAAAAGCCTCTTCCCATCTCCCCTGCCATGAGAGCAGGGCTCACCTTGCTGATCAAAGTTAGAGGCTTCCCTGGACGTAACCCCGCACCTCCTGCCCCGGAGAGGCTGAAAAATAATGACTCATTGCAATGTTATTTCTGGAGCTGCTAAAACAAAGGCACTCTGGCTCCCTTGGCTCCCTCGGTGTCTCACCGCTTCGACCTAAATGATAAGGCATCCTGAGAAAACGGAGCTTTTCCCCACCACCCTCCTCTTTCAGCTGGCCCTGACATGAGTGGCCAACCCGGGGTCCAAGGACCTCTCCAGTATCTACATGGGATGCTCTAAGCTGGCTTTTTCTAATTCATTTTTCTTTCATCCCTCTTCTTGGCTGATTTTCCCTCAGCCCCACTCCCAACCATCCCGATGGGTTGCTCTCTTCCCCTGGCCTGGGTGACACCTTGCACAGGGTGCCACACACCCCAAATGTGCGGCGGCTCCTTGCAGGCAGGGAGCAGCAGCAGCCAGCTCTGCCCCAGCTCTCATCAAGCTCCGTGCATCGGCTCTGAGCGGATCCGATGGATTTTCATTTCCTAACTTTGCCCTTCGGGCTATTTCTAACGAGCTTCCTCACGCTTAAAAAAAAAAATAAAATCCTTCATCTTGCAGCACGGTGTCAGAACAGCAACACTCGGGATGACTGTGCCTGCGAGGAGGCTGGAAATTAATTATATCACAGTGGCTTTAGGTAGGGATCCATCCACTGACCTCGTCCGGCTCCCGTCTGGGACCCAGGGAACAGCCAGAAATCCCCTCTCAGAGCAAACAGGCTTTTTTTGGCCTTGAAAAATGTATTTTCGTGGTGTGATGTTTGGTCCGTGCAGCACAGCCCTGGGCACAGAGCCACCACTGTCCTCCTGTGACCCCGTGCCCTCCCCGTACCCCACGTCCCCAGCCTTGAACCCCCTTGTGTAGCCTCTTCCTGCAGCACCGGGTCCATCCACCCTCCTGGACTCATCCCTCCCACAGGGAGGGAAGAATCAGTCCTGGGTGCCTTAATTCCCACTAATCAGATGTTTTAATGAGTTTCTCAGCGCCCAGCATATCCCACTTCCCACCAGCACCCCCTCCGAGGCCAGCCCCACTCCCGCACCCTGACGAGGCCCCTGACATCTCGAAGGCTTTCCTTGGTGGGAGAGCAGCGATTATTTCTCTCAAAAGGTCTCTTATAATGGAAACCATCTCCGCATCCCTCCTTGGTCTCCTCCTGCCGTGACCCAGGCTCCGTCGAGAGGAGCTCTGCTCCGAGGCAGCGCCGTGTTTCCATGGAAAGAGTGAATAGCAGAGTCTTCCCAGTGGTTTATTAGAATTCCTTTTACTTCGATGGAGAGTTTTAGAGCAAAGTAGAAAGGCTTTAATGTGGGGCTAATGGAGCCCCTGGGAAGTCCAGGAAGGAAATCTCCCCTGGAGAAGAGGAGGCGTGAGGAGAGGGAGGGCAACTTTCAAGACAAATTCCTGGACAGGTTGAAATTTTTTTGCAGGAGCCATCTCAGGCAGCGAGAAATGGAAATGACTGTTTGTTTTATTTTTAACAGATGTTACAAAAGACCTGCCAGTAATTCAGCGAACGATGCAAAACCTAGATCCCACTCACTTTTCCCGGCATGTCTTCCATCCCCTCCCTCTCCTGCTCAGTACAAATGCTTATTTGCATTTAGCATATCATATTTAAAAAAAAAATAAAAATATTAAGCAATAAAATAACAATCGTACGCCACTTCATTTCCTCCCTCCCTAAGGCTTTGGTTTCAGTTTAAGTCCTTGGTTGGAGCAGCTATTAATTGTTTTTAATAAATTTTTCTGTCCCTTCAGATTTCCCAAACCTATCATCTACTCACCCGCTTTGGGGGCTGCCCTCTTGCCCGGGCCCCCATCCCTCTCTCTCCCTGCTGTTCCCTCAAGCAACAGCTCTTGACTCTGTAAAGTGTTTGGAGCCTCAGTGTGAAACACAGACTGCAGCCTCTTCTTTGCGGAGAAATACAGGGATTTACAGTTAAAAGGTGGGGAGATGAAAAGGGGAGGAGGCACAATGGGGGGATCTTAAAACCATCCAGCCAGGGGCTGGAAAAGTGGTAGAAGCATGGCTTTCCAAAAAACAAGGTTCAGAAGGTGATCCATGGACACACACCACAGCATTTGGCCGGCCCACTGGGAACTCCAAAGCTGATCTGAAACCCACCATGATGCCAGAGGGGTATTTGGGATGAGATACAGCATATGTGAGTGTCACACATGAAACCCACACCTGGGAGGCCAGTGACAGTCATAGAATCCCAGAATGGTTTGGGTTGGAAGGGACCTTAAAGATCATCTCATTTCAACCCCCTGCCATGGGCAGGGACACCTTCCACTATCCCAGGTTGCTCCAAGCCCCGTCCAACCTGGCCTTGGACACTTCCAGGGATCATGGGGCAGCCACAGCTTCTCTGGGCAACCTGTGCCAGGGCCTCACTACCCTCACAGCAAAGAATTTCTTCTTAATATCCAATCTGTCCCTGCCCTCTGTCGATGTGAAGCCATTCCCCCTTGTCCTGTCACTCCATGCCCTTGGAAAGAGTCCCTCTCCAGCTCTTTTGTAGTCCTGGCCAGAAGAGCCCTGAATCCCACGGATACCAGATTTCCTGAAAATGAGCAACTTTGGCAGCTCCTGGTTTAACTCTTGCCTGCAAAACACAAGCTGCAATGGTTCCCCTTTTCATGCCTAACTGTGGAATACCACTTCTCTGGATACCCAGCTTTCTGAAGAGTAAGATCCCAGGAAAACCTGGAGTGGGCAAATGCTGGGTGATTTTCTGCCCCGTTTCCTGTTAGCAACCCTGCATGCACAGCCTCAAGTGGGGCTCAGTCCACAGCCCATGATCCCACACATCAGCATGCCTTGTGCTGGACTCGCACTCCATCGGTGCCTTGTTTATGGGATCCCAAGCGGGGAAGGAGGAGACCGACTCCAGGGAGCAGCTACAGGTCAGTACTGATACAAACGGGGTGTCCCTGCACCCATTATAAATCCCAAAATCTGCCTGATTTCCAGGCAGAAAATGGCATCCGTGTGCATTTCCAGGTGACGGAGGAAAACTGGCTGTTTTCACTGAGCTTTCTCCTCTTCCCATTACAATCCTGCACCTGGTTAGCAACTGTCGGAAAGAGGTTAATCACAGTCCTTAAATCAGGAACCTTGTTGTGGTATGCTCGGGATGCACATCTGTGCTCTCCATGGCTCATCCCCGGTGGCATTTGGGAGAAGGCAATATGCCAAAAAAACCCCACCCCCAAATAAGCCACCCAACCCCCCCCTCAAATGAGCGACAAGCATCCCAGGGTGCAGGATCCTGCTGATTCCTTGAGCCAGTTCTGCAGCACTTGTGAAAGGCTCATGATTCCCGCAGCCTCACCACGGCCGTGGGTTAAAGGCATCTCGGATAACGCGGTGTTGGCACAGCCATTATGGGGCAGAAAAGGCTTTTGAGGGATTGGGTTTTTGCCCACTAGCCAGCCTTGTGATTGAGGGGAGGAGGCATCACCTGGAAATGCCTTGGGAGCAAACCATGGGGACCAGGGGTAGTCTCACATCCCAACCCAGAGCTCAGCCCTTGGCACAGTGAAGGCTGAAGCTCCAGCAACCGCCAGCTGTCCAGCTTGGCTCCTGACTTCCAAGCATTGCAAAGCCTGGCCTGGCCTTGCTATTTCTAGGCCTGTCCCAGGGGATTACCCTGCTCTCCCTGTTTTGGGAAAAAGAAGCATTTTGGAGTGTAGGAGCCCTGGTGCTCAGCCGGGCCCCGGGCTGCTGGTGCGGCAGAGCCGGCGGCGCTCAGTACCGGAGACTGAGGCCGTTCCACGCACACACACGTGCACAGCCCGGAAAATGGAGAAGAATTGATCCCGGAGGCAAATCTCTTTTGTTCTAACCCCGTTGCTGTAACTGGATCTCCCCAGGTTCCCGGCTCGGGAGCCGCGGCGGATCACATCGCTTTCATGCCTTCTCCCAGTGCCAGCTTGTCACATTCCCCTGTCGCCGGCGGCGGGGAGGGGACGGGCGGGAAGGGGAGGCATCGCTCCCAGCGCTTGTTTACCTCAGCACCGTGCACGAGGGGTGTACGGCGGTAATGAGCAAAAACCTGGAGGGAGCAGATTGCAGAGCCGCGGCATGAGACCACCCCCACCTCACAGGCTGCCCCTTTTTAACGAGGTCCCCCCCATCCTCCTCCCCGCCAGGCTCCCCGTGCCCTGACATCCTCCTGCCTTTCCCTGCTGTCTCGTTCCGACTGCAGAAATGCTGATTCACAGAGGCCGGCGCAGGAGGCGTTTGGGAGGCAGAGAGAGCAGCACAACACCGCCCGAATGCACCCGACCTCCCCGGGCGCCTTCACACCGGAGACTGGCGACAGCGGAGTCGCTGTAGATTAATCCACTCTGCGCTTATTCCGGCACCTCTTTCCCAGTGACTCCCTCGCCTCTCAGCAAGGTGAATCCATCCCCTCCGCTTCCCGGGAGAGCTCGCATGCGAATTTGCCTCCCCTTTCTGCACAGGGGAAAGCAAGGTGAAAGATTTCACGCGGCACGCAGCGAGATGCCAGGAGAGCGGGATGGGGTGGATGGCGCTTCCCCAGGGAAGCACTTCGCTTTCCAAGCGGCAGGGCAAAGAGAACAGCACCCTGACCTGCTGCCAGGCATGTGTCAGACCTCACTCTTGGATGCTTTGATGCATCACCAGCAATCCAGACCCTCCCAGGGCAGGCAGTGCCCGGCGGCGGGGTCCGCGCCCCGGCTGGCTCCTGGCATCCACCGCCACCTCAAGGGCGCTGCGCCGTGACAGCAGCCGGCACGAGCGAGTTGCCCGCCCTGCCTCACCTCACCTCCCCTCCTCTCTCTTCTCTTCTCCTCTCCTCTCCTCCCCTGCCAGCACGGTGCAGCTGGTGCAGCAGCAGGGCTGAAATCCGAGACAGCAAAAAGGATGTTTTTTTGGGGCAGGCTGTAGGAACGGTGTCCCCAGCAGCCCAAGGCAGGCAAATGGCTGCGAAAGCAGGGGATGGCTGTGCAAGCATTTAGCTTCTCCCAAGTCCAGGTCCCGTCCCTCTGGGACAACCACAACACGCTGCAGGAGAGCTCAGGTGAATAGATCCGTTCTGTTTTACTCCATCTTGCGTTCCGTAACCCCATTCATTTCTCCCCCCTGAGGCCACTTCATCCCAAAGTCACCTGAGGTGCCACAATGGATGCAAACACTTGGGGACCCCGTGCACTGAACAGCAGGATGTGACACAGACCTTCCTGTCACCCTCACACTGCTCCCTGTGCTGTGTCCCTCTGGACCAGCTCAGCGCTGCTCGGATCACGTGGGATCCATCCCACAGCAGGGCAGGCAGGAGATAAACCCAGTAAGCCAGGCAGGGAAGCCAAAATTGCACCCAGCTCTGCAAGCCCATGGGAACACTGGATGTGTCTGGGGACACCCCTTGCCACCACCACACTGCTGCATCCGCAGCCCCGAGGCTTGAAAACCAAACCCACCTTTTATTTTAATCCTTCCATGGTTTTTTGCAGGGTGTATCAAAGCCACTGCTGGTCCCCTGGTCCCCTCTGCATGGGCGACTGCCTGCCCACAGCTAGTGGCCAAGCTGGGCTGCTCATCTGGCTCCCTGAAAAGCCGTGGTGCCTCTGAATAGATTTCCACCACGCAACTTTAAAGGCCCCACTGGGTTTGAATAGGAGCCCCTTGAGGTATTATCTCAGCAGTGCCTCGAGGCAACCACCTGAATCCTTCTGTGACTGCTGCACAAACCTGGAATGTCTCCAGCAGCTGGGGATTATGGATAGACCTTGCAGAGGAGCCCCCAGACCACCACAGCCCAGCCAGCAGCATCAGCTCTCAGATGCTCCCATGTGCGGCCAATCCTCAAAAAACAAGGCACGGTGATGCTAAGAAGACCAAAGCCCAGATGCCAAGGCAGGAAACCAAGCTGAAGTTTTCACATTAATCATATCGAGCTCTATTCTTTTTCATCTATTTCAAGGCAAGTCAAAAAGAGGTTCACACTCTCCCCTGGCAAACCACAGAGGATGACGTGAGCCTGTCTCTTGCATTGCAAGTAGAGTGTGTCAAGCAATTAGCAAGTCATCAGGAATTCAGATAGGGTGGGCAGGATACGATCCCTCAAAGCTCTGGCAGGAGCATTACCCACCCTGGAGTTTCCCATCAGGCATGGAAGGCAGCAGAGGGAGCAGGGGCTGTTGGTGAGCTCGCAGGAGCAGAGCAGACACTGTGTGCCAGCACAGCCTGATGCCATAAACCACTTCACATTTAGCCTGTGCTGTAGCTCAGAGGCCCTGGGCACTCAACATAGATTTTTCCTCGCTCATTCCCAACCTCAGCAAGGTGGCCAGGCAATTCCAAGAACCCTCAGGCATTCTGCAGGCCTGCTGGGTCAACCTGAGCACCCCACACATGACCCATCCCTGGGCGTTTTGGCATCACACCAGCTCTTGCTGCTGCCACCAGTTTCACTCCCTGCAGCTCTGACCACACTGGTTTCCACTCAGCATCCTCCCAGCAGCCCAAATCCTGCTCTCCTGGAAGTTAGTGGCAAAAGCCATGCAAGAGCAGGAGCAAGCCTTCCACACTCACGCTGGGACAAGATTTGCACTTTGGGTCCCAGTGCTGCTAAACCCACATCACACCAAGCTGTGGCACAGCACACGAGTGGAGCGGGACCATCTCACCAAGAGCACCTTGGAGAGGAACCCGGTGGCTCGTAGCCTCCCCAGACACTGGCTGGTCCCCATGAACACCCAACCAGCCCCAAAAGAAAAGAGGGAAGATTATCCCAAGGTGTGAGCAGCCAACCTGGGCGCACACCTCCCTCTGCAGAAGGATCTGGCGTGCCAGGCAGGTGGCACAGGGGACGCCTAATCTGCCACCCGCCCTTTCTCCTCTCGATTGCCAAGGTAGCAGCAGACAATGCTATCTGCTGGGTTGTCAGCCGGCCCTCCTCCCGCCGTCTCTTTAGCCAGAAAACTCTCCATCTGTCTCCAGATGGGGTGTTTCTACCACTCCAGTCAAACCAATTCAGAGTGGAACAATGATGCTTTGTTAACAAAACAATTTTTGTGTGTCAAGCCCTCCTTCTTGCGGGTTTTTTCCCCCCCCAGTCCCCAGTGGGTCAGCTTTGTGTGGCGTCCTACATTTTGTTGTTTCTTTCACATTTTAAAGGCTCCGTATTTTAGTACAAAAGGTGCCTGCGGAGCAGCTTTTATCTGCGAGGCAAGATTTGACACATACGCAGATCACAATTGCGACAGGAGGTTCGTGATGTGGTGGTTAAGGGTGGTGTCAGGACCTTCAGAGTGATGAAGCATTATTTCCAGTGATTTTTGCCTCCAGGATAAAAATTGGAGCTGGTCCGACGCTGCATGTAAGACTTCTGTGAGCTGGAATCCCCCAAGGGCTCATGGAGGGGGCAGAGAGACAAAGTTTGAGCTCGCTTTGGTACAGAGCAGGCATCACCTCTGTCCACCTGTCCTTCTTGTGTCCTCCTGTGCAGGACAAGTCACCTCTGCCACTTGTGAGGGGAAGGGATGGGTACATGGAGCAAATCTACCTGCCTGTGAATAAACTACAACCCTCTCCCGAGTGCAATCCCTGTGGTGGCCAGGGAAGATCAAACCTCAGCCCTCCCATGGCCAGAGTCTCTGACCAAAGATCCTGCGGAGAGTTTGACTTCGCCCCAGCTACCCAGGGTTGGATCAGCCCTCTTGACCCCTCACCCAGCAGCAGGAAGGAGAGCTCTCTTTCCCCTTCCAGATACATCTCCACCACACAGGCCTCCAAGAAAACCAGCTCTTCCTTTATTTTTCTCTTTTTTTGCCCTGAAGCAACAAGCACACAAACCACCTTCTGCTCTGCATAAAGCCAGCAATTCCCAGCAAACAACCAACCCACTGGCTCCAGAGCAAACAGCTCCGTGTTCGTAAGCAGGCTGGAAATTTCTACACAAGGGGGACTTCTTCTTCCAGCTCCCTCCACATTCGCAGGGAAGGTCCCTCCTCCTTCCTGTCCTCAGGTAACAGCATCTTCATGGAAACACCAATACTTTTATGAGTCATCCCCTTCTTCCCCTCTCCTGCTCTGTGGCCAACACCCCTCTGCTTTCAAGATCAAAGCCGAAGGGGACCAGCTGTGTCGAGTCCTTTCCTTTCCAGCCCTTTCCATCTCCATTTGCAGCCGTCGCCAGCGTGAGTCCCTGCTGTTCTGACAGCGCTTTGTGCCGCCCATCCAGCACCGCAGCTCCGTGCCCGCCGTCTGCTCCCCCTCCATCCCTCTCCTGCCATCCCAGTCCCTGCTCCAGCCACACTGGGAACACAGGGAACCCTCCCAGGCTCTGGGCTCAGTCCCCTCCGGCATGCATGGGAGCTGCCCCGCTGGCTGCCCCGGCTGCCCTGCCTGTCATGTGCTGATTCAGAGGCAGAAATGTGCTCAGAGAGAAACGGGATAATCTGCTTTCACTGAAATCCCATCCTAATTCCCTGTGTTTGGTAACTCCTCCGCAGACCAGAGCATGAGACTGCATCTCCCTTCCAAACAAGCAACTCCATGGGGACCTTCACTCCAGGCTCCTTTCAGCAGGGGTAAAACCTTGGCCGGGAAAGTCCAGCTCCTGCTGTGAAAGCAGCTGAGGGAACAGGAATCTCCCTCCCTATCCAAAAGGCTGAACATCTCACAAAGCCCCCGGTGCTGCAGCAGGGATTTGCAATGTGATGGGATAATTAGAGTCAGGGATGTGCTTCTTGTGCTTCTTAACTGCCAGAGGGCAGGGTTAGATTAGATATTAGGAAGAAATTCTTCCCTGTGAGGGTGGTGAGGCCCTGGCACAGGTTGCCCAGAGAAGCTGCGGCTGCCACATCCCTGAAGTGTCCAAGGCCAGGCTGGACGGGGCTTGGAGCAACCTGGGACAGTGGAATGTGTCCCTGCCCATGGCAGGGGGTTGGAATGAGATGATCTTTAAGGTCTCTTCCAATCCAAACCATTTTGTGATTCTAGGATTCTTGATACATGCAGGAAAATCCGTCCATTTTTGGTCCCCCAGTGTAATTTGTGCATGTTTGATGGAAGCTACTTTCATGTGCAGCAACTCACAGGTCTGACAGGTCCCTCTCCGGGTCATACACCCCATCCTTCATGAGTGGTGCAGCTCCTGGGTGCTGCCATCACACATCGTGCAGTGATACAATCCCTGCTTCCCAACACCTCGCTGTAACTCAGCTGAAATCCAGCTTGGAGTTGTCTCTCCTACAAAGACTTTGAAGAAGGCATTGCACAGAATTAAGTCTCGGTGCTTTTTATATGTAAAACACTGAATGTAGCTGCTAATGGCAATCCCCAGCAGAAAAGGATGGTTAGTAGTGGCGGGTATATTTATGAATTCTTTCTAAGCAAATGCCGTGAGGCAGGAAATGTATCGGTCCTCGTGGAAAGCTCCCCGGGTTGCTGCTGCAGGCATCTAAATGCAAAGTTTCACCATGGCTTTTTGAGTTTTGTGCTCTGCTACACATATCCCTCTCAAATCTCTTCTCTCAGGAATGCTTTCCCAGCCTCTCTCCCGTGGTCACGCGTGTGTCACCGTGACCTGCCCGTCTCAGTGAGAGCAGCAGCATCTCCGTCCTTCTCCAGACACTCCACTGACTTGCCAGTAAATAAAAGTCAGGGGATCTACTTGACTGGTCTCCTTAGCTGCTCTCTCCAAAGGGCTGACTTATAAAGTACCCACGTCCTGGATTTCTGGGAAGTTTTCACTGAGAGCACATTGTTTTTCCCCAGCAAAGCCAGAAAAGAATTTACAGTCGGTCCACACAACGAGACTGCTCTGCTTTCTCTTTCCTGGGACAGGAACCCAGTTTGAAACAGATTGCTAGCAGCTAAATGCAAGTTCCTTAGCAGCTTCCAGGGTGAAAATATTCCCTCTCCAGATCTCCTTTTATGTCCACAACACATTATTCCGGTGGAGGGCTCTCTTGCTAAGAAAAGCTCTGGTAACTCCCAGCCTTGTCTCCAAAGTGGTTCAGGTGTGGGAGCCAGCTCCCCTGCAAGCATCCCTTGGTCCTGCTGCCCAGCTGAGATGTCCTTAATTCCTCCATCTGTCCCCTCCAGGCTCTGGCTGGCTCGGCTCTCAGACAGTGAATACATACAGCAGGCTGCAAGGCTGCTTGTCCTAAATATACACTTTTCCCACAGCTTTGGGAGAAACGATGTCTTCTAAGTCCCCCAGCCCACTCCTTGGGGTGCTTCTGGGGCTTTCCGTGCTAAGCTGCCTTTGTCCCACACACTGCATGCAGACAGACAGGAGGTTCACACCAAAACCCACCTCTCCTCTCTGCCTTTAACTGAACCAAAACAAAAAACAGATGGAAAATCAAATGCTGGCAGTATGAAGCATGTGGGCTGCACTTGCATCAGCCCTCCTGGAGTTACAGAGTGTATTCCCTCCTGCTCCGGGGTCCCAGGGCAAAGCCAGACCTCCCCAAAAGGGTTATTGGTTGGGGAGATCCTGCTATTCCCCCTTGCCAACCACCAAGCAGCATGGAGGTGGGACACAGGGAAGGAAGGGAAAGACAGAGGCAAGAGCAGGCTTAGCATTTTAGGATGGCCCAGGAGGAACAATTTCAACCTCCAAGCAGGATTTGCACAATGCACAGCGAACGGGGCACTGAGGCTGCAGACAGAATAGTGGGGGGACAGTCACAAACTGGACACTGAGCTGCTTTTAACCACGCTCCATCCATCCCACACACTCCCTGAGGCAGAGACACTGCAGAGGAAACACCTTGAGACCAGAGTTAAGGCTGTCCCCTAATGAATGCACGGCGTTCCGCAGCCATAAGCTGCTCAGATGTCCTTAATTCCAGGATTTCTTACATGCTCCGTGCCTGACTTTGTAACCTTAATCATGTATTTTTTACTGTTGCTCTTGTGCGCACGTGAGCTTATCTCCTTTTACCGCGGGCTCTTCTTTTCCCTCTCTTTTTAGGATAAACAATACCCATGACTCTTCCGTGTCCCTCCCCGGGAGAGCATCAGTGTCCCTAAACTCCCCTGAATGCTCCCCAGTTTTGCAGCAGAACCGGGGTGAGCCTTGCAACAAGTGATGGGGCTGTTCAGGCTCAACTCCCAGTTCCTGCTGGAGCCTTCATCACCCTGGGGTGCTCAGAGGTCGCTCCCACACGTGGATGAGCACCCGGATAACCCCTGTACCACACCAGGGCTCCCAGCACGGTGCAGGAAGAGCAGGAGCAGAGGTGGGGGCAGGGACCAGCAGTGTGTTTGTGGAGTAACGCTCAAACTGCTGTAATGGATTGCCTTGTTTACACTGGGCCCAGGGAAAATCACTCCAGGGATGGAGACACAGAAGCGTCCAGAAGCCTCTGAGAGCACGAGAAGCTCTTCAGCCTCTTGTCTCTTACTTTTGCTTACAAAAACATCCACCCCCCCGCCCCCCGCATCGCTGTCAAGGGGCGGAAGCTTTAAAATCACTGTAGTAAGCACGGGAGGGATGGGGAAAGGAAAGGAAAAGTATTATCGGATGGGAATGTGGCTTTTTCCACTCTCCCTTGCCAAGAGGAGCCCTCAGTACCCAAGGACGCATCAAAAAGGGGTCGCTGGGCCACAGGGTGCAGCGAGAGTTGCCACGAATTGCTGGGAGAGGGAAAAGAATAAATCGGAACCACCTTAAGGGAGGGGAGCCACCAGCAGAACAGTTAAAATGACTAAATACTTTCCCAATATCACTCCTCCACGTAAGCATTGCTGTAATTGCCCTTGGGATGTTGCACAACGGCGAAAGGGAGGGGCAGGTGCTGGCAGGGAGGGAGTGAAGGCGTGCAAACCTCCAAATCTCCATCCCAGGCGCTGCTGTCATCGAGGAGAGACGCTCACAGACGTCTCTGCCACCTCGGGCCCCGCTGCTGGATTTATCCCCCGAGGGGCCGTTCCTCACACGAGCTGGAGGACTCCCGGGAGGACTCACTCCTCATGCCTCTGAGACACAGCGGGCTGCCCCAGGGAGCAAGAGCAAAAGGCGAGGAGGAACAGAGCCCACGCTGCACTGTGTGGCCAAAAAAAAAAAAGAGAAAAAGAGAGACAGATATAAGGGCTTCATTCAAGCGCTCTCGCTCTCTGGAAGTCTCACGCAGAGCAGCTGGTCTTTAAGACTGTTGCAAGCACGCCATGCAAGCACAGAGCCCTTCCATTCCTGGGTGCTTTCATTAGTGACACTTAGACAGGGGCAGCCACTCGACCCCCACGAGAAGGAAAACGGCTGACTCATTCTTCCAGCAACGCTGGAGAGCAGGACACAGTGCTGGTGCTCTGTAGCAGCAGCGTGGGTCCTCTCCTGCTTCCTAAGCCAGATCACCGGATCCGGGCTCGGATGCCACACACGCACACGCACACACCAGCTAATCCGCAGATGTGCTGGGTCCCTGGATAGAGCATCCGCAGCCTTTGCTTCCAAAAGCTGCCTGCTGGTGCTCCAGTCGAAAGGGAAACCTCTGAGAGATGCAGTCTCGAGGTTTAAAACATCTGTGGGCCATCAGCCATTAAATGGGATGCTATGCTGGTTTGCTGCTCTCGGGTCTCACGCCAGGTTCATCGCTGTGCCGGCTGGGTACCGTCCAGCAATGCATTAAGTGATGTGACTATTTCTGTTCTCATCACATGTTTGCTCTCACCCTCTCCAGGGTGTGTGCGGGGGGAAAGAAACACACATTCATTATGGAGTGTCATATTTTGGTAGGGCTTTTCATTTCTCTGCGTAACACCGGGCTCTTGGCAGAGGAGAAGGGGGATTTTGTTTTCCTAATATCCATGTACTCAGGTATTTCTGTTAGAGGAGGCAAAGTCAAAGAAATGCTAATCAAATATCCAGGAGTGCACACTGCTGACATCCGCACCTCGCTACTATATGGCCTTTCATTAGCATTACCTAAATGTACGACCGTACAAAGAGCAGATTTCCTTAGCAACAGGGCTGCCTTCATATTTCCTCCCCACTACCCCCTGCCCTTAGAAGAAAAATGACTTCAGCTCTTTCTCTGAGCCCTGCTCTGCGCTGCAGCAGTGCTCTACGCCGCTGCCAGGCTTTGCTATACGCTGCATCTGGGACGCCTGCCTCTCCACGCTGGGATCCATGAGCCATAAAGCAACCTCTTGACTTAGCTCTTCTGTACAGCCACAATAAAACTCCTCTTTTCCTAACGGAGCATATGCAAAACAGCCCTGTAACGGCAGAGGGGGGATCCTCTCCTCCAGATGACTTACAGCTCCCATCGCTGAGGGAGGATGTCCAGCACGCTCGGCAGAGCTGGCATTGCTGGCTGGCGACTCCTGCCACCTGGTTGAGAGGTGACAACTGCCCTCGTCCCCAAATGGCACTGTAAGCCACCTTTGCCTTGGGCAGGGAGCTGCCAACCCCTCCTCTCCCCGGATCTGGGCCAGGAAGACGGAACACTTCATCCTCCGCGCTCTCCCCCGGTGCCACAGCCTGGCGCGCTGGGCTATTTTAAGAGCTCGTCTGGGAGACTGGCACACGCACCGTGCTGCCGGGAACTCCCTGCTTCTGTTTCAAAAAAGCTGGAGGCTGGGAGCCTGCTGGGACTCACCCCTGTGATTCCCAAGGTCTGACCCTCCTCTCGCTGGGACTGGCGCAACGGTGCTGAGTCAAACGGAATTAGTCCCAATTAGCACCGGTAAAACGGGAGGAGAATCGTGCCCTCCCCAGCATTTCAACCCCCCCAGCCGGAGGCTGGGACCACTGAGCCTCCCCCTCCAGCCATGCCCCTGCTTTTCATCTCCCTGCTCTCCAACCTGCTTATTCTGTGTCGCCATTCCCTGCCTTTTCCACACGGATACTCTCTCCCTTTCCCATTATGATAGGGTCTTTGATTGCACGATCGCATAACTATAATGAGACAAATATTTATTTTGCAGATATGGGTTAATCAGACCGAAGGTATAGAAATATTTCATGCGCTAATCAGAGTACCTTCAGCAATCAGTATAGTAAATAACTCAGGTAAATTAACATAGGAGAGTTCCCTTATCAGGTTTTAGTCTAAGATATATGTGCATTAAGGACTAATTTGCTCTCCCCCCTCAGATTTGGGCTGGAGCCCAAGATGAGGTTGAGACCAAGGTTCCCTCCCATCAGCTTTCACAGGAGCTGTGCAGGCTTTGCTCCTGGCAGGATCAGACGCCAGGATGAATATTCAGCAGCACAAACGCCTTTGTTTTCTGTGCTCTGCACCTTTAAATTTCCAAGGGCTCCGCTGTTTTCATCTCAGACAGCCTTTTTGCATTCAGTTCGCTGCAAGCTGCCACAGAAGACACGATGGAGCAGGTTGTGTCTCCTGCTCTGAGCCCTTCACGCCACTCTGACAGTGTTCAGGGGCCATATTAAGAGCTGAGAGTAATTAGTGAATTCCTCCTGCCCCAGTGCGGCGCAGAGCAGCCGTACCAGGCTTCTCGTGGCAGGCTGGCAGTGGGCAGCGGGCGTACGTGGTGCCAGGAGCGTAGGTGGCTGTGGGGACACTGGGCTCTGGGCAGGTCCAGAGGGGCTGAGAGCAGGATGAGCCAAGTGAGAGCCCAAGAAGGACTCCCGGGTTCAACAGGCCTTCCCAGGGTGCTCACCCAAGCTCCTGCAAATCAGCAGTCCCAGGAGATACCTTATAGAATCAGGAAGGTTGGAAAAGGTCATCAAGAGCTGCCCAGACTCCTCAGGCTCAGTGTCTCTCACTCCAGTGTCCCTAAACAAGGAGTGGCTGTGCTCCCGCCCCAAAGCAGCTCCTACAACTGCATTTTCCCTGTTTTGCTCTGAAAAAGCTCCCGCAGAGGAAACACAGAGGATTTGCCCTTGCCTCTGTCATGTTTTGGGATCCCAGAGAACAAAAAGCACCGGAGGAATGGCAGGCATTATAGTAACGATGGTGACAAATTTAATTAGAGCAGGAAGCTCTGGAGTGGATTTCAAATGGCAACACGGCATTTTGTGTGAAAGCATTGCCTCGCTCCCCCCTCCGCTCCCTCCCCGCCTCCACCACGCGGCTCCATCCAAACCCACCCCACCCTGCGGGATGCATCCCTCTAATTTTCCCACATGTTGTCCCCTTCATCCTTCCCCCCCCCCCCCCTCCCCCACCACACCCAACCCCGCGCC
>VWZT01004356.1:114032-131069 GCA_013397055.1 Pachycephala philippinensis | reverse complement strand
TCTGGAAAATGCAACCGTAGAGCAATTCAATAATACAGCGGCCAGATGTGCAACAGTATATCCAACATGTCATTCAAAGGAGCCCTTCAGTGGAGCCGAGACATGCTATCCCGCAATCTTAACTAATACATCCTGAGGCCCTGGAGGAGTTGATGGATGTATACAATTCCCTTTCCTACAGCTGTGGTCCCTTTTAGAGGGGGCATCCAGACTCAACAATAGCCCTGCTGTTGCTTTCAAGACAGAACCTCTTCAGACAAACCGGGCTTAATCCTGACCCTGGTTACGCCCGCCCGGGCTCTGCCGAGGTCGGTGGGGTTTGGGAGCCGAGGGCTGGGAGCAGGATCCAGCCTCGTGGAGACGCTGTCTGCCGTTTCACCTTGTGCTACAGGCTCTGAGAAACCTTGGTAACTGGTTGGAATATAACCACCTTGGGGAAAAGGCAAGCGGAGAGGAGCAGGTAATAAGATTTCTAACTGGTGCTGGTAGAAAGAAGGAAGTAATATAACAGTTTAATTAATCTATGCCTATTAGCGTTATTAAAGAAAACAGGGAGCTATTGGAGATTTACCTCGGAGAATATCATCAAACGGGGACCTTCTGCGGGGAATTTTATGTCTCTGTGCCCAATTTATAACCAGCACGGAGGTGTGGTGTTAGTGACAGCCAGTGCTGAAATGTCACAGTGCTTAGAAGTCATTAGCTGGGGACACAGGGAGAGAGAAAGAGAGGATGGAGGAGGGGACAAGGGAGAAATGGGGAAGGAAGGAAAAGGAATTAATTTAATTAAAAATATCTTTAGAGCCTGTCTCTTGATTTGTGTGGTTTTGGGGCTTGGCAGAGCTGCTGAGAACGGTGTGGAAGGAAAATCAAGGTTGCTGGGGCTTTTTGAAGCTGATAAAAAAAAATAAGCACACTTTTCATGTTCAGGAAGATAAATCCCCATTTTCTCAGTCTCAAGACAATCCAGTTATTTACTGACAGTTTTACTGTGAAATAAAAAGGGCTTTAAGCTTCTTTCTACTTGATGTCTCCATAGCCTGAATATTATTAGATCCCAGCCTGGTGCAGCTGGAGTTTTGGTTAATAAATTTAACGTCATTAGACAGAAAAGCCTTCGACTGAATGTTGCAATTCTTCCCCCCCCCGCTTTTTTTTTTTGCCGTTGCAGTCAGACTGTATGTAGGTGGTAAGAATCAAAAGAAAGGAAGTACGCTTGGCAAATAGGGGAGTGCTAAAAAAAGGTTTTGCTCAGGCTGGGGGTTCAGTGCGAGGGTGTTTCGCCCACAGACGAGGCAAGGCTGAACCCCCCCCGCAGGGATGCACCTTGACGTGGCACCAGTTTTGAAGCATCTCTCAGGAGAGCAAAACACTCCTGATTTCACAGTGATGGTGTGTCTCAGGGTGCTCGTCCCACTCAGAGGGGTGGCACTGTGGGTGCCCAGGTCACTGCCACCACAGCGAGATCTCGGCTAGTCCCTGGCAGCAGCAACACCACAATGCTCAGGGGCTGCCTTGGTGCCACCACCATGGAGCTGTGCTCAAGATGGCTTTTCTGAGAGGAAAAGTCTGCTTTTCCACCCAAAGTCTGCCTTGAGGCCATTGCAAGGCCAAGTGTTGGCCCAGCAAAATGTCTTGGTGGGACAATGGGTGGGCGAGGGGAAGGCAGATGGCGGTGGAGCCGCTTGGCGTGGGGAGCCTGGCAGCTGCGGCCCCTCGGAGCAGGGCTTGCTCACATGGAGGGAGAGCTCCCACCAAAATCCAGGCAGGTCCCTGCTCTCCCCCTCAAAGAATCCAGGCAGGTCCCTGCTCTTCCCCTCAAAGTTGCCTCCATCTTGTGCCTCCCTCTGCCGTCCCCTCTTCTCAGAGAAGAATGGCTGTCCCCGCCATGGCCGAGCCTTCTGCCGCCACAAAATGTGCCCACTGGGAGTGAGACACTGAGGAAAACACCACAGCACTCTAATCCCCCACCACACACCTCACTTGCCTCTTCCCCAGCTCCTGCCCTGCCACCTTCCCACCACATGCATGCAGCTGCCATGGCCAGGCCTTCCTTCCCTGCTGACCCTGAAACATGGCGGGCTTGGGGGGATGCTTCATTTGGGGGAGCTGGTGCCGGAGTGTTGGCTAAAAACATGTCCCACATGCTGGGTTTCTAACCCCAAAACCCCACAGGTGTTGTGGACAACGAGAGGAAACTTCCATGGTGGAAGTGGGATGCTGAGCGACCCCCCACCCGGCAGCTCTGCCGCCGTGGGCTTCACTCCAGGAGAAACAGTCTCTAAGTCCTTTTACAAAATAAACAGCCGTGGCTGGAAGTAGAGGAGCAGGGGTCTCAGGGAGATAGCGAGGGGCCGGGGCTGGGCAGGGATGGTTGCGGAGCTGGGGGTGCCGGGACGGGAAGGAAGTGGTTGTTGTGGGAGTAACGTCAGGAAGAGCCTCGGCTGGGGCCCGGGCGGGCAGCGAGAGGGGAGATCTGAGAGTTCATGGCACGGCTACAGGGAGGAAGCGTCCGAGGGACACGAGCCAAGGGAAGAGTGTGGGGATGGAGAAGGGTCTGGTGTGGGGATGGGGAATGGTCCGGTGAGAGCTTGGTGTGAGGATGGGGAAGGGTCCATTGTGTGGATGGGGAAGGGTCCGATGACGGGATGGGAAATGGTCCGATGAGGGGATGGGGAAGGGTCCCTTGTGGGGATGGGGAAGGGTCCAGTGTGGGGATGGGGAAGGGACCAGTGTGGGGACAGAGAATGGTCTGGTGTGGGGATGCAGAAAGGTCTGGTGTTGGGGGGGATGGGGAAGGGTCCAGTGTGGAGACCTGGAAGGATCCAGTGTGTGGACAGGGAATGGTTTGGTGCAGGGATGGGGAATGGTCCAGTGAGGGGATAGCGAAGGGTCCAGTGTGGGGATGGGGAAGGTGTGAGCATCCACTTGGGCAGTGGTGTGCTGGGAGACACCTATCCTGGGAGAACAACCGACCCCAAAATCTTGCTGGATTTGGTTTACTCCTCTGCCAAAGCCATTTCTAATAAAGGTTGTTTTATTTTTTTTTAAAAATCCCCTCTCTGGTGAATAAAGGCAAAACAAATAACCCCAAGCAGCGAGGCTGGGTAATGAGCAGCAGATGGCTGGTGATAACAGGTACCTTCATACCTGTGCACCCCTAATCCACAGCCTTCCCGCTTGGAGGTGCTCCCAGCTCCATGGCTCTCGCCAGCCCAACAATCCCAGCCCAGCTAGAGGATATGGGAGTGCAGACAGCAGCGAGCTGCTTTAGGGAAATCCAGTTTGGAGCCAAGTCAATGCATGCAGAGTCATTAATCTAGGTCTGGTGCCAATAGGGATAGCTTTGCATTAGCCGGGCCCCTTTGTAGTTCAGACAATCAGTCGTATTCAACCAGCGCGAGATAACGCTGCAGAAAGCTGAGACCATCGCAGCTCATTCCTCCTGTAAGGGGCGGGGGGAGAGGATTTACAGGCAAAATAGCATTGCATTAATGGGACTGCTCAGTATTCTGCACAGACGCTGGCGGATAATGTCTTTGCAAACTAACTGCAATAAATTAATTAAATTAATCTACTATGCCGTGCTTGTCCCCACCCAACATCAAATTCAAGGATGATCAGGGCTTGCCTTATCCTCCATAGCCTACGAAAGAATCTGATCTCACTTGCTCTAGAGTTTCTGAGGCACTGAATTGCAAAGTACCACCTGCCTCACTAAACTAATCACCAGCCTGGTGGTTTAGATCACATCAGTTTTACATGTAATTAAGACTGTCCAGGAGGGCATGCAGCTGCTTACATGGTCGTTCCCTCTTATACAGCAACGTGCCTCCTGCTCAGATAGGTGCAATTAAACAAGCCTGTTCACAGTCATTAAGCATTAATGCACCTCATTAGCATAAGAACTGGAAGAAGCTTTGATGCAGGGAACCCCGCAGGAGAAGGAGATAGAGAGAGATGTACATACAGACAGGAAGGCGAAGGGCTGGGCCACCACCTTCTCGTGGCCCCGACCAACCATTCCAGCTCCATTTCTCCAAAGCAATGAGCCATGCCGTGCCCTCCTCCCCAGAAATGGGTCTGGGTTATCTTTCTCTCCCCCTCCCCCTCTTTCTAAATTATGCTGGTGGAAAGGGGAAAAAAAAAAAACACCACACCAAACTGTTGGGATATTAACCTAGCGAATCCATTAATAAGCTGAACTCTCTGTTGGCTTTGACACAGCACACTAAAGCTTTAAAGAGACAGGGCCCCAGACACTGGAGATAGGGGCAGAGACAACAGTGCTAACAAAGAGCCACTGTTGCCACGGCCGTGGCCATCTCGGGTAGGTCCAGCTGTCTTTGGTGTTCTGTTTTCCAGACACAAAGAGCAGACTGAACCGTTTTGGTCTGAATGGCTTTCATTTGATGGTAGAGAAAATGAGAGGGAAGAAAGAAGCTAAGTAAAGTGTCCAGGAGAAAAAAAAAAAAAAAAAAGACAGGAGAGGGAAAAAAGAGCATGGTGTGCTGCAGGTCTCCAGTGAGAAAGGCTGCATCTCCCCCGAGCACAAAATGGGGCTGTGTCAGGGAGCAAAGGGAAGGCGACATGGTGGTTTTGGAGCAGGATGGAAGTGAGGATCCGTGGGCAAGCAGGATGTACGCTCCAGGGGAGCCGGGAGGGATGCTGCCTGTGTCTCACCTGCTTGCCCAACGCTTTGCACAGCAGTGTACTCAGCACTGCCAGACCACAGACTGCAAACAGCTTGTCTAGCTGGGTTTTAATCTCAAGGGAACAACCTGTGTTTGTACAGTCCCTGGCCCCTCCGGGCTCAGAGCCCGTTAGGAGCCTCCAGCCTGGACCAGGCGCGTTATCACGCAGAGCCTCAGCCAGCTTCACTGTCACCATGGCAAGAAATGGGCTCGCACGAGGACGTGAATCAGCTGGAAAAAGTGAATCTCCAAGTGAAACGTCTTTAAGGAACCACCGCATGCTACCATGGAGCCACTCCAAACCCACACCTCAGCCCAAACTGTATCCCAGGGCAGGAATAACCCTTCTGCTGCAGCCTCAAGGTGCCCACGTCATGCCCTTGCATCTCCACCAGAGGCCAAACCTGCATCCCAAAAGCTTGAAAAACAGGCCTGAAATGCCCATTCCAGGTTCCTCTATTATAAAGCACAGCTCTGAAAGCCAGAAATGGAAGCTGAGACCGGATAAATCAGTACCTACCCACTGGAGAGCCACACAGGCTCGTCCCTACAATGTGCTCTCTGGCCTCCATCTAGTCCAGCTCGTAAGTGATAAAAGCGTCCACGACTGCAGCTCTCATCTGGGAAGAAGAACAAACAACCCAAGTAGATCTTACCACTGGGAAATGGTTTCTAAGGGTCTCCAGAGATATCCTCTTTCCTACGCTCATTCCATTAGTGCTGTGCATGCTCCATTGTCCCAGTCTCTCCCTCCTTAGTGGTTACATCCTACAAACACAAACAGATTTCGAATCCCCCGTAGCTCTTTGGCCCATGACGATAATAATTTTCCCTCCTTGAGCACCTTTTATCTAGAGATCTGGAAGCATCTCTCTGGCATTAATAGCTATTAGCTTCTCCACCATCATGCAACATAGGGTGAGCACCGTTACATCTCACAGCTGAGGGGAACTCGGGCACAGCACAATTAGGAATTCACTCCTGCCAAGTGGTGCATCCTCTTGTGCCCTACCAGTGGCACAGGGATGGTGGCATTCGGTCCCTGGATGAATCTGGCTAAATCCTAAAAGATTTGCCAACAGTGTCAGCAAGAGGAAGAGATCCCAGGTTTGTGCCTGAGTCACCAAACCCTCTGTTTTCCCTTCTGTGCCTAGAGAAGTCAACGGAAAGTCTCCCATGGATGGTAATGGGAAATTCAGGCTTTTTGAGTCAGTAAACAGCTTTTTTTTGAGGGGGGTGGAGGTTTGGGCAAAGAGGCTTTTACTGCATAGTCATTTTGATAAACCAAGGAGCTGAGCTTTTACCCAGCAACAGGCTGGGAGAGTGACTGATGGAGACCATGACCCCAGTGAACCACAGCCTTGCTCCCCCAGTCCCTTCCCATTTGCCTTTTGTGATTACAATTAGTAGTGGGGGCTGGCAGGTGGGGGAAAAAATGAAATAAAATAAACTAGAAGCCCCCCCTGCCCTGCTGCCAGCCCCTCATTGTCTGCAGAGGCTGGCTGGGGCTCTGCACACTGCAGTCCTCTGCCCATTGTACTGCTGAGAACATGCGAACAGACGCTCTCGGGCGATGGGTTTTATTGAACGCAACTTCAATGGCAAATGGAGAGAGAAAGGGGGGGAGAGGAAAGGAAAAAAAAAAAAAGCCTTGAAAATCCATGCCAAAAAAAAGAGGTGGGGAGGGTGTTTTTTTAATGCAATCAATGGCTCCTTCCTATAACTCTGCCTGTTGTGAGGAAATTTCTTTCCAGTAGCAGCCAGCAGCAGTCCCAAGGCTGTGACATTGCTGTAACGCTTGGAGCTCAGCTCTCTATCTCTGGCAGCAGCCCCGTCTTTTTGTCATTATTGGCTGTGATTGCAGGGGGTGCACGCCAGCTCGCCGAGTGCTGAGATATTGCTGCCTTCCCCTCCCTCTGGACAACCTGCCCTCAGAGAGGAGTTTGGGGAGGGGATGAGGGTGAAACAGGGAGCTGAATTCTCTCTCTGCCTCCCCTGAGTACGCTCTGATCCAAGCCCACATGGATAGGTAGAGGTCCCCAAGGCCCTTTTCGGAAAGCTCATTAGGAAAGTAGTGACAGATGCATTAGCTATTAAAAAAAGGCGGGGGGAGAAGCTATCATAGAACTTTAAAAAAAAGCAGCAGCAGCCGCCCGACAGTTTTATTGCTGTCAGATCCTTTTTTTTGTGGGCACGTTGCAAAGCAGGAGAGGTTTGGGTAAATATCTGACGCACGCACGCACTTCCCATGCTCTGGGCTGTCTGTCAATAATCCAGCCGGGGTATTTCTCACACCCTCAGGAGGGAGCTGCCAGCTCTGCCCATTGCCACTGCAGCTACTCACCCTTCCTATCCACCCCCAGCACCTCCTGGAGCGGAGGTTTTGGAACAGGCATGTCTGGCTGCATGCAAAGCTGAGGGAAAAACCTGCCAGGATGCCACAGGGGGTGAAAAAAAATGGGCGTCAGCTGCTGCCATCTCCAACTCCGAGCTGCAGCCTGGGGAGGACAGGTCTTGGCATGAGATCTTCCCTCCTGATCTAAGCAGAGGCTGCTGAGATGGAGATCGAGTCCTGCGTGCCAGGACCTGCTGTCCCTGCAAGCTCCAGCAGTGCTCTCCATGGAAGGACAGAACAGGTCACATTGTGCAGCCACACTGGACACTGAGGCCTCTGGCCCCATCCCGCACCCCACATCACAACCCAGAGCCCTCGGAGCTCAGGGAACAGTTGTACACACATCAGTGGGAGAACTGCTTCCCTGCATCCAGGTTGAGTGACACATCTGGCAGCAGCTGGAAGCCACGAAGCCCCACGTAGGGACCAGGGACTGGGCATGACGAAGGTGGGAAATGCTGGGTACTGGAGGAAGGTGCTCTGGATGGAGGTCTGGGCTGGCAAGCTGTGGCGGACAGAGGGGCAGGTGATGGGGAGGATGAGGTAGGATGATGGCATGGGTTTCGTCCCTCCCCATCCTATGAACCAAAAAGGCCACCACGGCTCTTACACCTGTGTGAAGAGCAGAGCCCAGGTAATAACAGAAGAACAACAGATGTTGCACCTGCATGAGGGCTCCCGAACGGCACCAGACGAGCTGGAATTCACATCTGAGCCGCAATGGCAAAGCTCTTCCCACAGACAGCAGTGGGAAGCAGGGATCAAAACACCACTTCCACAAACACGCTCACCAGCACTCCACACACTGCATTTTCCACGGACCATCCTCATCACTACAACACAGTCAAGCCAAACATGTCCTCTCCAAGACCTCAGCATCCCTCAAAAAAGGGGCACAGCTCTTTCAAAAGGAACTATTGGGGGTACCACAGGCAGCCATCAGTCTGTGCCCCCCAACCTCACCTCCTGCCACCTCGCAGCTGCAGTCAGGAGCAGAAAAGGCAGAAACCTCACTGGAGGAAAACAGCAGCAGCAGCAACCGTCCCCCTCGGTCGAGTTTTAAATGGCTCTCAGATCCCTTCAAACAAATCTAAATGCACCGATCCTATTGTGTGCATAAATCTTTGCACCGGGGCCTGCACGCCTCCACACTATTGATAAAGAGAAACGAGTCTTAAATATTTAATGAGCGAATAAACCCGTTAAGAGGATATGATTAACTGCACGCCACGGCTCTGCATTTAAGGTGTCCCTGCTGTACCTTTAGAGGGGTTTTATTTTTAAGGGAAATCGGCAGCAGCAGCTGGTGGAAGCGAGCAGCCGGGCTGCGCGGGTGCCGCACGAACGGGAACGCCGGCACAACGCTCCACTTCGGAGGCATAAATATGCCACGGGAGCCCGGGATGTTCNGGGGGGGCAGAAAACAGAGCCAAGGAGGTTTGAGGTTTTAGGTGAGGTGGCAGGAGCCAGGCTGTCGGTGAGAGAAGACACGTGAACTCTGCACCTTTCCGTCTCGCCTGGCAGCGAGGGGGCTGCTGGGGGGATCAGGAGACCTTGGAGCTATTTCCAGCTGAATCACGGCGCTGGAGGGTGACCTTGGGCAAGTCACTTACGGTCACCCTCTGCCTGGAGTCGAGCTCTGTGCGAGGCAGCTGGAGTCGTGCCTGCTGAGGGTGCGGATCAAGGCAGTGTGGGGTGCCAGGATGGTTGAACCTTCCTTTTCTCCACCTCCGCCGAGCTGGCAGCAGCCTCAGCACGGGGCTGGAGCACTGAGGGCCAGGGTACAACACATCAGCCAGCCCACAGGATGTTTCTCAGGCACACAGAGAGCAGCTGATGGAAGATTTTATGAAACCAAATGCTATAAATGTCCCCTTGCTATGTGACTTTTTATGTTTCTAAATTATTTTGATCATTATTTTTACCAGAGTGAGGTGAATAATACACAACAAACCACCGTGAATCATCACTCCAGTTTTTAGATATGTTAAATTTAGCTGTTTTGGTGCCACCTTTTTGTTTATATTCTCCAAGTGTTTCTTGCCAACAAGTTACCGGCAGGGATTTTTGGCCAGGAAGATGAAGGGAAAAAAAAAAAGTGAGACAGACTGTTAATTTCTGTCAATTTTAAGCATCAACTAAAGATATTGGGAAAAAGTGAATTTCAAATTCTTAATTGCAACAGTTTTCCTCCCCAAACCTCAAGTCTAAAAATTAAGCCTGCCCAATCGGGAAGCCAAAACCTATCATGTGATGTAAGATCCCAATTAAAACGACTCTCATTCTTGAGACTGAGTATTCACAAAAGAGCAAAGACCGCGAATTATTTGCAGAAATTATCTGGAGAACAATTTTGAATAATGAATACGATGGGGGAAATCGCAGTCACTTGGAATACTTAATGCAACTACAAAAAAATCACCAACAATTTGCGAACAGAAAAGAGGTGAAACGCGTGGAATAGATCATTTAGCACAGTCCTGCCACCACCAGTGACTATTCCAAATGACCAAGGCCCCTGCCTGGCAGTAAATGCTGCAGGAATTAGCGATAGCGACTGACAGACAGATGGAAGTCATGCTTGGAGATACGCCTAATCAAAGAGGCTGTGCCACCACGGCCAAGTAGGAGACCCACACGCCCGTGACCTAGTAAAATCAGGGTGAAATAACTCGGGAAACAGGATGTTCAAAGCAACCCCAGGCAGGAGGAAGGGATGCTCCGGGTGACGCAGACGAGCGGAGAGCAGCTGGAGAGGAAGAGGCGCAGAGCCCTGACACACGCTGGCCAAATCCCAAGAGGCACAGGCACAGAGGAAGATCAAGGATGAGCTTCTGTGTGACTGCAGCTGGTGGAAGGGGTGGGAGATGCCCAGGGAAAGGAGAGGTTCCACGTAGATCTGGGTCAAACAGGGGTGGATGCTGCATCACCAAATGCTGGCTCTGCCATGGGAAACATCGTCCCAACAGCCAGGGACTGGGAGTATCCAGGTATCCCCAGAGTCTGAGAGATGGGGCTCCAGCAGAACCCACTCTGCCTCTGCCACCTCCCTTCAAGTGCTGGGCTGAGCCAAACTCTGGCCTCACACTGAGAGCTGCTCCCATCGCCATGATCAGAGCATGCAGGACCAGAGAAGCAGGAATCTGCTAAAACCTGACTGGCCTTTGTTAGATTTACTTTATCAGAGCACAAGCCTTGCATTTCACCTACCAGCACTGAGCATGGAGGCCAAAACCTCACCACTGCCTGTAGGGTCCAGCTGGGAGGAAGGATCTGAAGGGAGAGGGCAGGGAGAATTTGGGGGGCAGAAGCAGGAAAAGGAGAAAAGGTGCTGGAGGACCTTGGGGGACCACAGCAGGGCATGGAGGAGATGGGGACCTTGTGGGGCCAGGCAAAGTCTGCAAGCACCACTCAGGTGGGGAGGTGCTGGGCCCTTCCTTGCCTGAATACTGAGTGAGGAAGAGCAGCAAAGGTTTGGTAGAGATGGAGCTTTTTCACATCCCAGCCTGGTCAGCTGACATTTATCAGGGCAACAAAAGGATACAGCCTGATCACAAGACAGGCTGACAGTGCATCTTCCCCTTCTGGGGAGGAAAGTCAAGTGCCAAAGTTGTAAAAAGTAGTCCAGTCATCTTTCATATCTTCTCCTTCCTAGAGTCTGATGCATGCAGTCATACTTCCTCTCCTCCTTTGAAATGAAAGAGGAAAGAAAAATGCAGAAAACTTTGCATTTTAGGTGCAGGAATTAAAAATGAATCAAATTCTTGCAATGTTTCAGGTCAAATATTCCCCAAAGCTTCTGTTATGGCAATCTAAGAAAGTAGAGACTGGATCTCTTAAATTGCCTTGAATTCAGGATGTTTCTATCAATCTGTATCAGCATTTCAACAAGCCTGGCTGAGGATGCTCAGGAAAGCCTGGTTGTTAAACGCCTGGACTGCGGCAACCAGAGAACCACTCAGGAACTGAGAGACTCATTATTTGTTATTAACTCACCTGGAATCTCTGATTTCTTACACGTTATTTTGCTACTTGGCTGCAGAGTGAAACAGCTCCTCAAAAAACAGAAAAAGGAAAAAGTGAACCACCCACCAGTGCAGGATCATCTTTCCAGTGGATTCTAGTAGGTCACCAGCAACTGCATCAAGAGAGTGTCCTGGGGGCTTCACTGTTTGCTTCTTGTGCCCCTTTATTTACTGTTGATTCCCTCTGTGGTAGCACCAGCCACTGCAGAGATTGCCCTGTTCCAGCCTCTGCTTTTCCAGGTTCAGGCACTGGATATTTATTGCATTTGGCTGTTTTCAGAGCGTGGGTGTTTGCTTCACATGTCCCCACAGAGCAGAGTCCCCTCAGAAAACTGTTCCAGGCAGGAAACTGCTGCTGCTCCTGGTCAGAGAATCACATAGGGAAAATCAGTTTCTTTTTCAAAAAATCCTCCAAGTGAGGAGTTTGTTCCGGAGAGATGGAGAGCTGAGATTCCCATGGGCTCTGCTCCTGCCTGTCTGATGGATTCCCCCCAGCACCAGTTTGGCTGGTACTGTGGTTGCTGTAATGAATTTTTAGGGATAACGATTTGTTGGGATAATGACTTCAGGTGCACAGGGCACTTCTATGCCCCAGCTCTCTTACAGCATCTGTGTGTTATCTTGCTAACCTTGCAGACAGGGAAACTGAGGCACGGGGCTGGCTCTGGAGAGGGACAAGGCTCCAGCAGCATCTCCAGTTGCAGCACTCAGGTGCTCCATGGATGCTGGGATATCTACATCACCTACAACCTGGCTGAACTTCCCAAGGTCTCCAGACAAGGGATCTCCTGTGTCCCCTCTGTCCCCAACTCAGCTGCCATGAGCTGCTGGCCCTGGCCCCTCTCTTGAGCATCACTTTCTGTCTCTGGCACCCAAAGAGCTCCTCTCCCAACAGCTGGGCTCTGCCCCGGTGATCTCAGGGTGCCACCTTTGCCTGCACCATCCCCAGGAGGGTATCACAGCAGGGCTGGTGCATCTCCACCGTGGCTGGGGACAGCAGGGAGGACAATGACATTTGCTGCAGGAGCCTGACATTGAACCCAGCCAGTCAGAACGGCGGGTGTTTTGCTGGCAAGGGTAGAGGCTCTGCTCTGACACCGTCAGGGAGGGGACAGGAGAGGGAGGGGAAAGGAAAAAAGCCGAAGCAGCAGCCAGACAGCTGCCTCTTCCTCCTCCTCCTTTTGTGCAGAAATGTGGTTTTGTTTGTCAGTCAAACAGATTGTTTTCTCCTTCTTTGCAGGCCAATTGTTTCTGCTCCTGCAAGATAAGGGATTGAAAAGGGCTATATTTTTATGGCACTGAATCTAGGTCCTCCGAATTGGAGGGGAGACATCAAGTGGGAGAGGGATGTCTGTTCAAACCAACACTCCTCTCCCCAGCTCCACTCTCCAATCCCATTTCCACCCCCATTTTCCTTTTTTCTCCTTCCTTCTCCCGCCTGGAGCTGCCTCTCGGCCCTCTCACTATTTAATCTCCGTCTCTCCAGTGGACTCAGGAGGTTTACACAGCTTCATCCTCTTTGCACCATCTGCTGAAAAGAATCTGCCTTTCCCCTGCTGCTCTGTCCAGCGGCTCCTCCTGCCACCCTCCCCCCAAAAATGGGGAGAGCAGAGCCGGTGCCACCGCATGCGACGTCGAGAAGAACAAAACCCAGGAGGGGGTTTCCTTTGCTGCAAAGGATTTGCCCAGAAAGCATCTTGGAGAGCCAGACCCCAGAGCGTGGCAGGAGCAGGATGCAGAGACGAGGCAGGAAAATGGTCAATAAGAGCAAGCCCAGGTCAGGGTAAGGCAGCAGGATCCTCTCCTGGCTTCTGCAGTGGGTTCAAGGAGCCTGTGTCCAGTCTTCCTCTTCTTTCTTGCTGAACTCCCCAAATCCACAGTCCAGATGGGATGCCGTGACTCACAGTGATGGAAACGCTGGAGCAATGACCTCTGAATGACCGCCAGCATCCCCAAGCCAAAGGACCTGGAGAAGGTCCTTGCCCCAGGGACTGTCAGGGCTGGAGGCATCCTCAACCTCGCTGTATCCCAAGCACAAGTCCTTTGCTCCCATGCGTTGATCACATCATACCCCGAGGACCAGAGGGAGGATTTGCCTCCCCTCCTTGGGGGATGAGAGCCTGGAAGGGGGCAGCGTGGTTCATATCCAACTCATAAGCCTCTCAGAGCTCAGGCTTGAGGACTGAGATTCACTCAATTAATTTTGCTTTGGCAAAAAGTCCATTTTTATTGCTATTTCATGCCTTCAGTATAGATTTTCCCTGCTCGTCTCAAAGGGATAATAAAACCCGACTCGTTCTTTTTATAAAAGTCTCACACTCCCTCTCTCACCAGGCTCTGTGTTCCCCAGCTAGAGATGTAAATTTAAAGGGGAAATGCTGTCATTTAAAACAAAACAAAACCAAAAAAAGCAACTCAGAAAGCCCAGCTTTGAGCATATTCCAGCTCTCAAAACTAGGCCGTGCAACCAAAGCAAAAACCAAGCTGCCACCTTCCCGCGGTGAAGCGGCATTCCCGCAGCGATCCCAACCTCCCACAGGGGAATTAGGGGTGACTGCCAGCCCCAGGAAGGCACTCTCCATCTTGCAGGGCTGGTGGCGGCCCTCTGCTTGCTGGGATGTGTAGTTTTTGCCAGCTGGGTGCTGGTGGGCGCAGGTGGTGATTGCTCCTCGAGCTCGGATGTGATGCTGGAACCCCAGCACCTGCACCTGCCTCCCACCTCCTCCTCCTCCACACCAGGTGAAAGCTTCGCTGCTGCCGGCCTCAAGCAGCTGGACCAGTCCCTCCCGGGGGAAATCCCAAATCCATGCAGTTCCGAGCAGGTGGATTTTGAGCGTGTTTTCGAGCAGGCAACGGGACAGGATGGTGGCAGGACAATATGCGGGTCTGCCCGCTCCACCGCAGCTGGGATGCATCCTGCCTGCTCTTCGGAAGGACTGTAGCTGTGGAGTATCCCTCTGAGAGGTGAAGAAGGGAAAGGGAAACTGCCTTTCCTCTGCCTCGTGCCCTGCTGCCATGACCTTCTGCGGGGGGATAGGATGGGAGCAGCGGAAGCCAAGTGGAAGTCTTGTCATCAGTGAGTGGCAGCAATCGCCTGGGGACAGGGTGGGGTCCCCAGCACCATCAGGATTTAAGAGCAGGTCAGACCCAGGTGGGTGCCTGGCACGGCTGATGCAGCCCGCTAGGACAGACTCAAGACGGTGCCTCCTGCCTTGGCCGTGTGTCTGATTTGGTGACG
The DNA here is from genome assembly GCA_013397055.1 of Pachycephala philippinensis. Taxonomy (NCBI): domain Eukaryota; kingdom Metazoa; phylum Chordata; class Aves; order Passeriformes; genus Pachycephala; species Pachycephala philippinensis. Next base: position 116,717 of record VWZT01004356.1, on the reverse strand, counting down.
TGCATAAATCCACCATCACTGGGACTCTCCTGCCTCGGCAGGAACCAGGAGCAAATCCAAAACAGAGCGAATCCAAAGCAGAGCGAAGCTGCGCGAGGCAAGAGAAGACACACAGGTGCCTGCACTGTGCCAACCCAGCACAGGACCAGACCAGGCCAAGAGGTGACAGCCAAACCCTTCATATCCAAACGTTTCTCCTTCTCCCCATCCTGTACCCTTTTCCTGCACCCCCCTGCCAGGCTGCCTGCATGCCCTAGCTGCCAGGAACTCGGGACCCTGCCTGCATCTGGCAGGGCAGGCAGCACCCACGGCGAGAGGAAACACACAGCTCGCTCTGCTCCTGCAGGTGTGCCTCCAGCAGACAGAAGTTGTAGGGCAGCTAACAAGGACGGGCAGGAGGGCAAAGGTAAGGAAACCCCAGGGTGATATCAGACTCCCTGGCTAACTGATGGTCCAGCACCTCCAGGCTCACCTCCGGTGCCCCCAGTGAGGCTGTGGCACGGCTCCATCAGTTAAACCAAAGTTGTGCCATTTCCTCTGATGGCAGAACAAACGGTCCTTCCCTGGGTCCTTCCCTGCCGGGAGCTGCCAAGCCTGAGGGATGCTACAGAAAAGAATTCTGCACCTCCCCCGTTTCGGGGGAAAATCAGTTGGAGTCCCTAAATTTTCCTGCAGAGCCCTCACAGGACTCGACCCTCCAGGCTGGAAAATCCTTACTGCGCTCTGACAACCTCTGCAGCTCAGGCAGACGCGAGAGATGATTAAGACTGGCTGAAATCTCCCAGGACTCTGACATCTGAGAGGCCCCATGCAAGGCAGAGAACCACCCCGGGCTGCTCCCTGCAACCTGCAACTCCCCTCACCTTAGCACGGAGCTGAAGGGAGACCAGGGACCCAGCGGGGCCAGGAACCAGGTCACTGCTGCTGGTTTCCAGGCAGCAAAGGTTTGGAAGAGCAGAGGATCATTTAGCAGAGCGACAGTGAAGGTTCAGAGCAGAGCCTTCAAATTACACGCTACAGAGCACTTTTCCTGCCTAAAAGGTCTCTGAAATGACTGTGGCGGCTCTGAAACGAAGCACTCTGTATGCAATTGTTCCCTGGGGCTTGCAGCGGAGACAGAGCCGGGAGAGGAGAGGTGGGTCTGCGGTCCCTGGCACGGGCAGCTCCTCATCAGATGGGGATACACACTTCTTCTGGGCTCCACAGCACAGCACTGCCGCTTCCCTAAATCTCCCTGGTGGTTTCTACCAGCCGTGGTATTTTTTTTTATTTTTTTTTTCTTTTTTATTTCTCACTTCCTGCCTTGAACTTCACACAGCTCCCAGCCTGGGTTGCAGAGCTGCTGCTCAGGGTGTGGGTGCCCCCAGCCCCGTGCACAGACCCACACTGAACCCCTCACCATCATCGCTCTCACCACGCCTCGAGGCACACCTTAATCCCATGGGGAACGGGGAGGGAAGAGCACTGAGGGGGAACACATCCTTTTCTCCATCTCACTTGGCTTCTTCCCATCTTTCTCCACTCTATCCCCCAGCAGCTCGAGGTCCATTTTCATCAGGCAGTGACAGTCACCAGAAGACGCAGTCTCAGCACTGGTGGGCACCACACACAGCCAACCTGCGCCTTGCCCGCCGCGGGTCTCCCCACCCTCTGCCACCAGCACACAGGTGACAGCACCCACATCCGCACAGCCACCACGGCGCTGCTCACCCACCTGGGGCACACACACTGCCACCCTGGGAAAGGCAGCTGTGGGGTAGGAGCTCTCCACAAAGTCCCAGCACTCAGCAGGGAACCATTTCTGCACCATCAAGGAGGCTCCGGCGATGCCCGGGAGCTGGGGCAACTAGAGCTGAGCTGGGAGAGCCCTTGGAAGGTGCTGGCACCACCAGCGATGCCCTCCCCCGGCTGGCACAGGGCCCTAGGAGCACTCTCCCATGCAAAACCCCAACTGTTGGGTTTGTTCCTCCACACCATCACTTTGGGAGGTCACCTAAGGGCAGCCAACACGGGCGCCGCTGGCAGCCAAGGGGAAAGCGAGCAGGGACCAGTGGCCACAAGAGCTTTCAGCAAGCCAAAATCTGCTCACATATAAGGGATGGCATCACTCTCCATCAAAGGCAGTGGGGAAAAAACATGCACCCCAACAGCATCCCACTCTGACGTCAGTGAGAACCTCCGGCAGGTCCGCAACGTCAGCCACGACGCTTCCACCGGCCGGAGAGCCCTCGGGATGCCGACCCCTGGGCAGCTCAGCACCTCCACTGGGATCCCACCACCGTGCCCAAGGTGCTGCTCCAGCTGCACATTTCCAGGGAGAGTGGGAAAGGGGACACACAGACACACACACACACACAGAGGAATTTAAATGGAATTTCACAGCTGCAGCAAAAGGGCACAGGAGGGGCTCAGGGCTATCTATCCAAGATGTACCATGTCCCCGCTCGGCATTTCGGCACCGCCGGCCGGGAGCACCGCGGACACCCGCACCCGCGGGACCGGGGGGGCCGGGGAGCCCCTCCGTGACGTCACCGAGCCAGGGACAGGCTCGCGTTTTGGGGGAATCGAGGCGGGTTTGGGGGGGCTGGAGGGACCGGAACGGGCTAGGGTTGGAAATGCGAGTGCGGTGCGGTGGGAGCGCGGGCGGAAGGGAAGGGAAGGGAAGGGAAGGGAAGGGAAGGGAAG
>VWZT01004356.1:102329-113498 GCA_013397055.1 Pachycephala philippinensis | reverse complement strand
GGGGGCGGTGGCGGGCGCTGCGCACACCGGGGGCAGCGGGGCGGGCGCTGGGCACGGCACAGCGGGCACCGGGGGCAACGGGGTGGGCGCTGGGCATGGCACAGCGGCCATCGGGACATGGCACAGCGGGCACCGGGGCACGGCACACCGACACCGGGGGCAACGGGGCGGGCGCTGGGCATGGAGGAGCGGGCACCGGGATATGGCACAGCGGGCACCGGGGCGCGGCACAACAGGCACCGGGCACAGGGGCAGGCACTGGGCACGGCACACCGGGAGCCGGGGCACGGCACACGGACACCGTGGCAGGCGCTGGGCACGGTACACCGAGCACCGGGGTGCTCCACACAAGGCAGAGGGTGCTGGGTGCCAGCAGCAGGAACCGTATGGCAGCTCCTGGGCAGCGTGGGCTGGGCACTGGGGTGGCATTGGTGTTGGGTGCAGGGCACTCTGATGGGTGCTGGCAGTGGGCACCGGGGACCGTTCACGGGAGAGTGACACCGGTGCTGGGTGCCCGGAACCCCCCGGGTAGCACCTGCCGGGTGCTGGTGCTGGGCACTGGAGGGTGACACCAGTGCTAGGTGCAGGGCATCCCGCTGGGCAGCATCCACCGGCTGCTGGTACTGGGCAGGATGAGGTCCCTGCAGACACACATTGGACCCTGGGTCAGGGCTCAGGTCCGGGTTTGGAGCTGGGGCTGTCTCTGGGCTTGAATCCACATTTGGATCAGGACTGCACCACGTGTGGGTCTGCACTTGGGTCTGTGTCTGGATTTAGATCAGGATTTGGAACTGGATTTGGATTTGGAGCTGAATTTGGATCCACATCCGGACTTGTCTTTGGAGCTGAATTCAGATCCTCATCTGGATTGGAGTCTGGGACACACATCTTTCACAAAGGATGGATGTAGCTTTTCCACCCCGTGATCTCGAAGCATTCCATGGGTGCACAGAGCACCATCACCCCACGAGGTGTTCATCACTGCCCGCTTACTCTGCCCTGGGCAGCCTGGGGACCGTCAGGGGGAAGCTGGGGTCTGCAGCAGTGTGACAGGAGCCCTGGCCAGGGAGCAGAGGGGAGGGACGAAATGGCAGCGGTCCCGCTGGCCCTGGCTGTGCTCAGCGGTGCGTCTGGGGCTGAACATGCTCCAAGGAGGAGCCGAGGTCAGGAAGGGGGGATGAGTGCAGGAAACATATTAAGTGAGGAAAATTGGCTGCAGCCAGCAGCGCTGCCTGATGTTTGCCTGGGATTTTCTTCTCCATCAGGTATCCGGTGTAAGCCCTCGCAGCTGGGTGGTGGCAGCTGGTTATTCATGAGCGTCTTGGATGTGCCAGGGGCCACCAGCACCTGCTGTGCACCAGGAGGGGTGGCACCCAGGACCCCTCCGTACTTGTGTCCCCAGTGCTGACACCCAGCTTTGGCCAAGGCGACGTGTGCAGATATTTTAAGAGGAAGATTCTGTGCTCTCGCAGCTTGACTGCTAATTTATAATCCTGTTTTCCTATTAAAATAAAAGCCTCTCTCTTATTCTCGAACGTGAGAGCCAAAGCGGAGCTCTGAGGAAGTGCCCTGTTTGCAGAACACACTGAAACACACAAAGGAAACGAGGCAAAACCAGCGTTTTGCACGTTTTTGAGCCTCATTTTAGCTGGGACTTGGAACAGCAGAAGGGAAATCTTTTCCAGCAGGATGTGCACAGCGGGGGTGTGCGCGGAGCTGCTGGTGTCCCTTTGGAGCAGGGCCACCTGCCTGCTGAGGGACAGCAACCACTGCAGGTCCCTGTTTGTCCCCGAGGGGTGGCAGGTCCCTTGGGGATGCCGGGGATGAGAGATGGAGCAGCACGTCCCCCGCGGGGCCGGCCGGGCGGGGATGGCAGCCGATGGCAGGAAATACCTGCTGCTCCGCCGCTTCCCGGCCAAAGCGAACAAGAGGGAGAGTGTTTGGAGGGCGGCTGCGGCCGCGTGCGGCAGGAGGGGCCTCCGAGGGACACACAGGCCATTGTTCCTCGAGGATGTGGGGCGGAAATTTGCATGGACCCGTTGCGTGCCACGCTCCCAGCATTGCCGGGAGTGATCCCAGCCTGAGTGGGACCCGGGATCTGCTGAAGTGGATAAGGGTGGAAATTCATTAAACACTGTGTCCGGTGGAGAGGTCACTGATTATGGTGGTAGGACATCCCCAGTGGAACAGCCCCCTTGAGAGGGCTCTCCTGCTCCTTGCAGCTGGAGCATGGCACATGCCCAGGGACTTTCAGCCTTTCCAGAGCTCTTACTGGTATTTGTTGTGGCCCTGCAGTAAATCTGCTGTTCCACCCTGCACCCCACCAGCCTTGCAGCAACCTGGAAAGACATTTAATACAGGCTGGGTTTGATCTGCACTTTGACATTCCTTCAAGTGTTCCCTGGTGTTTTCCTGTCGCCTGCACAGTGCCTTTCCCCACCAACGCTCCCACATTGCTGTAAAAAGGAAGAAAAAGGCTTGCAGAGTGTGCCCCGCCTTGCAAATCCCTAATTACCCACTGCACATCCTGGCAAACGGGCTTCCCTTGGAGCAGCACTGCTGTCAGCAGGGAAGGGGTGCAGGCTCTCCCCAGTGTGGCTGATGATGCTGGTCCTCCCATTGCCCTTGCAGAGACAGCAGAGGGGTTTGTCTGGCTGCTCCCACCCGGCTCTGCTCTCCTTCCCCCAGCACCCATCTCTGCACCGGCTTCCAGATCTGAAGAAGTTTCTAAGGAGGGAGGCTGGAAAAAGGGGGAGAGAAGGGAATGCGCTGCTCTCCTTCCGTGCTTCGCCCTTTCTCAGGAACCGGCCAGATTGTTTCCATTAGGAAAAGCTGAGGATCCAAGTATTTGTCAATGACCAGGAGAAGATTTGCTGATGGAAGCTGCCGTTCCCTAGAATAATGTTGAGCGAGGTGCTTGGCGTGGACCCATCCTTTTATGGTAAAATTAGGGCTAAACGCTGTGGGGATTTGCATTTGAAGTTGATTGATACGTGGCATTAGTGCACGCGTAGATAATTTTGTATTTTGAGATCGCTGAGCAAGGAATAATTTTTATTTTGGGTCAAAGATAAGGGCATTGTGTTGAGATGAAATATGAAGGGGTGCTGATCTGTGTCACGGACACTGCGTTTCTCTTGGCTGGGTAAGGGGATGGCAGACCTGCATTACCCATTCCTGCCCTTGCTTTTAAGTGCTTTGGGTCTCTGCCCGATGCAAGGAGCAATCCCCCACTGTCACTTTAACGCCAGGACACGGTTCCAACTTTACGAGCTTTGGAGTTTCCCATTATTAAGAAAAAATAAAGAAAAAGAAAAAACCTCTGTTTTATTTTATTTACTTATTTTAGTAGCTGAAGGCTGTGCCACTGAGAAACATTAATTAAATAGAGCAGTGTGGCTTGATCATTACGAGAAAGGTGTGGGGAGAGCGTTGCCAAGCTGGCAGTGCCTTCCAACCCCCCTTCTGGCAACCTGGACTGATGCTGTCAGCAGCACCTCGGCCCTCCCAGCTGTTCAGTACCAGTCCCTGCCCTTGCACTTGCTCTTGCAGCACATCCTGGGCCAGGTGGCATGGCTGGTGTCACACCAGGATGTGCAGCTGTTCCCTTGGCAGTAAGGACAAGGGCTCAGCCCTCTTGGGGACTTGGGAGTGGAGGAGAGTGGCTTCCCTTTGGGTTCCCAATCCACAAGAGCCAAAGAGGTGGTGGCTGCTTTGCTAAATGCATCGGCACAGGGCAACTCCAGACATGAGAGGTCATCCCTCCCTCCCTCCCTGTCTCTATCCATTCATGGAATCATTGAATCCTAGAACAGTTTGGGTTGGAAGGGACCTTAAAGCTCATCCAGTTCCACCCCCTGCCATGGGCAGAGGCACCTTCCACTATCCCAGGGTGCTCCAAACCCTGTCCAGCCTGGTCTTGGACACTTCCAGAGATGGGACAGCCACAGCTTCTCTGGGCAACCTGTGCCACGGCCTCAGCACCCTCACAGGGAGGAATTTCTTCCCAATATCCCATCTAATCCTACCCTCTGGGAGTGTGAAGCCATTCCCCCTTGTCCTGTCACTCCAGGCCCCTGTCCAAAGTCTCTCTCCAGTATATCCATCCGTCCATCCATCCATCCATCCATCCATCCATCCATCCATCCATCCATCNCCATCCATCCATCCATCCCATCTATGCCTTCCTTGCTCCATCTCTCCAGCTCCCAGCAGGAGCACGTGGACTGTTTTGGCAGGGGCAGGTTGCAGGAGCGATGCAGTTCATGGAGTAAAGGGAGCTCTAAGGAGAGGGAACTGCAGACATTAATTAGGCAGTCGGTGAGATCGTCAGGTGCTGATAACTCAGCAGAAGCACCGGGCCCTTTGCATGCAGGAGATGACAAGCAATCATGTCCCAGAGACAAGAAATTATCCCCCCTGCACCCTCCCTGGTGTCCCTCCTTGCCCCTTTGGTCAGGTCCAAGGGCCACCACAGCTGGCAGAGCAGGGTGACAAACCCCCTCCTCCTCCACCAAAGCAGGTGGAGGGAGATAAAAAAGAAGGGGAAGGAGGAGGGAGCAGAGCTGAGGAGCAAAATCAGCTGCACTACAAAACGCCCCGAGCAGTCACTTGTGCTTGAGGCCATCCCTGCTGTGTGGCCGAGTGGCTTTTTCCAGGCCTGGCAGGAGAAACCCGGAGGGGTGGGAAGGGGGATGGGGGTGAGGGAAGGATGAAGACGGCCCCAGTTCGAGCCTCAATAGGTTTCAGAGGCATTTTGGGGATGAAAGCTGCCCTGGGGCCCCTCCCAGCGAGCAGCATTGCTGTGGGTACGCTGCGAGCATCGCGTTTGGCTGGCTGGCGGCTTCCTTGGTGTGCTGAAAATGGTATTAAAAAAAAAGGAAAAAAAATAGTAATAAAAAAAGCAAAACCTACAACAACAAAAAATATAGCACCGGCCCCCCCTCTGCCCCCCCGTCTCCACCACCCAACAACAACCAAGAAAGGCAAAATCTTTCACAAGCCCGGAAGATGTCACCATAGAAACAGAAATCAGACCCACTCCACGGATCCTGCCGCCTGGGAAGGTGATAAAATGTTTTCTATCGATTGCTGTCGGGAAAGTCACTGCTGATAAGCCATCCGAGGAGAAATGGAGCGGGGACGCGGGGACGTGGGAGCTCTTCAAATGAGGCTCCAGATGGTCCCTCGGCTGCCCCTGTGCAGCGGTCGGGGACCGAGGGGCTGAGGGCTGGCCGGGGGCGGCTGCTCTGCCCCAGGCTGGTGCCAGAGTGTGCCCAGAGGGGTGTGAGTGTGCCATGCCCTTGGCGTGGCGATGTGTGCGTGCCCTGGCTGCTGCAAGCACCGAGTGGAAAGCTCTGTGTCTGCTCTGCCGCTCGCTTCTGCAGCACAGCAGCTGTTGCTGGCTTTAAGCTGAAAGAGAGGAGGTTTAGATTGGATATTAACAAGGAATTCTTTCCTGTGAGGGCGGTGAGGCACTGGCAGATGCCCAGAGAAGCTGTGGATGCCACATCCCTGGAAGTGTTCAAAGCCAGGCTGGATGAGGCTGGGAGCAACCTGGGATAGTGGAAGGTGTCCCTGCCCATGGCAGGGGGTGGAGCGAGAGGAGATTTAGGGCCCCTTCTAACCCAAAGCATTCTATGATTCTGTGAAAAACACGCCATGTTGGGACAGATGAACCTTCCCCCTACTCCCGATGTGGCATCACCACCGTTCCACCTCCTCTTGCCTCGCCTTGCTGGGTGTCACTGTGATAATCCCCGTGGTGCTTTTGAGCCTTCTGCCCTCCCAGAATCCAGATTCCCAGTCCCCATTTGCACGCCGGCGGCTGCTCTGCAGCTGGGAGCATCCCTGTGGCTGCGGCGCCGGCTGGGAGGTGTGGGATCTTCCTGGCGGCTCTTCCCAGGGCTCTGCACAGCGCCGGGGCCTGGCTCGAGCGCCCTTTGAAGAGATGGAAAATCCTATTATCTGCTCATTCTTCTCAGAGTGTGAAGCCTCGGAGCATTCAGCAGCAGTCGAGTGTGGTCTGCTGCCTGCAGCCCGGCGCTGCCTCCACTCCCACCCACGCGGGAAGCTCTGGGTCACCAGGGATGGGCATCCCATTCCCATCCCCTGATCCATGCATTTCCCATCCCCTGATCCACGCCAGAGCTCGGGGATACAGCTGTCCCCACAATACCCTGTGCAGCTTCCAGCAGTGGGGTGCAGAGGACATGCAGGGAAGCAGTGTGGGGGGCTGTGTGCTGATCCCCTGCTCCGTGGGGAGCCGAGGTTGCTGCTCCAGCCTGCAAATCCTCACGTCATTAAGGCCGGGAAGGTGTAACCCATCTCACATCCTCCATCCCCGAGGCAGCTTTGCTGCCAGTAATTGGCAGCAATAAAAGAGGCGGTTAATCCAGGGCGGCGTGGGATGCAGGCAGAGGGATGTCTGCGGTGAAAGGCACCCTGGCAAGGAGGAGCTGAGGAAGAATACGCTCCTGGGCACAATTTGCAGCCCTGGAGAGCTGGTTGGATGCCACGGGGAGCATTTGCTGGGGATTTTGTTAATGATGTAGGCGCAGCCTTCCCAGCTTGGCCTGTGCTAAAGCCCTGGCTCGCGCAAGCTGAGGCTCTTTGGCTTGAACTTAGACCAGCTGCTTTCCACTGGCTGGTGGATTTTTGTCTTGTTACTGGGTGGTTCCATGCGGGAGATGAACAAAGGAGCAGTTAGTGGGTGATTTCACCTTAGGGGCTTCTTTTTTGGAGGAGAAGGGAAGGGTTAAACCATGCCTTGTTACTGAGTTATTTTAGGATGGTAGCGCCGCTGAAGGGACTGCGAGAGGATTTGCCTGCACATGGGAAGATGGAATTTAATCAATATTGACAAGAGCCATTCACCAAAACAGGCTCATACGCTAATGAAAGCCAGACCTGGTGTGTCCCTGGGGAAGGACAGCTTTGGGAAAGAGGGGAAGGAGGCACTGGGAAAGACACAGCTCCCACTCCCATGCTCCTGGTTCTTATGAAACCAGGCTGCATTTGGGATTGATTTTCCCAGCACAGAAAGACTTTGGCTCGTTTGCCTTGTAGCTGCAGGACGCCCAGGACCAGCCCCTGTGGCTGCAAAGCAACGTTCCCATCCCTGCCCAAGAATCTGGGTCCATGTCACCCCCCAGGCACCAGCATCCCAGAGCCAGGCAGAGGCTGGGGTGTGTGGTGGCAGCAGAGCCAGTCCCACACAGACAGCTCGGGATGCAACGGGGCAGGATGGGGGTGCAGGGTTTTGCCCTCCAGCTCGGATCACAGCCAGGAAGCAAAGTCTCCTTCTGTGAGTGGAGGTGATTCCATCCAAACTGTGAAATCTGTTGGGTTTTCTGGCACCTGTTAAACTCAAACACCCACTGAGGCAGTGGGAGAAGACTGGTTTTGTCAGACTCCTGTGTTTTCCCCTCTATCCTTGCACTTAAAAGCAGGAAATAGCCAAGACACCTCTGCGACCAGCCCCTCCCAGCAATGTACCACACGGAGAAGAAACCTAATTTCTGTGGTTGGCAGCTGATATTTCCCATCACTGACAGCTCTGTATCCTGGAGCCGGGCTGAGCTCGTTATCCCACAGTGGACAAAAAGTCCTGCCATTTCCCCCCTCCGTGCATCCCCAGATTCCTGGAAAGCCATGGAAGACAGCGATCCAGGCGTCATCCCGCTCCATCCCAGCATCCGTGTGGAGCAGCAACCGGTCTCTGCTGTGAGGAGGACTCGACTTAATTTGCTGGGCACTTTTTTTTCCCTCTAAAAGGCAGCGCTGTATCCCCCAGCCTTCTGGTGCAGCCGCGGGGCTGTTCCCGGAGTGTGGGGGCTGAGCGGGATGCAATTGGAAAAAAGGAAGATTTTGATCCCCCGCCAAGCCCGCACAATCCCATCCAAGTTCACACTGGCAGATAATGAGCTTTAATGAGCAGGCCACACTAATTGGTAAGTGATCCCAGAACCGTCTGTGGCAGAGGCAGGGAAGAGCAGTGGCAGCTCAGGGTGAGGAGGGGGCCAGGGCTGAGCAGTCCCTGGTGCTCCGGAGGGCAGGGGCTGCCAGGATGGGGCTGCTGGCACCGAGGGTCTCCTTGCCCCCATGGGGGGCTTCCCCCTGGGCTGCCAGGGGGGGCTGCAAGCAGGACTGTGAGAGGGATTGGAGGATCTGTTCCCGGGTGCCCATCTGTGTCCCGGGATGCAGCAGCGTGGCCAGCAGGTCAAGCAGAGGGATTTTCCCCCTCTGCTCTGCTCAGGTGAGACTCCACCTGTGGTGCTGCCTCCAGCTGTGGGCCCTCCAACATCAGAAGGATGTGGAGCTGCTGCAGCAAGTCCAGAGGAGGCCATGGAGGTGCTCCAAGGACTGGAGAATCTCTGCTCCGGAGACAGGGTGAGAGGGATGGGGGTGTTCAGCCTGGAGAAGAGAAGGCTCCAGGGAAATTTTAGAGCCCCTTCCATGGCCTAAAGGGGCTCCATGAGAGCTGGCGAGGGACTTTGGACAAGGGCCTGGAGTGACAGGACAAGGGAGGATGGCTTCAAACTGACAGAGGGCAGGGTTCAATGAGATATTGGGAAGAAATTCTTCCCTGTGAGGGTGCTGAGGCCCTGGCACTGGTGGCCCAGAGAAGGTTTTGCACTGTGGGGTGATGAGTGGCCACAGGCCAGCTGGCACCTGCAGCCCTTGGACCCCGAGTGGGGCAGGGTGAGCCCGGGTGGCTGGCGAGCGGATGGTGCTAATCAGAGACATTCCTAAGGCAGTCCTAATCGGAGATCATTGTAAATTCCCCTCTCAAATGGAGTGGAAAAATGCTATTAAGCTAATATAACATCACCGGGAAGGACGCTCTGCCGCCGCCGTCTCCAGGGAATCAGGCTGTAATGAGGGGAAGGAGCAGGAGATGACAGCAGCCGGAATGCTCGGGGTGGTGGGAGCCGCTTAGGACCACCCAGCCCTGCTTGGCTGTGCCCTGCCTCAGTTTCCCCAGATGGCCAAGGGGCCTTGAGCTCTGCTCCAGCAACCAGGAGATGCCAGGAGCTGGATGAAGAGCTTGTTTCTCATTGAACCACTGTAAAGTCAGGGGAAACTGAGGCAGAGGAGAGCTTGCCAAGGGCAGCAGCAGGATCCTGCATCCCCTGGGTGCCTTGGTGTCACATTCTCTAGGAAAAAGGTGTCTAAGTCATATTGTTTAAATAGTAGCACGTCCAGAAGGGCAGCTGGAGCAGAAGGCTCCAGGGAGACCTTAGAACACAGGTTGCCCAGAGAAGCTGTGGCTGCCCCATCCCTGCAAGTTTCCAAGGCGAGGTTGGACAGGGCTTGGAGCAACCTGGACTAGTGGAAGCGGGGTGGAACTGGGTGGACTTGAAGGTCCCTTCCAACCCAAACCATTCTGTGATTCTGTGTTGGATATCACAATGCAGCTGATTTGGGCAGTGCCTGGGCAGGGGTGAGGACCTTCGTCAGCTGTCTGGGGGTGCAGGGCTGGTGGGGGTGACCTCTGCCAGCACCCCAAGGGAACAAACAGGGGATGGATGAGCACGATCCCCATCAGTCCCATTAGCAGAGCCATCATTAGATGGGACCACCCGCACGCAGGGATGCTCAGGGACCCCGGCGTCTGAGCAGGAGGCTGGGGACGTTCCAAGGAGCATTGCAGTGGCCTGTCCCCAACCGCAGCGCTCTGCCAGCTCCCTGCAGCAGCCGTGCTCCCTTCCAACACTAAGTGGCAGCCTCTGCCCGACTTTGGGGCAGCCCCTGGCAGCGCCCGGGCAGCAGAGTCTGGGCAGCAGCATCCTCAAGGGGGGCTTCAGTATCCTCAAGGGGGGCTTCAGCATCCTCAGGGGGGGCTTCAGTATCCTCAGGGGGCCTTCTGCATCTTCAGAGGGGGCGTCAGCACCCTCAGGGGGGCTTCCAGCGTCCTCGTGGAGGGCTACAGCATCCTCTGGCTCCCAGGACTCCCAACCTGGCTGAGACCTGCCCGATGCAAACCACACTGAGGGTCCTGCCAGGGGACAGCCTCACCCCCACAGCCCTGAGTGCCAGGCTGAGCGCTGTGCAGGGTCAGATCGGGTCAGTGCCGCCTGCTAGGAGGGAGATAAGGCGAGGGGTTGGCAGCTGTTGGTACCATCTGCTGAATTAGAATCACAATCCACTAAACAAACACTGTCTTGGGATAAAAACGTGCCGCTTAAGGCAAGGAGGTATTTCTGCTGCAGGTATTGCTATGACCCAGGAACCCACCGTGGGGATTTGCAGTGCTATCAAGAAGCACAGGGATAGAAATGAGTCCTGGGAGCTGAATCCTGCTTGTGTGCATGTCAGTGTGTCCGTGATTATGGAAGCACGTTGGGACTTGTGCTGGATAAAATGCTGACACTTCGGGGAAAGGCTGCTCTGGATTTTCTGCAGCACAGGATGGGGGAAAAGTAAAGTAAAAATAGGTCAAATGACCATCATGGGTGTTTTGATGGAAGGCAGCAGTTCAAACCAGCGTGGGAGATCAAAGAGACAGGCGGCATGACACAGGGCAGCCTCTGCTCCTTCCCAGGCATTGTCCTTGGCACGATGACAAATTTTAACCTTGGGAATCGCACCCAGTTTGCCAAGATATCCCTGTGCAGAGCAGGAATGCTTGCTCCCACACGGAGCTGGTCCCACAGCCTGTCCTGCACCATCAGGGCACAAAATGCTGGGTGTGAGGCCAGGATCTCCCCAGCCCCAATCCACCTCAGCACGTACAGGCAGTACGGTCCTGCATGGACTTTATAAAATAGAATTCTAGGCTGGTTTGGGTTGGAAAGGACTTTTCACGTAGTCCAACCCCCTGCAATGAGCAGGAACATCTCTAAGCAGATAAGGTTGCTCAGAGCCCCATCCAACCTGACCATGAGTGTTTCCAGGGTTGGGGCATCCACAGATTCTCTGGTCAACCCATGCCAGTGTCCTACCACCCTCACTGTAAAAATACCTCCCTTTTATCTAATCTAACTCAGCCCTCTTTCAGTGAGACGCAGCAGGCTGTAAGCTATGCACACCTCAAAGGGGGTACGTGCAACCTGGAGGGCTGCAGGTGCTTTTTTTCCCGCTGGCTGGGGACGGGTACAGCCGATGGTCAGCCAAGGACACGGTGGCTCCTGGCGGGTCCCATCCAGCCCCGCTGCCCGGAGCTGG